>JARIHS010000034.1:600000-992531 GCA_029320655.1 Mycena floridula | reverse complement strand
ACCGCGGAAACACTAGAACTTGACTCGTCACAGCAAGGGTACTAGCCGCGGTAACGTACGGACACACCAGGAGAAAGAGGCAAACGCATGTCTCGGTAGAACGTTGGTTTAACAAGGGTTTCGCGGATCCGAAGAACTGTATACTTTCTGGTTCATAACGACTGAATGGGTTCTGCGATACCGAGGAGCGACTTGCGAGGAAGCTTACATATTCCGAGGTAGTCAGCATGATGAGCCACGGTCGCTAGCGAGGCACGGCTCCGAGACATCGGGTCAGGCAGATCAAAATGATCGACGGATATGCGATGACTGATTAAGGACCGAAAGGTTAACTCGATCAGTTTACGGATTCCGGTAATAAGGTAAAGGAGTGCTGGCTTCTGGTTATGGATCGCAGTGGGTCCGCGCGGTACTTCCTCGGAAAGAAGGAATCTTCTAGTTAAGAGACCAGGTCAACCGAGGGGCGGTGTTTTGATCGTGACTCAGTTGTGTAACTAGCGATCGACGATCGACATGGGGCCGAGGCATTGGTTATTATCAAAAGCACTGAACGCGACTAGCTGGCACTATACTTCGCGGAAAGACGCCGTTTAAAGCCTGGCTTCATACGCGACAAGTCAAAGGCTTATCGGTCGCTAGGGATAACGCGGAAACCAGCTTTTCCGCGAAGTCTTTGGTCTATCAATTCGGGCATCATTTTAATGGTTTTTCGCGGACGCCGAGTAGGCTCCACCTTCACGAGGAATGGCTTGATAAGCCGAGATAGAGGATGCGCCGGTTTACGAGTTAGTTATTTATCATCAGCTTTGGACAGTATTTAAGTAGCCCGTTTGTACTAAGTAAAAGTAGAGAATCAGTGGCCCGCTACGCATTAGCGCGGGATCCATCTTGTACGCTCTCTGTGTTGAAATCATAAGATTGTCTGCACTTGTCTCGTCTTGTCTTGTTCTAGTCTCTAGTCTCTAGTCTTGAAGTCCTTGTTTTGGTAACAGGCAAAACCTCTAGTATCTAGTCTCTAGTCTTGTCTTGAAAGTCCTGTTTCTAATAGGCAATACAAACCGTTGGCTTAAAACACCAATACAAAAACCCCTTCCGAGAAACATACTACCCCGCATCTCGCGCGGAAGTCTACGTACCGCGGAATACGAACTTGCCGCGGAAATTCTGCGTGGAAACTTTCCAAGCTTCCAAGTCTCGTTTGAACTAGTTAACCAACTCGCACAAAGAGGGTATTAAAGAGATATTGTGTTGTGTGTTGGGTGCTCGATTCGTCGCCACTCACTCGTGCCATTTCCGTCCCGTCCGTTAGGATCCCTCACATCGGGATCCTCGAAAAGTGCAAAGGAGGAATTTGTCGAGATAACAGCTCGTAGTGACTGAGCTTGAATTGCTGCCTTGGCCTGTTTGGTGAATGGCATTCGCTCTCCTGTGACAGCCTTGACCAATGTCAATATAGTCACCTTCTCCTTCTTATTCGGAGCATTCTGGTCTGCCTCAGCTTGTGCTTCATCAGAGTTGGTTCGACCATGTTTCTTGGACGGCCCTACAAGCTGGGCCGCAGTGGTGGCTTTTGTTTCACCTCTTTGACATGTGGCTTCCTCCTTTGCAGCATCCGAGGCATATTTACAGGGTGAAATACCCTTTCCACCAATAATATGGGCAATAAAGGCTGATTTCTCACCTCAGGTAGACCCAACAGCATTGCAGGCTTTCAGAGCATGTCAGTCTCATATCAGAGTGCCAGTTGGTCAAGGCTTACCCTGCTTATATGCAGCTGCCTTAATCCAAAGCTCTGATGCAGCGTCTATCGCGTCAGACAGGTCCACCGGGTGCCAATCTTGATAATTCTTTACACATGCTGTGCAATACGTGTTGAATTGACTCTGGTTTTTCTTTTCTCCCTTGTCAAAATGGGCCCAAAGGGGATTTGGCAATGACATGGACAGGGCACTGAGAGAAGATGGAGGACGAGCAGCTGGCGAGCAGGGTCGAGCAGAAATAATTTTTTGATGTAACAATTTGGTAACGATTCACAGACAAATATATAACGTAGTCTGTCACGTGGGCGAGTAAAGCCTTCATGAAGGCTTTATGATAGCTCGAGGTTGCTTAAAGCCTTCGGTAAAGGGGTCCTTAAAGGGCTTTACCCCTAAGCCCTTCAGCCCTTTGGGCGGACACTGCAAGTTAAAAGACAATATGGTAGAACAGGTGCGTCGATCTGCAGCTCGCATTGCTGACTCGATGACTCAGGTTAGTGACAAGAGAGCGCAGAAGAAGATGAGCAAGCGTGACTGACTAGAAGTTGGGGCTGCTGACGGCGTTGTCCTAAAGACCATCGTCAATTTGCCAGAGGGGGGAGATATCGACATTGAATCACTTGCCGATAATGAAGAAATTATACAATAATTCTCTCATGCTCGGTTCCCTGACTGATATAACACGAAATTTCAGTCTGTAAATACTATGGACCCTAACCCTAATGTGGTTAAAAACCATAGTCTCAGTTCATCGGTAAACAAGTCCGAAGACAAAATGAGACGCACATTGGACTCCATGCGACAGGAAAAGAAAGTTAGATTCCGAAGCCACAACAAATTGGAACTAGATTGTGCAAAATCCCATGAAGACGCGTTCAAGCGTGGAGATATGTTGATGGCTGCATATGAGCAGCGCCTAGAACACAACATAAATAAGTCCGAATACACAGAAAAGGACATACCTGCACTAAGGGATCAATGGTTCGAAACGTGTAAAGATATATTGGGTGGCGCACCTGATAGACTCCCACCGTTTTGCGGAATAAACCACCAAATCACACTGATTGACGAGAATAGGTGGTACTCATATTACCTCCCTCGATGTCCTGACAAACTGAAGAAAGAATTGTTAGAAAAGATTGAGAAATATACGAAGGCTGGCTGGTGGAAGCAAATTAATGTTCCCCAGGCTGCACCCATGATATGTATCCTGAAGAAGTCAGGGAAATTACGCACAGTGATAGACATGAGAAAACGAAATGATAATACCGTCAAAGATGTCAATCCCTTCCCTGATCAAGATCAGATTCGCCATGATTGCACAGTGGCTCTAGTCAGATCGAAAATTGACCTCTCAAACATGTACGAACAGATACACGTTGATCCTGGTGACGTGATTAAGACAGCTTTTGCTGCTGTATTTGGCACTATGGTTAGCCATACAATGCAACAGGGCGACTGCAACGCACCCGCTACGTTCCAATGCATAATGACCATGGTCTTTCAGGATTTCATTGGCAAGTTTGTCCATGTTTATCTGGACAACATTTTCATATTCTCTAACTCAATTGAGGAACACAAAAAACACCTCCAGTTAGTATTTGATCAGTTACAAAAATTCGAGTTCTACCTTGAACCTGATAAATGTGACCTATACACGAAGTGTATGGACTGCTTGGGACATATTATTGACGATAAAGGTATTCACTGTGATCTCGACAAGATCGAACGAATACGAGAATGGCGGACATCCCGCAACTATCTGGATGTCCAGAAGTTTCTTGGACTCGTACAGTATCTAGCTGCTTACCTGCCAGATATCACTTCATACACCGGCCCATTGTCAGGTATGATGAGGAATGGAGCTCATTTTGATTGGAGACCCATTCATGATGCATGCTTTGAAAACATAAAAGCTATCATTGCAAAGCATTTAGTACTATCTCCTATAAATGGAGATATTGACCTACCAATATGGATCATCTGCGACGCTTCAGTGTCCGGAGTTGGTGCCATGTATGGCCAAGGTGAAACCTGGCAAACCTGCAAACCTGCAGGATTTATGTCTAAAAAGTTCATGTCAGCTCAACATCATTATCGAGTATTTGAACTTGAAACTATCGCTATACTTGAAGCCCTGTTAAAATGGGAAGATAAGCTTCTTGGACATAGAATTCATGTGGTTACTGACCACAAATCTCTGGAGTTTTTCAAGACTCAAAGGTGCTTATCCAGCTGGCAATGTCGTTGGATGGAATATTTGTCAAGATTCGACTTCGATATTCACTATGTGAAAGGAATATCAAACAAAGTTGCTGATGCATTGTCTCGGTATTATGAGAGTGATACTCCGGATGACTTGGTTAGACCTGAGGAATTCGTCAGCGCCGATATTTGACTCGATCCCGACATGGAAGACTTATCATGGGACCGAGAACATGAAATAACCCAGAAATATACTGAGGTACAATTTGCTAGAATAAGTGAAGAGATACGACTAAATCTGCTAAAAGAATTAATCAAAGAACGTACCTTTGAAGCTCAGGAACTGACTGGAAGAATGCTAAACGCGATTCGGATACGTCCATCGCTTTGGGATCACCTCCTAGTACCAAAGGGGACACGTTGTTTTACACCTCAGGTCCAGTTGTACCGTATGAAGCTCAGGGTGACCGACAATCAGCCGCAGCCGCTAAATTGTCTATCGCTTGTACCAGAACAGCGAAACTGTCGACTCCCAGAATTGACCAGACCACCCAACGCCTTAACAGCTTCTCGTTCAATAATCTCCCTTCATTCATCGATGCCTCTCAACCTTCACCCGGCTCGAATCTTGGACTTAATTCCTCGACTCAGCCGACTTTCCATGACAGTTCACAAGGCCGTTTCGTAACTGGAACGACCTATCAATCTGACCCCTCCGTAACTGCAGGGCTCTCTTCCTACCCCGGCATCGTCATGAACTCAGGAGTTGCTGACGATATTGATGCTGACATGGCTGGTTCTGATGATGACGAGGTTGCCACCTTTCACGATGCTCATTAACATTCGTATTCGCATGCCCTGACTGATACTTACTTATTTTCTTGCAATGATTTGATATGATCTACGATTGACGGATTATATTCCGTATATATACTTTATTGTATCTTGACGCATTTAATTAAATAAATGCATATATATAGCCTTGACTTTGAAGAATGGTTAACCATTCTTATCGCGTCCCATGATCCTTATACTGGAGAGTGGATTGCACTCTTATTGGGGAGTATGTGAGGCCGCTCACTGTAATAGCATCGATGTGCGGTCGATGCCGACTAGTATTCCCACAAAAGTAATATATAAAGCCTTTATTTACATCATGTGACGACAACCCTTGTAAACCGTAACTTTTTGAACACCAAATATAACTTGGTCTCGTTCAAGCCGTTCGACGCAAGGTTCTTATTAGGCACACGCCTAACAGCAAATCACAGAAGCCAAATATTGCAAAAAGTAGAGTTAAGGACATGCAAAGAGAGATAAGGAGAAAAGAGTAACACGAGAAGCAAAGCGGCATGCGAAATATAAGAAAAAAAAAGAAGTGAAAGAGTTCACAAGCTTGAAGCTGGTAAAGAAAGTAAGAGGGGGATGAAAGGATTGAAAATGCACGAGAGGGGGTGAAAGGGCACGATGGACGAAGAGAAACGAATGGAGCCAAGATAGAATGGAAAAGGGAAAGAGGAAAATGAATAAAAGCCACGAGAGAAAGAAACGAAGGAAAATACAGACACAAAAACGCACCTCCAACCCCCAAACCCGATCTAATATCCAACATATCTCTTCTGGGAGAAGCGGGGTGTGTATGTTCGAGCTTGCGAAGCTTCTCGCTGAAGACGTCGAATCTATTGTTGAAACAATTGATTGTGAAATAGGCCGCATCCCAGTATCCAACCTCGGTTTGCCGATCTGTGGAGCGGTTAGCGAAACGGGACGACGGCGACACGAGGGGGGACGAGACAGGATACGAACGACACGAAGGAATAGAACGACACGACGGAAAAGGAATAGAAGAAAAGATACCGAAACAAGAGATGCAAAGAAAACCGAGAGAAGAGAAAATTCGGACGAAATAAAGGTCAGAATAAAAATCGGAATAAACCCACCTCAAAAACACACATCGCATCCGTCAACGTATATCCCTCGGCGAAGAGGACGCTGTTCGGGGCAAGAGCTGGTGCGGCGCCATCGCCAGATGAAGCGCGAGATGGGTGAGAAAGATAGAAGAGAAGAGAAAGAAAGAAACAAGCAAAGCCAGTCCAGCATCCCAACCCCAACAAAAGTACTCACCGCCCGACCCCTTGACGAAAATGTCCGTAATGTCGTATGTGAATCCCCCAGTCGATTCCTTGTCGCCATATCCCTCATCGCCGTCGTCATAGCCCAAAACCGCCCCAGTGACAGAGAACGGATATTCGTATTCGTGCATCTGGTCGAAAGGGTTCATTCCGATTGTTAGACAGTAAACTTGGCCACAATACCTTTGTCG
This sequence comes from Mycena floridula, assembly GCA_029320655.1. NCBI lineage: Eukaryota > Fungi > Basidiomycota > Agaricomycetes > Agaricales > Mycenaceae > Mycena > Mycena floridula. Next base: position 986,246 of record JARIHS010000034.1, on the reverse strand, counting down.
TTCGTTTTAGAGCCGTTGGTCGTTCGTTGACTGGATCCCAGTCCTTTCACAGTCGTCGTTTTATGAAGAAATAACCAGGAGCGGCGTCGGATTTATGGGATGGGAATGCTTCGGATTATAGGATGGCGACGCTTCGCTTCCAGAGACGAGATGTAGGCAAATAGAGCTGGGTGGGTGAAATGCAGCGGATCGTTTTTGTACCCAAATGCAGCGGTCGTTGGGTAGAGCGCAGTAGACTAATCCTTTCGTAGCTCGGCACTAGGTCCCTCGTAGCTCAGCAATGGACACTTCGCAGCTCAGCAAGCAAATATTCGTGTATGCTTGGGGTCGAGAGTGGTTTGCGGTGCACGTGCAGATCGGGTATCCGGGCCGGGACGGGTTATCGATCCATATAGAATGGAACATATATTCCACATTTTCAAGGCTATTTGAGCTGTAGATCCCGGCCAGGATCAACGTGATTACCATCCAGTGTTGCGGACCCTTCATGACAAGAAACTTCAACGCACAATGATTCAATCATAATGGACTTGGAGAACATATTCATAAACCAGTCCATACCAAGATCCGATTCCCAGGCTATCCCAGCGCAGAAATCAAATGGGCCCACGGTGGCCAAATTGAGATAACGGGAAGCGTCGTGACGAGACAACGATATCAGCAAGTCGAAGATTCATATCATACATTGATCATCTCAAATGACCGACCGACAAAACAAACTATCGACTTGTATAAGTTGAATATTCGCAAGGGTCCCAGTCGTAATCTCGGCGTTTGTTGATCTTCCAAGTTCACCATGTCGGGGAGCCCAGATTCCTTGTGTCTCCGTGGTATCCTGTAGATTCCAACATCAGTGAATTGCCACAAAAGTAAAAGTTTTACTTGCGTGTTCATTTCTTTGAATTTTTTGACGCGGAGCCATGGGTAGACGCGTGCGTTTTCATGTGCTCTTTCCTCGTGAACGTTTGCCCGCAATCAGGGCAAGAATACGCTGGATGACCTTGAGCGAGATTTGATGAAGAAAAAAGTATAATTAATACGTCTCTGTTCGGACTCGGAGCCATGGACAGTCCTGCGATGTCTCTCCATATCTGATTTCTGCGAAAAGCTCCGCTGACAAACAGAGCAGGAGAACGCTGAATGACATTGAGCGAGATTTAATGAAGAAAAATGTATAATTAATACGTTTCTTTTCGGAGCCATGGACAGACTTGTGATGTCTCGTCATGCTGTATTTCGACGGAAACTCTTTCTGGCAATCAGGGCAGGAAAACGCTGAATGACCTTAAGCGAGATTTAATGAAGAAAAAGGTATAGTTAATACATGGATTTTCGGACTCGGAGTCATGAGACTTGCGGTGCCTCTTCAGGTTTAATTTGCCCGAAAACATTTTCCCACAATCAGGGCAGGAAAGCGCTGAATGACCTTGAGCGAGATTTAATGAAGAAAAAAGTATAATTAGTACCTGTCTTTTCCGACTCGGAGCCATGGGCAATCCTGATATGATCCTCCAGGCGGTCTTTCCTCGGGAACTTTTCCTGGCAATCAATGCAGGAAAACGCTGAATGACGTTGAGCTAGATTGAATGAAGAAAAATGTATAATTAATACGTTTCTTTTCGGACTCGGGGCCATGGGCAGTCCTGTCATGACCCTGCAGGTGCTCTTTCCTCGAGAACTTTAACTCGCAACGAGAGCAGGAATACGCTGAATGACATTGAGCAAGATTTAAGGAAGAAAAAAGTATAGTTAATACATTGCTTTTCATGGATTTCCTTGATATGTCTCGTCACGGCGTCTGGCCTCGTGAAATTTTTCTTGCAACGAGGGCAGGAAAACGCTGAATGACGTTGAGCGAGATTTAATGAAGAAAAAAGTATAATTAAATAATACATTTCTTTTCGGGGGAGCGATGGGCAGAGTTGTAGTGATCCTCCATGCTTTCTTTGTCCGGGAAACGGTCCAGGCAAAGGGGTTCTTTGCAGTAAACTTCCGAGTCGGAATTACGTTGAGCGAGATTTGATGAAGAAAAAAGTATAATTAAATAATACCTTTCTTTTCGGACGGTGTGGACCTGTCTACCTGTTTTCCCTTGGCCTTGGAGCTCAGCTTCTCTGGTGAGTTCGAAGGGTTTCGAGCAGGCGTTTGGGCAAGAGGTGACGGAGAGCGCGAGTCGTAGGACTGTGACGTGGTAGCCCACGAGGGTTGTCTGTTAATACAGGTCAGTACTGCGGCATAATATTGAACAAACGCAGCAACATACCTAGCAGGAGATCGGGCTGGGGATAACTTGGATGGACTCGTTGAAGCTTTTCTTTTGGACGAACTGGGTTTAAGAGAAGGCCTTCGAGATGAATACGGTGTCATAGATTTCCTCTGTCTCGAAGAGCTTTCCGCTGTGCGTGAGGACTCCACGGCTTTTCTGTCCCGCCGAGTAGAGGGTCCTGGAGAAGAGTATTTCGGGGTTGATTGTCGAGAGGAAGGCGATGCGGTAGGATATTTGGGAGTACCGAAATCATCGAAGTCTGCCACATATTGCTGATAGCCAGGATCTATAGGGTCGGGACTCGCCCACCGGTTTCCACTCGGTCTGTCATCCGAGTTGAGTAAAAATAATGCAGCACAGATTGTTCATGACATACACGGGCACCACAGAAACAAAAGAAACGACCAGGAAAGCGAGAGAAAGTCTGGATAATAGCATTTTTGAAAGAGTTAGAGTTGTGGGGATGAGGAGGGGGCGACCAGCGCTGGGGATTGTGAAAATTTCATGCGGTTTATAAGCTCCATCGGCCGCCGTCATCTGAAACTGATACGAAAGGCTGGCAACCATCAGATCTCCATATCATCATCCGTCTGACAGATAAGGCTCAAGAGCAATAGCAGGTTCAACAAAGTACATAGTCAAAGATGGAAATGTCAAGGAATGTGTCTCGCTGTATAAGAAAATGCGGAATTTACATATTGAAGTATGGACCACAAACATGCTGAACAGGCTGAAACGTGGCGGAAAGATAGCGAATGGTTTGCCTTGGCGTTCAGAACCTGCACCGGGGGGAATCGGGTTCTGAGGAAGGTGAGGGTGGAAAAGGGGGTGCCGGGTGATGAAAACGACGCTCCGCTTCCTGACACCGTCTCATTGGTGCCTTGATTCGATTGCGGCTCCGGAAACGGCACCCTTCCCCCAGGACTCCCACCTTCATGCACCCGCCTCGGTGTGGTATTCCATCTAAGAGGGGGTGTCAATAGTGTTGCCGCGGCTAGGCTTACGAGCGGCTCGGAGCCATAGCTGAGCCGATGTTTTAGCCAGCCGTAGCCGAGCTTCGGCTACGGCTCCAACGGCTACGGCTTTAACGGCTCAGCAGCTCGAGCACCGCAAGCCAACATTAATTTGTTCCATTTCCACTGTAGAGGATACATTAGCGGTGCTCCAACAAGCTTGTGTGCCATTTTTTTGAACTGCTGAAAGAATCATGTCAGGAAGCATGTGGTAATCCAACATTGAGCTCGCACAAGCTCATTTGGTCATTTCAGATGCAAATTCAGGTATTTAAACCTGAGACATATACTTCTGGCAGTTTGGGTAGACAACTGGGTAATGGCCAGTCCTCGGCAGTGCTCTCTGCCACCCGGGTAGGCTATTTTTGGGGATAATTTAGAAGAGTGATATAAAAGAAGTTTTCTCTGTTTTGATGAGAACAGTATGAAATAGGCAATTATTGAAAAAATGAAGTCGGCTCTAGCCGGCTCATAGCTGATGGCGACCATCGGCTACGGCTCTATAGCCGTAGCCGCGGCTAAAATCAGCTTCGGCTCTATCGGCTACGGCTTAGCTAGCAGCGGCAACACTGGGGTGAGATACGAGCGACGGACGAAGCGAGGTGAAAGGACATGATGGACGAAGAGAAACGAAGGGGGGCGGGAAGGGAGGAGAGAGAGAGAGAGACATGAAGGGACGAGAGAGAATGGTCAAGGGAAAGGGAGAGATTGGACATCCCATTGATCTTTATATTTTGCACGAGCTTCAGCTTTGACCACAAAACATTGCCAGAGATCGAGGAAGGAGCTAGAGCTAGCGGTCGCATCAACGACTGGTACATCAAGACAGAGGCGGTAATTTGCTCTCATCGATTTCTTGACTTGTCGCAGGACATTTGAGTACACCATAGACTTCGCCAAGACGTGAAATGCCGCTTTGTATTGTTGGTCCAGCATGTCATAATGACCTCGCTGTAGAATTTGTCGGCTTTTCATGATGGATAACAAGAATCTGTGGTCCATGGCTTGAGCACTGGCAATATCACCTCCGATCAAGCTGATACAGAAGGTCAAATATCGCAGGGCGGAGCGGTACAACATTTCATAGTCTCTCCTAGCCAGACCCAACGATCAACAAGTTGATGTAGGGTCTGTTAGTTACCGCGGGGTCCCGACCGTGCTGGATGTTATTAGCTAAGCATTGACACGTGCCGACGTTCGCACCTCTCCAGCATCGCAGGAATCAGATATGAGCCAGATACAAAGGATATAATAGTTGTAAAATGTGATTCAAAGGCATATCCCCAAGTATCAAATTATCAGATAGCTTGAATTGTCATCTGTATGCAAACCTTGGAAAATGGGGCCTAAAAGGGCAATTTCTCTTGGAAACAAGAAGGGACAAGAAGGAACTTGGGAATATAGTTTATCGAGAGGCTGTGGTGAATAATCACATAGAATTGGGCCCTTGAACGCGTCTTTCAGAGTCTCGAGGGTGACTGGACAGAAATATTAGCCGTGACTCATCAAGGGGCGACCGGGCCGGAAATCCCGGACACCGGGTCGGAGGGAGGGGGTCCACCGCCGGAGGCGAAGAAAATTTTTGCAGGTCATGGTATCAGGTCTGGATGGCTGCTAGTTAATCAGAGAAATCCTCCAGGAATTCCCATGTCTTTAGATGTGTCAGGTACTAGGTACACCTAAGCACCCAATACCTGACAGTTATTAGTGACTGGAAGAGCGCCACAGATTTGGTTTCACATACCTGTGCCTAACAGGCATAGAATATATTAAAATACCTAATAAATGACTGATAGTGCAGTCCTGGATGGAGCTCTCTCTATGGCAGACCCAGAAGGCCCAGCAGCTCAGGTAGTTGCCATATAAGATAATTCCCACGGAGGGGGGGCAGGGGGTCGGGCTGAAAAGGGCTGAAAAAAATAAATGTACGTCGTGTATTTTTTTTTTATCCGGTTGCCCCTTGTGACTCATCAACTCTGATGTCAGTTTCTGGCAGATGGGAACTGGCTGCTTATGAAAAGAATTATGTAATAAGGGCCAGCACGGTCAGGGCCCCGCGGTAACTTCAAGACTAAACATTTCAAGAATGTTGACGTGACCTGCATTGGGTAATTGATCTAAAACTGTTGATGAAGACAGTGATCGGACAACCCGGCAAATCAACGGAATTGAGCCTGCCTGGATGAAAGGTTCGTGGGAGGTCAGCGACCAGTGTTCCAACAGAATGATACTATGTACTGATTTGGCCAAGAGTTAATCCTTGGGCTGACAGGTGATTTGGCACCTATGGCAGACGACTCGATGCGCTCAAATACGCTCGTACTGACGTCGGTCCGGGATCTAGATCAGGTTTCAACAATTGCTGATGTGCCAGTGACAGAACAATGAATGCAAAGAAAATATACCAACAACACCATTGGAAGCACCACATTTGAAACGGAGATCTGATTCTGAAGGCACTCAAATAAAAAGGACATTGATATTGCTAGAAAAGCAGATTTTATGACCGAAATCCGGCGGACGAGTTCGGATCTCATTATGTGGAGCGTGTTTCGTGCCTGGTTTTCCCAGTCTGCTCAGGAAGTCGAGTGACTTCCTAACACCTGTCAGGTACCACCGATCCAGATCTAGCAGGAACAAGTTGATACATGACTATTTGATTCTTTGATAGATAGATAGATTACACGGTATCAATGCACTGGAAACCCACCAGGAGAATGGTCCCGAAGAAGCAGCGTGTCCGCTACGGTTGCCGAGCAGGCTCAGGCAGGATTCTCGTGACGTGTGACGTGGTTCGGCTTAGCTGGGCGATATTCGGGTGAGCTGGGACGACTCAAGTCGATTTATACGTCTAGATTAGACAAGATTAGATGAAGATATTGGTCGGCATTTCTTTTTGAAGTCTCAGGTGCGATGGATTTGGGCGGGAACACGTCCTTTGGCGGAGCCTCAATTTATAATAATGTCGTATGTTTTTACTGACTTCAGTTCCGTGACAATATGAAGTCCGTGACAATATCAACGAGAACAGAGTCAACGGAAGCATATCTATCGTAAGTATTGGAGTATGGCGGTAGGCCTGACTGTATATCTAGATTTAGCAAAGCAGAAGATCGAATATCGAAACAAATGTTCATACCTTTTTGGGAAGCCTTTCCTTGGTAGCAAGTTACAATGTTGCTTCAATGCGAATAGAGTCTTGTTTATTGAGCTTTCGAAGGTTGCCCATTTTGGCGTTGACGGAACTTGCAGACTGGAGAGCCTGGTTTTGTTTCGAGCTTGGTTGATGGAGACGGTGCTCTGACGCACCTCGCTCGTGGACTGCAGCTCGCTCAGTGACAGCGGCCGCAACGGCACGTTGATCTTTGGCTTGGGGTAAGAATATTGAAGAGATTGACAAATAGCGAAGTAAGACATACCACGTCTATTTGATTCAAGCCCCAAGGCAGCTTTGCAACGACCGCAGTAGTCTCCGTCTAGAAAGGGATAACAAACACTACATCCTTAGCATTGCGGTTTGTCCTGAAATTGATCAGAACGTGAAGAGCATGTCGCTGGGAGCTTACCTGGATTGCCTTGCACGCATTGACCGACGCTGCCTTGAGCTTAACACATTTGTGACATGTAGAGAGCTGGAGAAGAGGGAAATCAGTGCCACAGCCATCACAGCAAGTCATGGTGGCAGGAGAGACAGGAAAATCGGCGAAGAGTAAGGCTTTTTGAGGCAGAAAACTCAAGTGTGATCAGCGGAAGCTTAATCAATAGTTAGAGGTAATATTCAATGAGACAGTAGGTGAGCAAGCACAGAGGAATGAAAGATACCTCCCTGAAATGCCGCTGGAAACTTCGCAAGAAAGGACAAATAGCCTTGAACAAGGAAAATGCTTGAAGGTTTGAATGGACATTAAGCTCTGGCCAGGTACATGGCTAGCCATTTACTTGGAGTTGAAGAAATCATAGTGGTGGAAACATATGGTCGAGTGAGGAATAAGGCAGCTGTACAAAGTGGACATCCATATTGATGGGAAGAACAGGAAAAACATACGACACCATTATGTGAGCAAGAACTCCGCCGTCCACGTGTTCACGTTGACATCATATCTTCATCTAATCTTGTCGAATCCAGACGTATAATTCGAACTTGAGCCGCCCCAGCTCACCCGAATATCGCCCAGCTAAGCCGAACCACGTCACACGTCACGAGAATCCTGCCTGAGCCTGCTCGGCAACCGTAGCGGACACGCTGCTTCTTCGGGACCATTCTCCTGGTGGGTTTCCAGTGCATTGATACCGTGTAATCTATCTATCTATCAAAGAATCAAATAGTCATGTATCAACTTGTTCCTGCTAGATCTGGATCGGTGGTACCTGACAGGTGTTAGGAAGTCACTCGACTTCCTGAGCAGACTGGGAAAACCAGGCACGAAACACGCTCCACATAATGAGATCCGAACTCGTCCGCCGGATTTCGGTCATAAAATCTGCTTTTCTAGCAATATCAATGTCCTTTTTATTTGAGTGCCTTCAGAATCAGATCTCCGTTTCAAATGTGGTGCTTCCAATGGTGTTGTTGGTATATTTTCTTTGCATTCATTGTTCTGTCACTGGCACATCAGCAATTGTTGAAACCTGATCTAGATCCCGGACCGACGTCAGTACGAGCGTATTTGAGCGCATCGAGTCGTCTGCCATAGGTGCCAAATCACCTGTCAGCCCAAGGATTAACTCTTGGCCAAATCAGTACATAGTATCATTCTGTTGGAACACTGGTCGCTGACCTCCCACGAACCTTTCATCCAGGCAGGCTCAATTCCGTTGATTTGCCGGGTTGTCCGATCACTGTCTTCATCAACAGTTTTAGATCAATTACCCAATGCAGGTCACGTCAACATTCTTGAAATGTTTAGTCTTGAAGTTACCGCGGGGCCCTGACCGTGCTGGCCCTTATTACATAATTCTTTTCATAAGCAGCCAGTTCCCATCTGCCAGAAACTGACATCAGAGTTGATGAGTCACAAGGGGCAACCGGATAAAAAAAAAATACACGACGTACATTTATTTTTTTCAGCCCTTTTCAGCCCGACCCCCTGCCCCCCCTCCGTGGGAATTATCTTATATGGCAACTACCTGAGCTGCTGGGCCTTCTGGGTCTGCCATAGAGAGAGCTCCATCCAGGACTGCACTATCAGTCATTTATTAGGTATTTTAATATATTCTATGCCTGTTAGGCACAGGTATGTGAAACCAAATCTGTGGCGCTCTTCCAGTCACTAATAACTGTCAGGTATTGGGTGCTTAGGTGTACCTAGTACCTGACACATCTAAAGACATGGGAATTCCTGGAGGATTTCTCTGATTAACTAGCAGCCATCCAGACCTGATACCATGACCTGCAAAAATTTTCTTCGCCTCCGGCGGTGGACCCCCTCCCTCCGACCCGGTGTCCGGGATTTCCGGCCCGGTCGCCCCTTGATGAGTCACGGCTAATATTTCTGTCCAGTCACCCTCGAGACTCTGAAAGACGCGTTCAAGGGCCCAATTCTATGTGATTATTCACCACAGCCTCTCGATAAACTATATTCCCAAGTTCCTTCTTGTCCCTTCTTGTTTCCAAGAGAAATTGCCCTTTTAGGCCCCATTTTCCAAGGTTTGCATACAGATGACAATTCAAGCTATCTGATAATTTGATACTTGGGGATATGCCTTTGAATCACATTTTACAACTATTATATCCTTTGTATCTGGCTCATATCTGATTCCTGCGATGCTGGAGAGGTGCGAACGTCGGCACGTGTCAATGCTTAGCTAATAACACCCAGTGAGAAGTCCGTCGATGTCAGTCGATGCTGGTTGATGCTCATGGATTTTGCTCGATTTTTTGGTTGGACCGCCGATGTTCCTGGGTAGACCGCCGATTTTCATCGATTTTCCTCGATGGTGGTCGATTGCCCGACCAAGGCCCGAGGTTGTTCGTATCGTATCGCTTTGTCGTAAGATGGACTTGTGGAAATTTCGAGATCAATCAAAATTCCCACAGTCCCTCGTTGCTCGCTTACCACCAGCGCCGTGAGCTGGCTGCTCCCGTCGCTTCCCATGGCCAGCAAGCTCTTTACTTTCCGCATTAACCTCTTCTGACTATTATCATAGGTCATTATCCCGGGTTATATCCCATTCTCCCGAGTTTTGACTCACCAACAGCCGAGGTAAGATTTTGGCCCAATTTCAAGATTCTTCCTTCGCTCTGGCAACAAGCTCCTTCTTTCACAGCTCTAGAGCCTTTTTACCTCGTCTTGGATGCACTGAGAGCCTTGTATTTGCATAGAAGAGCCGGTAAGTCATCAATTGTTCTTTTCACCAACGATGGCGGCTGATTTGACGCGACTACAGCTGCTTCGTGGTCTATTTCTCGGTCTGTTGTGGATATGGTGCTTCAAGGATGCTCTTTTTATGGTGACGGGTCTGGGTTTCACGCTGGCAAGCAGGTAAGTCTTCCGCTAATTTTTCCCTCTGACGTCGCTCATATACCTCCGCCCAGATTTTCATATATCCCTGCTCCTCTTTCTTATCCATATTCTAACCAAATCTATGTCTCTCAGGACCATCATGGTAAGTCCAGGTTCCTGCGGAATATCAAATGCTGATGCTCACGGCAGCTTTTGTCTTTTCTGCTCACCCTTTGCGCATGAAATAGCTGATTCAGTAAGTCTTCCTTCTTTTATCATTTACGGTGGTACTTATTCACCACCTCCAGTGGATTCCACACCGGGGACTTGACTTGACGGTCGTTGGGTGGACTTGGTAAGTTTTTGTCTGTCGAGTAGTTTTACGACTTGGTATGTATTATTTAGTGCAATAAATCGATTTCTATGGATTTTTATTGGATAATAGTTGCGGCCTACCATATAAATCGACAGGCATCGACTTGCATCGACCTGCATCGACCTGCATCGATACCGGCCGCGGATTTCAGATGCAGGTCGATGCTCCTCGATTTTCCTCGATGCTAGTCGATGCCAATCGATTATCGAGCAAAATCGGTCAGCATCGATTGCCATCGAGGAGCATCGAAGAGCATCGACCGACCTTTCACTGGGCATAACCATGTATTCTTCCAGGAATTCATTACTATCATAGAGATACCTGACTACGAAGACCCCAAAATAGACATGAAATCTCAGTTTGAGCTCCCCAAAACAGCCAAATGCCAGAATTTCCGCTCTATAGTGCGAAAAGATAGCTGTGCAGCAATGAGAGCACTGGAAAATTGAATTCCACGTGTGAAATCACCTGTAAAGCCAATGAGGATCCAAATTGAGAAGGAATGTGGCGCAATCCGAGCCCCATGATCTGACTTTTGCCGCGGTTCCCCTCCCATTGGCCAATTCGATGAAGAAAGAGCGAAATAAGTTTTGAACCATCAGGAATCTTCACGGAAACCTCACCTGAGAACCGGAAAAAGCAGCCGCAATTTTCGTTTCGGAGCTCCAGAAACCCCTGAAATTTGGTATCCAAGTCGCGTAGAAATGGCAAAGAAATACGCGTATATGCAGAACACCATGTCCAATGCCGGGAACCGAAGCCAAAACCCCTAAACCCCCTAAAAAGAGCTGAAAAATCGATTTTGGAGCTCGGGAAATGGCTGAATTGTATGCGTCGCTACTCTATGGGAGAGGTAAAAGGCTAAACTATCCTGAACAACACCTGCATAATTGAAAAAATGAGCTGGAAAATGCATGTTGGGGACCCAAAATGGACAAACCGACCTCCAGAACCGAGGTTGGTGACCCGATCGGGAATGCACAGACATAATAGGGTACCTTCGAGATCAAAAGATTAGGTAAGCGCGTCTGCCATAGGTGTGATTTGGTAGAGTAAGGAGGCAAAGTCATTTTCTGCAGGGAACACGCTTCGTGAAAAGGGAACAGTTTTGGGATGAATCACAACCGCACTGGCGAGTATCCCATTGGCCGATTTGTTCGGAACAGTCTGGATAGGACTTTCGGCTTTGACGACCCATATTCGTGTCATAATGTCGAGAAGACTTGGCTGAAAGACCATGATCTCTAGCACTTCATGATCATGGGTCAGGGCAGTGAAGATGGCGATGATGTGTTCGTGCAGGTTAGTGTTGGGTCGGGCAGGGCATCTGCCCTGATGCCCGCCCTTGCCCTGCCCTGCCCTGCCCTCAAAAGCCCTGCCTTCGTCATCGGGCAGAGGAGGGCTCAGGGCTCGGGCATTGATTCTGAAAAGCCTGAGCCCGGGGCATTGCCCGGGGCTTTCAGCACTATAGTTATTTTGAGATTTTTGTGGATGAAGGATCCGATGTTTTTAAGTTGGAAATTTCAATCGGAGCTACTTTCAATCGGAGCTGCCGGAGACTCGGAAATACCCAATACTGTAGAGTATCACATGATCTCCAGAATCGTTCGCATCCTTTCGCCAATCTAAAATCACTGTTTCTTGCCCCATGCCACATGATGATGGAATTGACGAGCACAACAAGATTAGTTCATATTACTTGTTACTGTGAATACATATTCAATGAATTTACAGCGAAATGTATCTCGATAAGATAAGATTACAAAGCCCGGGCCCTTGCCCTTGCCCTGCCCTGCCCTGCCTGCCATCAGGGCCCAGGGCTCGGGCATTGATCCGGATGATGCCCTGCCCTATGCTGCCCTGCCCTGCCCGGTCAATACCCGGCCTTGCCCTGCCCGACCCAACACTAGTGCAGGTCCTGGAGAGACTGGGATTCCTCAGAGGAGGTCCTATATCGTTCAAGGCGGTCATGTAGGAACGGTATTGCAGGCCATAATTTGACCAGATGTTGCATGACAATGGAATGAACAGGCACCAACTTCAAAGGAGTGATGTTTGAAGAAATTTGAGGCAGCAGACAGTGACCTGTCCTGCATATTTATTCGTTCCCTTCTGTGTCCATGGATAAGGCTCTCTGGAGGTATATCGGCAATGTGAACGTGCTGGAATACGACGGGTAAGAACTCGAGACTGGTATCAGTTTGAGCAAGCTGAGAGAGCTGAGTGATGGCGATGAGAGACAGACCCTTTGCGAGTCTCGGACACCAGGAGCTACGGAGATCGTTCACTCTTTTAGCAAGGTGCAGTTTCAAAAGCAGACCTTTATCCTACGCGACATGACTGGTGAAACCAACCGGGCCCGGGGTAGCGTCTGGCGCGGCTGTGACATGCGAGATTGATTTTCTTTTTAAATTTTTTTACTTTGACAACCTCGGACGTCCATTGCAGGGAAGAGTCAAGTATTCAGCCTATCGTAGCCGCTGCATAGCCAGCTCCAGCGCCTTGACTAACGGTTTCAACGCTATTTTTATCCCTCTTAGCTCAGTTGGTAGAGCGCGTCACTAGTAGTCCTATGTATGACGAGGTCAGTTGTTCGAGTCAGCTAGAGGGAAGCTTTTTGTCGCCTGAATTGCTCGCCCCGCGACCTGGCTGATTTGAACCTCAAGCACGACTGTTCAAATCGGCTAGCGGGAATCATTTTGCATCGTCTCAAAAAGTCCCTCCAGAACCTTTGTCGTGTCTGCGCCACGCTCTTCCAGGATCTGAAGGAAACGTTGCAATTCGTCAAGCATCAATTTCAAGTCTGGTGAAGCAGATCCGCTTTCTGGTGGATGGCGACAGCTTCTGTTTGATTGGGCGAAATTTTTGCAAGTTGGGTTGTTCCTACACCGTCATATGTCGAGTTTCAAGTAGGACTTCACGTACAGAAAACCGATCCAATACAACGATGTACAATAAATACAGCCGACTGGATATTCCACAAGTAAAAACTACTTGAGAATTTAGAACATGCATTTGCCGAGTGGCCGACGAATCGCTAGTAATCTACTAGACGTCTTGGTTCGAGACTCGCTCCTTTCTGTTTCCCTTGTCATCAGCGGCAGATTCCTGACTCTCTTTACTCTCCCCGGAAGATTCCTTACGCTCTCCAGCTTTACTGGCTCTAGTGAGTTCCTTCTAGAGATAATTTCGGTCAACAGCAACTTTTGCTAGAATGGTGACGACGCTCTTACCATTTCTGTTTCTCTTGATATTAGTGTGTCTTTTGCTTCAGTGGTAGAAGAAGACAACACCTGTCGAGGAACCCTCCGTACTGGAGAACAGCAGCAGCCGCAGAAGAGGATACTAAGAAAAATTCCGCAGCGAGATATAGGTGAGGATGATGGTTCTGGAGAAGGCTCTGCGGAATTATTCGGTGAAGGTTCTGAATCTTGGGGTTGACTCTGAGCCTCCACATCAGAGCTGGCTTGGTTTTTGAAGTCATATGCCGGTGGAGGTGCTTCAGTTGGAGCAGTGGCTTTGACTGGAGGTGTCTCTGAATCGACGTGAGTCAAAACGACTGGTATGATGTTCCGATGACCGTCATGCTTCTGCTCCCAGTCAAGAGTTTTGGACTCGTCGGCGACCAGCATAGCAAAGATTGCGAAGGTGAAAGCGCTCGCTGTGATTACAAATAAGCAGTTTTTGAGAAGACTTGCCGGCCAGACCCGGGAAATTGAGGAAATCAGCTCGAGGCTGCTGCGCCGGACTGCGGTCGACTGCGCTTGGCCTGCTGACAGGAACATCTTCAAACGAGACAAAAAAGGAAACCCGTCTCTTCTCATTCAAGCTAAGAGCATCTCGAGCATTACTTATATTCATGATCAACTTCCTACGTGCTTCCTGCGAACTTGACCGGGTTTAAAAGCGGTCCTTCTGGTTAGGACTCACTACGGTGGCGTCCAAGAGCTTCAATATGACTTGATAAGCATCATTCTGGTCCAGCCTATCTTGTCCTCGGATTGCTCGTCGGGAATATCGGTTGTGAAATAATGGTCAGATAATACAATACTTAGTGCGATCAGACTCGAGAATGACGTGGTGGAACCTCACGGCCGCTGACAGCTGGGTTCCTGCATTTCAGTATTCCTCTTGGCGATGGATTTCATTTGCGGGTGGAGAGCCAAGTCCCAGCGCAGAGCGAAGAATTTTACCGTTGCAAAAATAAAGAGAAAAGCGCGTTCTGTCACAGGATGTGACGTCGTTACTCTTCTTCAACACCCGATATTCATGCGCTAATGGGGACGGCCCCCGAGAAAACATTATTAGCTGTTGGTTGAAACGTATAGAGTACTACCTGATGATTCCTGATCTGGCCTAATTCGAATCGGGTAGCCCGACCGGTCAGCTCGGCGGCCGCCCATTATTTCCTTTTTCTTTGGTTCCACTGATTCCCTCTAGTCACGGATTTCCCGAGCTTCAATGAGGTTGTCTGTGAGCTGAAAATGCTGGTAGTGATGGTGGTCAAAGGACGGATAAGTTGGAATCGGTGTAGGCTCAGCACTCCAATCAACTGTCGAGTTTTCGGATAAGAGTGCATCAAATGTTGAATCAACCGGAATCAACCTTAATCAACCCTGAGAGCCATCTGTTTTGGAACTGATGCCTCTTTCAAGGTGTAATACAGAATCCGACGGGTTACACAAGGTTACACACTCTTGTAAGGGGTTTTATTTGCTCTAGCATTCCTATGGGCTGGAACAAGTTTACGCTCTTTTTCAACAGGTTAGCATAGCCCCATTGCCTAACTATGAAGCTTGAATGAAACTGAAGACAGGCACGCTTGTTGCACCCTCCAGCACCCAGTAATATCAAGATTTGATGCACATTAAAGTTCGTGACTTGTACTTTTTATTCCACTGGTTCAAGAAACCCAGATATGATAAAGTTGTAGACTTTGCAGATACTTCTCTCCTTTAGTATTAATGGGTATGGACCGGCCTTTCTAGGATGGGTTGCACCATGACCATACTGTATAACTATTTCACACCTCATGTGCTTCTTTCCCGTAGTTCTGGTCACTCGATGTGGTCTGCAGCTCCAAGAACACTGAGTCAGCATTGGCCAGAGTACTGCTGTGACCCTGGCTGGGACTCTGATTTGTCGAGAGCGGGTGTTGCCAGTATTTGAGACTAGTGTTGGAGAACTCGGGGATACTGTCGGCGCAGGACCTTTCCATTGCAACAATTATGATCACAATTGTCGGATACATTGCCTGTTGGTATTCAAATCAGGTGAGTCGTCGCGTAAATATGACATACTGCTAGGCTGATGTACATCCCGCTCATAATGGCTGAGATATTCTCTGCTGGGACGGTGGAGGAGATCTCAGTGGTCATAAATAATATCTGCAAAGGTTTGGAATACGCGCAACTTAGAAGCTACATGACTCACCCAAATTATGCAGTATACGAAACCCGATTCCACGAGGAAGAATAAGATCTTTTCCACTAGCCCATTATTCAGGCCGAGTGTAGACACATCTTGTCGATACTGCCTGTGATTATGATCTTCAATCAAATCATGACTGCAGTTCGACTTGACATACCAAGCCCTCACAGACATCAAGATTGTGGCAGTGATGTTTGTGATCAAAGGGGCCAAGGTGACCAGTAGCCTGAATGGTCCTGAACCGACTAGAGGGCCTTTGCCAACAAGGCTCAAGGCGATTCGAGCCATGTCGGCGGTCACTGTTGCTAGAATCAAATGAGAAGAATGCACCCAACCTATTTTCCAAACACACCTATTGACGCCAACATGCATACTATAAGGATGATCTGGATAGTACGGTGTTTACGCCACAGAGTCCATGCTCGCCACACAACCACTGCATCACTGAGGATCCACTGATGAACAATATGAATGAGCATATGAAGTTATAGGAGCATGAAACACACATTTAGCCGCAGGAGGCTGTCTGCAGCAATTGTGGAGCTAATAGCATAGTTTAGGTCCAAGACTGGTGGATTGGGTCCCAAGCTAGCAATATTGGTGCTCACTGCCTTCATGGTAATGACATTCCCAATTAACGCTGCGGAGAACATGACAAAAGTCAGAGCTATCAAGCTGATACGTGCTCTTGGACTCCCAACACGGTGGTGGTGTCTGTACTCAATCAATCGACAATTCCCCAAAATTATTGCAAAGACTCACATAAGAAGGTATACACCAATGAGGGCAAGAGTGATGTGCATGCCTTGAATGTCAATGAGATGCTGACAAGGTCATAGTAGTAATGCATACCAAAGACAATAAATTGTGAAATGATCTGGGCAACAATCCGTTGCAATGCTGAGACATTTTCTGCGCTCAGAGAGCCCGCTGCAGAATCCGACATTATGGTTGGGTATAAGGAGGGGAATCGTCAGGCAGTGAATATATATATCTTGTTGGCAAGTCTATTACAAAAATATAAGCCAAAAGGGCAAGGTCATGGGGCGGATAATAATATGAGATCACACCTGTCCGGCAGTAAGCGGTGATAAAATACTTACGGCGTTGCAGTTCAAAATGTGGCAACCTCTCCCGACGAGGCTCGCTTACCATGAAGTTCCATACCCCCAGAAACAGAGAGAATAATCCCTACTGATTCCGATGTGGGAATCACCTGTCAAAGCTATGAATGGTGTAATTGTCCTTGTCCGCAGTGTGTATGTTTCGAGATGCCATTGGACTCCACGGTTACGAGTCCCATCTATGGGTTCATCTGTTGGGATGGTTTTTCGGACGACCGCTAGCAAAGAGCCCAATGAGGGATCCATTTCTGGCACTCTCCTTGATCTCCCTAGCACCTAGCGATCAGTTTGAGCATGACAAAACACTGGTGCGCCCGAAAAAATGCGGGACTTGTAATTGCCGCTTGGTGGCCTCTATTTCGTTGGTCTGAGTGACTGCAGCGCCCATGGGGTCAAGTCTCAAATTATACTGGGAGAGACTAGACAGCAAGATAGCACCTCAAATACGTCCCAGGTATGCACATACCAATCTGCTGTCCTGAACAATTGTTACGCACTCTCTGGCGGGAAGTACGGTATAACAGCCTAAGTATTCTGGGTGGTAATTCAAGTTGAGATCTGATTCCTCTTCAATGAGAAGCAAGACACTTCAATCCACTTCAGTGCAGGCATTCATTCTGGTCTCCGCAGAAGCACTGCAAACCATCAGCTTCATCAATTGAGAAGGCGCATAAGTAAAATGTCCGTTTAATTGTGCGCTTTTTGCGTATTTTGACATGTGAAATCTGGAATGGGAAACTTCCGGCATGGTGGATATGCTTTGGGACCATCCCCAGGGTCTCTAACGGACACTTCGAAGCCATTAGCCAAGATGCCAAAAGCGCAGCCGGCATCAGCATCCAAGTGAGCACCAAGGAAGGCAAGATCATACCATGCTTCATTTTCCGTTTCGTCGACAACCATAGCCGTTTTTCCCGACTTTTCTAGCTCGCATACATTCCTCAACTCGCAGCAATTTGTCACCCACCCACCACTCCCTTTGTTCCTTTGGCTCAATTTGTATCAGTCGAGTTGCTTGATCAGGCTATCGGATTTATGTACAGACTGGCTACTAACCAGAGCCTTGAGCAGCAAATCACTAAGACATAGTTTATCAGCAGATTTCGCGTCGAGGGACCGAATCGCTGAGAGATTCCCACCCACCCGAGCGGCGAATCTCCTCAGCGTGCCAATTCGAGCTTCAAAGCTCGAACCCCCAACCTTCAGGTCCCTCGGACGAGATCTTGCCTTGACGACTGTCGAAATTGGATCTGGGAGCAATGATGTGTCACTGGAAGCGACCCTGCCCGTCATCACGTAAACGTTCTCATAGCTGTCAAGCAACATTGACGGCCAACCTTTCACGAAATTTTGGAACAGGACACTTTGGCAAGGCTTACGGGAACAATGTTGAGGGATATCAAGCTTGGAGGAGTCACAGATCAATTGTCATTTCCATGGATTGCTGGATTTGAATTGTTGTGCTTTTAAAATCTGGACTTGACATTTTTGCTCGCTACTTTTTATTTATTTATTTACGTATTTTGCATATTTTTGCATTTGTGTGCATTTGTACAAGCGCTGCAAGTATTTTGACAGTTCACTGATGACCAACAGCTACCGTAAATTTGCCAAACTGTTAAGAACTGTGTTGTTGAGCAAAACCTGCTTTCAGATTCAGTGAACACTGCAATTCATGGTATGCCCCTCGACAACCATCAGCTTCCGACCTGATTCTCAACGGTTCCTGATGTCATTGTGTTGGTTGTTCTTTACCACAAGTAGCTTTATAGACAGGGTAAGGCTATATCCATCAAGGGCAACGGAGACGGGGGCTGAGTATATAAGAAGGATCTGATGTTAGCAAACCGCCTAACTCATGGTTACTTTCATGCACATCTTCTGTATTGCCATATTAATCCTAGTGGCACCAGTGAAGCCGCTTCCTCATGGAGTAACATCCTCCCCTGCTGTAACTCAACCATTGAATAGTTCCACAGTGGTACGTCTCTTATGTCTTCTATCCATGTCTCCGCCTTTTGATTTCCACCAATTTGTCAGACTATTACTGCTAGAGCTGGAGTCCTAACGGGGGGTGATCAGAGTTGGCCATGCGGAGTTGGAGTGCTTTGTTGAATGGCTGAATATATGCAGGTGCATGGTATCATCTTGTAGAGAGAAAGAGAGATTTAAATTAGCTATACATACTATAATAACTGCTGGCAGTTTTGATTGTCATCAAAAGGAATGAAAAGGCTAATGAGTTTAGCAAAGTCAGTGATAAGTCCTGAGGACGCCTGATTAGTAGCACTGTTCTCCCACCTATAATTGGGCTCAACATCGTCTAAAAATGCTCTTCCCAACACAGTGGAGGTAAGAATCACTATAGTCTACAAACAGTCCCAATCTCTATATTGATGAAGTTTATTGATCTAGTGATCTGGGCATCAGCCATATAATGAATGTCAGGTACTGTACTAATTAGTGGTTTACATGACTATGAGACCAATAAATAGCCTTCAATCACAGATTCAAGCACCAAGCGGTGACAAGAGTGCTGACAATGGTGGCGCGAAGAAGTATTCGCCTTCTCGGGTGACTACAAAATCTGGAACAGGATGAGTTTCTTGCTAGAACGACTTGCCAGTCATTATGGTTGTTATACCGTGAGGATCTTTGGGATCCAGGCCAGTGAAGTTTCATGGCAATCCGTAATGATGGGATCAAATCCTGGGTTGACGTCTTTGCCCAACACAAAACTGAAAGTGGGATATATTTACTTGGGAGTGTCAGCCCAGGCGGTCTGCAGCCTCCGAAACCCGTTAGTTATGTCAGACTGGTATGCGACTGAAGAGTTGTCAAAGATAATCAGAGGCATTTATCAGGACTCATCGAAGGCCAGGCCACGTTCAACAGAGCTGTCGCTCACACCTGAAGCCTTTTCTGCATCTGACACTAAAGCAACGTCAGTCTGTCTTCACGTAAATATGATCAATATTGGCGTACATTCTGGTCCAAATGGAATCCCTGCGCAGATGATGTGATTGGTAAAGGTGTACTTGTTCAAGTCAATACGGGGATTTGTCTTTTGGATCTGTGCCCTGATGGAAAGATTTGTTGGATGTACATGGAAAACAAGACATCGACGATACTCACAAGAAAGGACACTCGCCTTGATTGGATGTAATATTCTCACCTGGATGGTTGAAGTTGAAATTCTTGTTTCTTTCTGGATCACCGCCGAGGATGGGATCATCTTGGATGGGGGTTAGATCGATTGGAGCTCCCTGCGTGGCTTTATGATAACCTCGAATCCAAGAGGAAGAATATTTTATGCACACTTTTCCATCTTCCAACCATCCCCACCCCGACCAAATTGGGTGTCATACCAAAGTATTAGTCCAGGCTATAGCTCATGCTGTGCCGTGGCGTGCCCAGTGGCTGAGAACTCGAAGGATTTATAGTCACTGCGAGACAGACTCGTTGGGATCAAGCAGAATCTTTAATTTGGTCTTGATTCAAGGGCCTCGCTCGAAAAATAAATGAACCCTTAGACTCCTGGTTCTTGCTAACTAGATTGACATGAAAGCGGCCCGCTATACCAACTTAGACGGCAGCTGAAACCGTCTCACTGCTAAATATATTAACAGTCGGTCCGTCATGTTTGGCGTGTCACCAAAGGCTTAGAATCTATGCAGCGGCGTCAATCGAAGAAATCAAAACAGTCAAGTTCAGCCCCTAATTAGCTGGTCATCCATCTTCATTGAACCTTGATTATGTTTCCGGTTCCACTCACTGCCAGTTGCATCCAAAATGACATGACTTGAGAAATGGACCGCGGCCACCCACTACTTATGAAGAAGACCGCGAATATCAGCATGGGTCATCACTCACTTGATCGCTCAACTTCAAGTTGAATGTTGGCGTCTTCTTTTGACTAGCCTGAATTATGTTATTCTGAGAAAACAGCACAACTAGAATGAACTTGAAACAGCCTCCAGAAAAGGAGCGAGCCGATTGAATCTTCTCTGTTCCAAAAAAAATGCCGACTGTTGGCTCCGTCGGTCTTTCCTTCCTGTACCACACTGACAATCAGAGAAAAACCGTGGACAAAGGACGGATCCTTCCTGGTTTTCCGCCAGCTGAAACAGCTCGTCCCCTGAGAGTTCCACTCTTTCTTGAATGTGACCGGTGCGGTCGAGGAGAGAAATAGGCTATGTAGGTGCCGGCTGATCGCAGATTCCGAGCAGAGGCTATACAGGAACCAAGCGCCTCCAACTTCTTTTGTAACCTAGGGTACAATAGTCTTATTGCATATTCCAAATATGGTAATCAGCTTTTGTGATAGTCACATTGCCTTGTATTAGCAACAGTAGAGGCACGTACGTTAAAATGTACAGGGCAATCGCCCTGAGCCTGCGATTTAACTTTTAGGGCGACGTTTGACGTTTTAACGCGGCAGGCTCTCCACAAGGCCGCACGCGTGACGGGTCGGCTTTTGCCATTTCAGTTTGTTCGGTATTATCGGGTCCCTGGGCCTGCGTCAAAACAAACACTCAATTAGTTCCCTCGCTCTCATTGCTCGCGTCAAAACCACTCGCTCAACCAGGTTTTGATACAGCCTAGGTTTCATGATAAAAGGCGGCATTCTGCCCTGACCCGCTTTTATGGTGCTTCCTCCGATGTAGAACGGCTTAGAAATGGTCTGTTGTATCTTGATTCTCCAATATTGTGGTATTTCATTAAGAGTTGTTGGTTGTGCTGAAGCTCCCAGTTTAACGTTCTAATAGTTGTCTTTTCCAGCAAACCTTCAACGGCTTCCGACCGAGTTTGTGGCGCAAAAACGTTGACAGTTGATACAGATCATGGAGTCGAACAGCTGATACAATAGGTAGATCCTGTTCAGTATGACTTTTGACAGGCCTTCCGACAATTGTGTTTTATGGCAGGCTGTTCATTCTTTTTCTGTCAACAGCTCCCACTCAAATGTCAATTCCATTCAGTACTTTACATGTAAGCTTTTGTTCACAATGCCATGAATAGCTCAAGCCTGTCCGATCAGAAATTCATGGAGAATAGTCCTGGACTTGTGGAAGAGTCCTGTGGAGGACATCTGTCACACTAAATTGAGGACCCCAAGAAGCTGATTCAAGACTCAGACTCATTCATTAGAAGGTATATATGTGTGATTTTGCAGTCTTGTCACAGTCAAGCTCGTATTTGTTGGGCATAGTGTACGTGTCCGTTTTGTCTCGGAGGACTCTACCGCAATGGAGCAAGGTATTCGGTGAAACTCGATCCATTTTTGTTATTGCCTTGTACATACATGATTCACTGACCGATTGAGGCCTGCTCTCAAGTTCCAAAGCTCCAGAGAATTGAAGAATCGGTGCATTTGAGGCTTAGTCATCATGTCATTTCATATGTCGCAAAGCTGGTACTGTCATTCAGACACCTAACCAGGCCTTCTCACTTGTCCCTTCATGTTCAGATAAGGTTTATATACAGTTTTTGACATTTTCATATTTTTGTCAGGTTCTAACCAGGAATATGACCCTGGAGCATATACAGACTGTGGTCTCAATGGCGGTATTGGTAGGATACAAACAGAAAAGCACCACCCAGTGCCTTCAGCTGTGAGATTCGAAGAAGGCCACCTGGCATCTCAAGTTTTGAAAGGTCCCGCCGACTCCAGAGTCTGCCGTTGGCCTTCGACGGAGTTTTCGTAGAAAGTTGGCGCCCTCAGGGCGCAATGCCCGCTCGGTTAAATATGCCCATCGTCAAGTTGCAGGGCTGCAGGACACATCTGTGATTTCAATACCATAATTTTTCCATGGCATAGAACATTCCCGGACTGTTGGATCTTGCCCCATGCTGTGCAATATTGTCTGTATTTCATCAGTAGAACATATTTGATCTATAGCTCTGTGCTGGGGTCCGATAGATCTGGCGGTTATTCGCCAAAGTATTATCAATGTGTTGTGGACTTCAAGCATGCAAGCGCCCCTTGCTTGGCTCCTGGTATTCGAGCAAGATCGCTAAGCGGGATTGTGCCGTAACAGGCGGAGCTCCCGCCTACACAGCCACAGATCAAAATGGAGATCAAATGTCAAACGTCCACTCCCGTATGGACACACCAAGGAAAAGCAGAGAGTTGACCAAGTAATGCCAAATATTAATTGATTGTACCGCTGATAGAAAAATGAAGTGATCATGAAATATTTTAGTCACAGTGCAAATCTTGACTTGGGTACTTTGGACTTACTACATACAGACCGTGAGGGACCCGGACGTTCCCGGGTTCGATTAGCGTGAGAATACCTGTGGCCAAGTACAGAAAGTCAACCACAGGGCTGACCATCTCCCGGAATCCATTGTCCTGGCAGCCCAACATTAGTGAATCTATGACTCTGCAGTCTGAACCTCCATGTTTTAACTCGGAGCTCCAGATGAGAGTGTCTCATATTCAGTTCTAGGAGAGCACAACAATGGTGCTCGAGCCAAATTCTGAGCTTTTATAATGTTTCATCAGGAAGAGGCTGCGTCAAAACCCAGGCACGGGATGAGTTTTGAGGCAAGGAAAGGGAGCGAAACAACCAAACTGAATGCCTGATTTTGATGCATTGCCGATTGAGTTTTGATGTAAACTGCCTAGTACAGCAGAACCGGACCCTTCAATAATCAAAAACCCGCAAATCTGCCCTGCAGCTCCCGCTGGATGTTGCATTAAAACGTCAAAGGTCGCCCTAAAAGTTAAATCGCAGGCTCAGGGCGATTGCCCTGTGCATTTTAATGTATCTACATGTACTCCTCGTATTAGTCGCATTGTATTGTCTTTAGCGCGGTCAGACATAGTGTGATGCATCCCGCCAAAGCAACATATTAGTATGTAGCAGGTGTCTATTGACTTGTGTGGCGATGAAGGTCTAATATCCCTGAGCTTTAGTGTCTGGCTACTAAACAGACAAGGAAATTTCATAGAAAGATTGGTCAGAACAAGTTCAAGGCTCTGGAGTCTGAATGACCCATCTCAGAATTACAGACAGGAAGGGAAGAATGCCTCATAGTATTGTAATTGGTGCTCAACACACACCCAGACATGGATGCGCCACAAATGCGCCACTCTACTTATTTGGTCGCTTTACGAAACAAGCCTAAGTGTTGTATGACAATGTGAGGCTAAATAGCTACTACTAGTACTGCTCCCAATCGACTGACTCCATCGCACGACTCAGAGACGATAGGCCTTGGTCAAGACTTGTCCGAGTCGGCCCGACAATGATGGAAGGCGGGATTCGCGCGCTCGGATCATTCGCAGTGTGACAGTTGTCGGGATTTGTGGGGACAATGCGACCAAAGTGCGCAGGATCTTGCCTGGTGAAAAACAAAGGACATAGGGATGGTCGGATTGCCACGAGATTATTGTTGAGAGTGAGAGCAGGGATAAGTACTTGAAGAAACTGCGCATGAAGCCAGTCGTGTATCTCCTTGAACAATGTATTGTACTGACCCTGTAATCTCTGTCATCCAAGTCCTCAGGAAATGTATTATGTATGACTTCCTCTCCGCTAATACTCTTCTGGATAACTTGAGTTCCAACTTGGCAGAGCAGTGAATGTGCTTTCTCCAGTTGTTGAGTCGCATCCACGATGACGGCCTTGAACTTATCAGCTAATATGACAGTCAGCGTTGATCAAGATAGCAAGATGTTGGGATACGAGCTAAGTAATAACACCCCGAGAAGCAGCTTTTGAGCTGTAGCCTTGTAGCTTTGTTACAAGTCCTACTTGTAGGTTGTTATTTGTTACCACTCAAAGAGCTATTATAAAAGGAAATTTGATGGATTGACTTTACACCGAAGATTCTCCGCGCCTTATCTTATCTCATTCGGCACTTTCCCAGTGTTCGAATCTCTGGTTTGCCATTATTTTCAAATATATCAGTCTTTTTCTAGATATAATTTAGAGTGTATCCTGCCTGTTGCCACAAATTAATTGCCTTGTATGAAAATTTGGGTCAATTAACACTCTAATGTGCTTGGAGTGCACTGTGCCACTGTCTTTCCTGAGAAATAGAAAGGTAACAAAGTTACTCTGGATATCTGTTTCAAAGAGTTATTTTGACTGAAAGATACAATCAGATTTGAGTCTTGGGTTTATGCTTTAAGCTGAGGCCAGAGTAGAGTGATGGACCTTGTGTCCATGATGATAAATTCAAATTTTAGTGATCCTTTTGCTAGGAGATCAATGATGTCAACCCCTTTGTCAGACTGCAACATGATCGGTATCCCTTCTGAGAGTTTGTGTTTCATCACTGTTTCAGCTCAAAATATTATATTCTTGTGCTGTCCTCAAATCACTGTGTCTTTTACTTTCTCGTTGCCTGCTACCATTGCAGGTTTACCTGATTATGCTGAAATCTGAGTTAGACTCAGTAAATATTATCGTCTGTTATTGGTATTGACTCATGGAATCCATGTGATCGACGTGTTACTCACACAGATCTACGTAGCTCATTGTCAGATCGAGATGTTTCTACGTGTCTCGTAGTATATAAACTGAGTACTTGCACTGTAGTACTTTACTGGATCCCCCAATCCATTCACTTTGGTGCTGATTCACTTGAAGTGACTTACACCGACTACCTGAAATTCTACAGATTAACCATACATTTTACCATGACATTAGCTGTACCAGTTGCGAAGCCACTGAGCAAGCGAAAGGACAGCCCCGATTAGTCTCTAAACTCTCTATCAAGACTCCATGAGCGAGTGACGGAAAAATGTAGTTGTAGTCCAGATTGTGAACAGACTAAAAGCACAAATTTTTGGTGTAACTTGTCTTGCCTCATTCAGGTCCACCAATGTAGGCCAACCTTGGAGGATTCCTGGCGATTGACCACCCAAAAGTTAACCTGAACCGTCAGGTTGTTCTGCTCTCCCGACAAGGTGATTCTCCTTGGATTCTTCTGTCACCAATCAGACAAGGATTGTTGCAGAAAAAGCTCGGGTGGCTGTGAAGGAATTATCGAGTAAGGAAATGCCGTCAAGTCCGCGACGAAGAGGGGACAATGTGTATTGTCGCGCGAACGAGCCCGAGATATTTTCTATCAATGGGCCGGGGACCAGGCATTTGGGCTTGGAATCGAGCTTTCAAGGGATGAAGGTCTGCTTGAAGAGTCATCACATAGCTGTGCTGTACCAGGGAGAAGCTGGATTTGACGTCAGATTCATATTTAAGTACAGTCGCTCTCACGGTTCACCAATGGCATAGCGGTCGGAATTTGGCGCTGGCCCTTCAGGCTCGAGATGAATGGTATTTTAACTACGCTGAAATATCAACGAACTAAAACTTGTGAAGCAGATAGCTGTTGCTAGAAGGACTCGGCCACGCGGACTGCAAAAAGAGGCTAGTCAGCGGTGCTGACGTGATATTGTCCCGATGATGACAGATCCTCGCGTCTGCCCAGGAGGTCAGACAACGCCGGCATGTTCAATTGCGCTGCCGCCATGACTCCACCTTGTCTTCTACGACCATGTCAGGGAAAATAACGACCAAGAATGCAATATCTTGCCATGAATGTCGAGGACGAAAAGGTAGTATGCGGCAGTCCAATTCTTAAGTAATCCTAGTGCTGACCTTGGACAAAGTTAAATGTAGGCCGTCAAACAGAAACTCTTCTGGCCACTAACCGGTTTCAGGCGACGCTAGTACCCAAATCCCCTGCTCGAATTGCATTCAAGCCAATGCGGAATGCATTTTTATCAGGGTTAGTGGGCTCGGCGTTCACGCTGTATTTTCACTGAATTCCGGCTAGAAAACCCAGAGACCGCCCAAATTCTATGTGGAATCGTTGGAAAAGCGCGTCGAGGCCACGAAGGTTCTCTTGAAGCAAGTGCGTTCTACATCAGCCTGTCATGCAATGGCTTGAATTATCCCGGCAGGTAATGTCTGATTCTGGGCTAGAGGCTACCAGTCAACCAGAAACAGAAGAGACAGGCGAGGAAGACGAGCAACTCGACTTCAATGTACCGGGTAATCGCCTCGACCCGACAGCGCCCTGGATTGGTTACTTCGGAAAATCGAGTGAACGTTTTCTTGTCCGCGCTGTCGCCGACATTAAGCAGGATTGCACTGGTCAACCAAATATCCAAGAGAAGCCTTGTATACGAGAGGAATTCTGGAACCCATATCCAGTGCGTTTACTTGTCACCCTTTTGTCTCGTTACTCAAGTCGTCTAGTGGGAAACATGGCCTGTTGGAGAACTTCCCATCTACCAGTTTCCTCCAGCCGATCTCATGATGTCTTTAATCGACCTCTACTTTCGTCACATAAACCTGATTATGCCATTATTGCATAGACCTACATTCGAGAAGCTGCTTGCCCGAGGAGAGCATTTGGATCGCTCTAGCAAGTTTGGCACTGTCCTGAGTCTAGTTTTAGCGCTTGGTTCCCGCTGGTCCACAGACAAACGAGTATTGCTTGACGACGATAGATCACTGCGCAGTAGCGGTTGGAAATGGTATGGGCCGACAAGTCCGGCTCTATCTTCCATCACAGATCGCTACGCAGAGACGACAAGCTTGTACGATCTTCAAGCGATATGCGTGAGTCTCCGGCTCCAGCTTTTTTTCAGTGTTCAGATATTCATTGTCCAACAGTTATGGATCCTATTTGGATCCGGGAACTTTGAGCCTGTTTCTCTGTGGTCAATGATCGGGAATGGCATTCGATGTGCCCAGTCCATCGGAGCGGTAATTCTCTTCTCGCTTGTAAACAGTATTCTGATACCTTCAATGCTTGCTCAGCACCGCAAGAAACCAAGTTGCGAGGACCAGCATCCTGTAACAAGTGAGCTCCTGAAGCGAGCATGGTGGTAGGGCCACAGACTGCAACCCGGGAAGTTATTCACCATGAAATTATAGGGTTTTGTTTTGCATGGATGTATTGGACGCCGTAACTCTGGGTCGAGCTTCCATGACTCTGAGAGAAGAGCAAGTCACATTCCTCACCGATTATCGATTATCATTGTCTCATTCCCCGCAGTTTCGACACCGAGATGCCTATTGACTGTGATGATGAATACTGGGAGCATCCGGATCCTGATCTTGCATTCAAGCAGCCGGGCAATAAGCCGTCCAAGGTATCCTTCTTCATTTCTTTCCTTAGGATAGCAGAGTTGGTGGCTTCTGCTCTACGCACACTGGTAAGCCCTCAGTGCAGATTGTAATCTTGCTCATAGACTTTGCACAGTATTGCACCAGCGGGACACGAAATTTATTCAGTGCTCTGAATCCTCAATGGGAGAAGCGCAATCTTAGTCTTCTAGATTCCGCAATTAACCACTGGATCGAGAATATTCCTAACCATTGTGAGAAGCTTCTTATCATAATTATTAGCTCATGAATACTGGGCTAGTGCGATGGAATCCTGATGAACAAGACCTCGATTTTTCCTCTCAATCCTTGCAGCTGTATACCTGTTTATACCACTTGCAAATTTTGGTTCACAGGCCTTTCCTCCCAGCGCCTGGAAATGAGGCAACATCCTCAGCGGCATCTCTGGCCATTTGCACTAATGCAGCCCGGTCCTGTAGTCACATTGTGGATATTTATTATCGACGGACAGGACAAGTAATGCCTTTTACGGCGGTTCGTACATTCTTTTCACTTGGGTCTCCATGAACTGACAAACAGCACAGGGAAATGTATTCATTTCAGGCGTGGTTCTGATGCTCCAATTGTGGGCTGCGCGACGTGCTGGACTCAACGTGAACTTGATTGAAAGAAGGGCAGACGTCCAAAAGTGTCTGGATTGGCTCTCGCAATGTGAAGTCCGGTAAACTCTCGTTTTCCCCGGCATGGTTAAATCCTCGTTGACCTCTTGGCGATAGATGGGCTTCTGCAGGCCGGTTCAGGTTCGTATTCATCACTGGTTGCCATTTTGACAGTCATTGATTTGATTCAAGGGACTTGCTTGAGAGCTTGACGGCGACTGAGCCGCAAATGAAGAATGAGTTGGATGTGGCTATCAAGGTCAACGGACCGGGCTCAATTCAGATGGACACAGAGACGGATGAGCTGTTGAAGCTCATGCTCGATGGTGGTACATTTCTAGTTCCGCCTGCTCCTTCAAGTGTCTATATAGATCCTCTGCGCTTTTAGATATTCATTCGTGATGTGCTAGTGAGTATTCCTGGGTCATCGTAGACTCATAGATTTACAAGATAGATTTCAATCTAGCTTATAACACATGATATGTATTACGATTTAGAATTTGTATCTTCACATCTATTGGAGAGGAATGTAAGGTCAAGGCTGGGAAAACTTGAACAATGCCTGATTCGCCCGGAGATTTTTGGGCGGGGAGGAGTGGTTTCTCTGGGCGCTGTTGGCTCACTGGTAGGAGCGTATGCTGTATGTATGTGCTATAATTTTCGGCATAACCTCTGCAGCGCTCCGCTCGTTCGATCATCTCGTGGAAATATCTCGCTGTCGGAACCTTGCCGCGGCATAGTCTTGATGACTCAGCTTACTCCTGCTTCATGCGCTCGCGCTCGTCCAGTCCACCATCGAAGAAAACCAAGCTCGAAGATGATGCAGAGATAGAAAGCTTTGCAGCTGGCGAAGGAAGCCAAGCTCAATTTGTTGACGTCGGGGAATCCATTAATGTCGACATGGAGGTTGAGCAATTCACGGACAACCAAGACGACTTGGAAGCACAAGAGGTGGAAGATGCGGAACCAGCGGAAGAAGAAGAGGCCGACGACGATGAAGAGCAATGCTGCATCTGTCTCGCCTCAATCCAAGACCGCACCATCCTCCCCTCCTGCTCCCACGAATTCTGCTTCACCTGTATAATCCCCTGGCTCGACAAGAAGCACAAATGTCCGCTATGCGCCCAGGATATTGGGGACCATATTATCCACCGGATTCGGTCGAGGTTGGATTATAAGAAGGTGTGGTTGGTGCCGCTTAGGACATCGCCTGAGCCGACGAGGTATGTCTTTTGCATTTTGATCCACTTGGTTGGCTAAGACGTCTCAGGCCTACCTCGATGCCAAGCAGCAGACCCAGACCACGTCGCCGAATCAGAGAAAGGACCTGGGGATCTACGAGAGAAGAGCGCGAAGAAATGGACAGGCTGGATAGAGCTATTGAATTTAGAAGAGGGATATATGAGCGCGGTCTTTATGCCAAGGTATGTTTTTCCTTTGCTCCCCCGTGAATTGGCTTCGCTTCGCCCTTCGTTATTAATCCACTTTGCATTCTTGCTTGTCCTGGAACTAATAATTTCTTCGCAGCACGTAGCTTCAAATTCGTATACACGGTACAAGCCATATCCCAGCTCTGCGACTTTCGCCTCGTCGCCAGAGCTGATATCCCGAACGATGCAATTCTTGAGGAGAGAGCTTAGGGTTTGGCCGAATGTCGATGTCGAGGTGGGTTTCTGTTCTTTGCTGCTTCCTTCGCTCCATCATTTGACTTCCTTCTATTGATCATTTCCGTCTCACTCTATCGGTTCCGACTCTAATATTCCTCAAGTTCCTCACCCCGATGATTCTGGCATTGATGAAGGTCGTGGATATCCGGTCAGAGACGGCCGTTAGAAGGATTGCAGAGTTTTTAGATATGGATGGGCGGTATGGTGAAGGTACGAGGTATAGGAATGCAGAACATTTTGTACATGGTACGTCTTCTTTGCCTTTTTTGCATTTGCCTCTGTGGCTCTTCCCGTCCATTTGCTTCGGCCTTTCTTATTGCAATCTCTTCTCAGCATTCATCTTGTCGCCCTTCGAATTGCTTTTCTTCTTGTCTTGGCTGTCTTTCCTTTTCCACGTTACTCGCTCCTGGTTCTCATGGAAATCCACAGAAGTCTACAGCTATCTTCGGTCTCCTTACAAAGACCTTTTCATGTACGACACCATTGTTCAAGTTCGTTTTCCTTGCTCTTGGTGCTGTGAACGGAATTAATGCTTTGACAGTATGATTCTGACGGCGCTGATGCTGCAGCTAACGTACAGCCGAGCAGCTCACAGTCACAGTCACCAGCTGTTGAACCAATACATTTGTCGTCTCGAGGCCGCCTCGAGAGATATTCCTCGTCTCACGACCACCAACGAGCTTCTACATCTGGCGACCAGCAACAAAATTCTCCATCTGGCCATCAGAAGCAACATTCTACGTTTCCCAACCACAAACGATCTTTGTCCAGGTCGTGGTCGCCTTCGGGAAGAAGGTACCCCAGCACGCGAGAGCGAGAGCTCGAAGCTCATACGTCTTCTCGACGACCCGACCCTGTATCCTTGGAACGACCCGAACCTCACAGGGAGCGGTCTGGGTCAGTGCGGGATGGTAAAGGGAAAGCTGGGCCAATAAGGGACCTGAAAGTGAAAGCGAGCGATGTGAAAGGAAAGGCTCGGGCGGCACCTGTGGATTCGGAAGCTCATTCAGCCGCGATTCGCGTTACTCCTCCATCCAGTCTTTCGTCACATCCTGTCGCCACGTCACAGCATCGACTTCCCTCACGACATTCTGAATCGGTGACACCAACGCTGGCATCTCATTCCCAAGCAGAACCAGCACCAGCAGCGTCATCCCATTCGATGGCACCGAAGAGGGCGCCTCGTTTGCGGAATTTGGCACAATCAGTGCAAGCTCATCTTGGGACTGCTTCGACGAGGAAGACGATAGTCGGAAGTTCAGTGGTGAGCATGACGATTAAGGATCCTTCAACAGACAAGATTTCGTCCACACAGATGGATGTCAGGTCTTCGACCAAATCCTCTTCAGACATGGCTGAACATGACGATGATATGAAGGGAGCAGACGCTGATATGGAGGGTATGATCCTGGATCGTCCACAGGTTTGTTTTTCTTCGCTTTGTTCAGTGGTTGATCGCTCAATTGTGTACGATTTCTAGTGAATTCCATCGTATTGTGCCAGGTGGCGAAAGCTATTTTGGTGCTCACTCCGACTCTCGCCAGGCTAAGTCATGCCCTACACGCGCGACCAGATGGAACCTGCCTCTGATAGCACTGGATCCGTGTTTCAAAGCCCTTGAGGCTTCCGAAGAGCGACTGCAGGATTATTTGGACGTGAACGGGGGCGTCTCATACAATAACTTTGGGTCGTATCTAGCAAGACTGTAGCGGAGCCCCAGATTTGACGTAGCAGTTACCAAATTGCATATAGTCTAGTCGAATGTATCCTATCCAGCATCGGTTTGTGATTATGTAGCGATTACCGTGATTGTCAACGGTTTTGGGGAAAGAAAGCGGGATGTCCGAGACCCACAGTGTATTATATGCCCCCAAACGGGATCGAACGCGAGACTCGACGGCAATAAAAGAATTCCAATTAATTTTTACGCAGTGAGTCCGGTTTAGATATATCAGGCTTAATCTAGCTTCATTAGCAACTCCAACCCAGCCGGTCTTTCATCGCGGATGTCCCTCCCATCGGGAGAGTGAGCTGCTCCGATTGGGCCAAAGCGGAAGTACCGAACCGGAAAGCTTTCTTTCACTTGCCTATTTTTGTCCCCACACTACCGTTTTCTTAACTGCTCCATATAGTACTTATTGCACGTGAGCGTCGGGAAGGCGTGCGCCGCGCTCAGAGTCTTCCTTATCTAATAATGGCAATATTCATTTTCAAAGAATTTCTTCAGTTTATTGATATAATTATGTAAACTAGTCATTCTGAAGCTCGGGCCTTCTGAAGTCGCGGGAAGAGTACTCGCCACTCGCTCGCGCGCCCCTCCCTCGGTACCCTCGGGGGGTCCCATTACTACTTTGTTCTTTGACGCAAACCCAGCTCATCCCGCCCCATTCCCCGTACTGATCACATGACCTAATTACTATATTTGGCGATTCCCAAAAAGGTAGTGTGGGGACAAAAATCAAAAGCTCTTTCAGACCGAGTGGTGACAGCCACGATCACATGGGTGTGACTCTCCAATGTCGAATCCGACGTCGACGGTAAGTACTATTGAATTGAATCAGGGATCCTGTGGCGTTTCGTTCGCCTCAATTCCACGACGGGCATGTTTTAGTGGTTTATTATGTTTTATATTTATCCCGAAATACCGGGGTTTATCGGGCTGAACAACCTCCCGGGGACCCGAGATTGCACGACTCTTTGCAATCAGGTACCTCAAGTGTAGAGAGATCCTAGATGACTTGCCAATTTCGTTGATCGCCCGCAGTCGGTGAGGTAAACATTTGAATAGGGCACGGAAGTCTCATTCATATGCCCATCGAAATACAGTATATACGTGGAGACCTCGAGACATTGCGGGAGAATCGGGTATCGGAATTGAAGAACCGACGACCCGTCGAACCGTCGACCCGACTCAATTGTATTTACTATTACTATTACTGCAATTCTGTCTTTTGAGGCGTTCAGTATTCCCGTGTTGCACCGGTCACATTGTCATTTTAGCTCCTGTTTGTAATTAGTCCTTACCAGTTTCTCTAGTTGTCCGTGAAGCTTATGAAAACGAGCGTTGTTCTGCGCTGGAGTCTTTTTACATGTTTCTTGCCGATTTTTGCGGCGTACTGACCTGTAAATCGTATAAAAAGACCATAATTTCTGGTGGTTCAAGCACCAAAAAGATGTCGAGTCCAGAGACAGATCAAGGGCCCTTATATCCATTCTACTTGCCACATTTCGATGTGAACGAGAAATTTCCTCCCACCGAATTATTTGGTACGGCCTTCAGAACCTGGTAGATCCTTCTTCGACTGAAGTACTCTAGAATTCACAGACCCAGGACTGCGTGCCGACCATTCCAAACCCCATTTGCTTGGTCCTAAGACCACTGTCCGTCACCTCAGCCCATATCTCGGCACCGAGGTCAACGGAATTCAGATCTCCGAGTTATCGAGTCAAGGACTCGACGAGCTCGCTCTGTACGCAGCTGAGCGTAAGGTTCTTCTTTTCAGGAACCAAGATTTCAAGGATATCGATCCGGGACGGCAGCTTGAAATTGCCAGGTTGGGCTTCAACTTCGTGCCTTCATCATTCCCAAGCTGAATGTTTCTATAGACATTTTGGACCGATCCAACGACAACCGACTGCTGGAAACGTGCAAGGCATTCCGGAATTCCACGTTGGTGAGCTTCTATGCTGTTTTCCTTCCAGTATTAGTTTGGAATTCTGAACGACTCACAAGTTTATCGTGATGCGGGAATGGATAGGTTGAAACTCGCTCTTGGAAATGATCGTGCCAATTTGACGAGTTGGCACTCGGATGTTGTGAGTCTTGCCTATGAGAGAGTTCTGTCACTCAAGAAATTATTGTTGCAGTCGTACGAGAAACAGCCTCCGGGGATGACTTTCTTCTTCATGCTCGAGCATCCAGAAACTGGGGGAGACACGCTTTACCTGTCTCAAGTCGAGGCTTACAATCGACTGTCACTCGAGTTCAAGAAGCGTCTGGAGGGGCTTCGTGCCATCCATACCGCTGTACCACAGGCTGAGCATGCCCGGCGTCGTGGTGGTCCTATTCGAAGAGAGCCCATTGAAACTGAGGTACATTACCTTTCAACCATCTGTACCTTCCAGGAACAACTGAATTGTTTCATTCCAGCATCCAGTCGTCCGAAAGCACCCAGTCACAGGAGAGAAAGCTCTATTCGTCAATCCAGAATACACCAAATGCATCGTGGGATACAAGCGGGAGGAATCAGAGTACCTTCTCAGGTTTTTGTATGACCACATGGCAAAGGGAGCTGATTTTCAGATTCGTGCTCGATACGAGCCTGGGACTGTCGCAGTTTGGGTGAGTTCAGTGATCGTCATGTGATGATATAGAGTATTGACTGCGAGGAGGACAACCGCCTGACAGCTCACTCTGCAACGGCAGATATGGCCAATAATGTCCGACGCCACGCCGTTCGGCTTACGCCGCAAGCCGAGGTACCGATCCCGGCTTGATAGTGGGGGATCCAGAAACAGATAACAGCACATCTCAAACTTGGGACCAAGCATTTGACTCGAAAGTCTTCGGTATATTTACTCATCTATGACTTTACTCGATAAATAAATTGGTTTGGACCTTAATTCAAGCAGAGGTGATTAGCTGTACTCGGACTCAATCATCGGACGAAACATGCACCGACAGAGTATGCACGTGACATTGGCGAAGTTTGGATGTCGTGCACCTTATGTTACAATGCACGCAATATTTGACACATCTATGTTTGATACGGTGTGGAAACTCACAGCAAAGTGGAGCCTTGTTTCCAACTCGCTTGATTCTGGCTGACACTATTGTTGTACATGTATTATCAGCACTGCCAGCCCTCCTTTCGACCTGGATTGGTCTTCAATCGATCCTCGAATTGCGTTTGATGCTCCCTCTGCAGTGCAAGGTCATACGCACGTCCTTTCACGAAACATTGCGTCGCTCCCGCATTTCATCAAATAGTGGGGTGGACGTAGAGTTGAAGGACACTTGGACATGTGAGAAGAGGCAGAAGCAATGGTAGCTCTTCAAAGGGCCAGCCGATCCCAGAGCACCGTATTACTCTAGGTAACACATCCGCTTGAGACTTACTCGATTTCCCCGGTCCATAAGCTGACTGTAGAACAACTTGAAAGATGACTTGCGGAGTTCTCTGGAAGTTTGTGTATGTACCAGTCTCATAATGCCTTCGGGACCCGATATCCAACATGGCAGCAAGTTCTTCACTGCTGATGATTGCCAGAGAAGTGCATGAAGACTGTTGAGCGACGAGCGAGACTGAATATTCAAAGTCCGTGTTCAAAGTCCGTGTTCAAAGTCCGAATATGGACAAAACTTCCAGTCCCCAACTAGTACTTGGGAGGACGGAGGATCGCTTTCTAGTTTTCTCTTCGCTCAGTCAGCCAAAAACCAAGACATTTTGCAGGTCATATCGAATGTAGCTAAATACTATCCACTGGTACGTGTGAGTCGTTGATTATTGACCTCCTAGTTCCGATGTCGTCCAATGTGTTCGTTGAGGTCCTCTAAGGAGAAATGAGAACACAAATTCGAGAATCGTTGAAGACTTACACTTCACTTCTTGGTTTTGCTTTTGGTACCAGTTTTGCTTGTGGTACCAGCATCAGGAACCGGGGGTTGACTAGGAAGAGGAGAGGGGGCTTCGGAGTCTCCGTGCCGAGACCAAATCGGAATAGAATTCTTGAGCAACTGCCGAGATGTGATGAGAATTGGGCTTTTATTGTTCTGCTGAGATTAAATCGTACATTTCTTCTTGTACAACAAAAGAACAAAAGCATGACTTGAATTCTGGACAATCATTCCACAGGCATCTGAGGATTTAGAACAAGAATCAAGATTCACAGGCATGCTCTACATATTGTCCTTATGCAGCCATAGATTCCGCATCCAGAGTTCTCCGGATCTCTTCCCGATAATCAGTCTGCTGAATTCCCAAGCGGGGTTCTTTCAAACTTAGAGCCCGGGTGTCCGCTTTGTATTATATAAGCCATGATTTTCGACTTGCATCCCAATGTCGCAAGTTCGATTCTCGCCAAATGGATTTGGCATTTTTTATCTTCAGATGTCGACCGCTGCGAGGAGTGGACCGAAGGTCTACGACAAGTAGCCATATTCAATTTACATCAATTTCCAGTCATCAGTTTGTTCTTGCCACTGGCCGGCCCTTACCCTAGTCATTGAAAACTTGAAATAGTCCCGTCCGTCACGTGTTGTCAATGCTGCCCGTGAGATTACTTATACTTACTATATTGATCCGTCTCGGTCGAACCGGCCACCTCTCCCTTCCCCTTCTCGCGACTACTTACCCAGCAGTTAACGAGCGCCAGTCAACCCTGTAGTGGCCTCTTCCACGTCGGGAACCCATGTCTCGATGAGGATTGAAACTATCTGTAAAGCTGCCACCAAAGGCATCGACAAGCTATATGCGCTCCATCGCATGGATCCGAGAGTCAGACGATAGTTCTCGAGGAACCGCTCCATCATTCTGTCCCTCTGCAATTTTTCTTGTGCTCTCTATTCTCGTTGAACGATGTACGAAATCTGACCATAGTTTGGAGCGGCAACTCCGATAACTACGAGGCGTGGGCCTTGCTCCAAGGCGCCCAGGTTTTATAAGACTTGTTACGGCCGGTAGATCCCTCAGTCGAGTTGTTGAAATTGCAAGGCAAACAACTGTACTTCAAGGAAGATCCAAGTTCCTTCAGTAAGTCTTTCATAATCTGCCAAATCCCCGGCTGCCGCTGACCTTATGTCCAGATTTCTTGAGGGACTCCGACCGTATTTTGGACTTCAAAGCACTGCGAAAACTATACCTCCATGACACTCGACGCAATGGCTCCTGTCTTGCCATAGGCATCGTCATGGTTCGCCTTCTTCCACTCCTCGCCGCTCCATATCTGGGAGAAGTCACCCTGAAGCTGGAACTTCGCTCATCAGTACAAAAGGGTCTTGACGAGCTATCGATAGAGCCAGAATGGGCGATTCTCGACGACACGCTCTCGAATCCACGATTTCTCCCTTTCAGACGCCTCATGATCCCCTTTACTATCTCCGAGCTACTTTTCTTCGTAACACCACGAAGAAAATTGTCGGATCGTACGGAAGAGGCGAAGACTCTTTATCCCCCTGAAGCACAGACTTCCAAGATCAAGCTGCAGTTGTATCTCATTTCGCTCCATCTGAGACTCCGGAACCCTCGAACTGCCAGGGTTGCCTTCTCCAGAGATGTAGATCCTTCATCTGAAACACTGATTTGCCTTTCTCGTAAGAAGGACGGAGCGCCTGAAGACTGATCTCAGATTTTGCAGCTGTGTGTGGCGTATTGGGCGAGGTCTTTTCCGGCATTAGTGCGGCAGAACCACGTTGTGGAGCCAAAAATAGGACTGAGAGTCCCTGGGTCATGGCTCAGCCTGGCGCCACCGCTCATCGGTTGACTGAAATCTCAGGGATCCTGAGATCGGACCACATAGTGCGAGTCGGAAGACTGTTCCATCTCGGCATTCCAATAGACGTTTCACTGGTATGATCGACACCTAATCTTCAGGGTCTTCCCAGCCTGCTTACCGTAATATGTCTCTCGTTCATGTCTCATCAAATCGATCCTGTACAGAAGTTCCGGATCTTCAATTGTTTTACGCCTCAGTCGATCTCGAACCGTACCGCTTGCCCGGCGGCCCGCTGATCTGATCCTCGTTTAACTCAAATGGTCTTCTTCGAGCCTCTTCCTTCTTTCCTTCCTTCCTTCCGTGACTGTTGATAGATGTGGAGACTGTTGAATAAAGAATCTCACGGCTCGGATGATCTATCTACCTGTCAGAGAAACATTTTCTGCCATCGTCGGCTTCCGGCAGGATCATTTATGCACAGGAACGAGATGGACGAGACAGAATCTCGGTGACAGAATGGACTTTTCTCCATTGTTTCGTTGCCAAAAAAAATCGGTTTCCCAAGACCAAGGCCCATGACCAGTTACCATCTCTGTGAAGTAAAGACCTATGTTCTCAACCTCAGATATGTCTCCAACCTCCTTCATTTCAAAACTAGACTCGAAATATTGAGTACACAACTCGACGCACGGAGCTGAGACTCGAGAATAGCTATTTTCATTTCAATGGTGAGCACTGCCACCCTTGATTTCCACGCTACAAGTCACACTTTTCTGTGGTGGCACCACTTTTTGTTTCTTATTTGAACCTCATCCATCTTGAAACAGTGTCACCTAGACCATGACCGACGGGAGGGTGGAACAGCGCATCGAAACCTACAACGACTTTTGGAACGATGCTGACCAGGAGGGTGAAAGAGACGTCGACAAGCGCCTGGAGAATTACACGGACGTGGTCAACGGTGTGATATTCTCTCAACCCTACAACTCTATGAACCTACTAATTGACAATTTTAGGATATTATGATGGCGCCACAGAGCTCTACGAGTACGGCTGGGCGCAGTCTTTTCATTTCTCACGCTTTTACAAAGGAGAATCATTTCCTGCATCCCTGGCTCGCCATGAACATTATCTGGCACACATGATGCGTCTAGCATCTGGGATGCGCGTCCTGGATGTTGGATGTGGCGTCGGGGGTCCGGCTCGAGAAATTTCTCGATTTGCAAATGTCAATGTTGTAGGAGTGAACAACAATGACTTTCAGATTGGTCGAGCCCGCAAATACGCCAAAGATGCCGGATTGGAAAATCAGCTCACCTTTGTTAAGGGTGATTTTATGAAGTTGTCAGAAAGATTCAAGGAGAACTCGTTTGATGCAGGTATAATCTACTTCTCCTTGTTCATTCCATCTTCTCAGACCTTTGAATTTTACCAGTCTATGCCATAGAAGCAACTTGCCATGCTCCAAACTTTGAGGGTGTCTATGGTGAAATCTTCAAGGTCCTCAAGCCTGGCGGCATCGTAAGTTTGATAGCGCTATTTTTTGTTCATGTTTACTAATGGATTTGGTTCTCAGTTTGCTGTTTATGAATGGGTCATGACCGATGCCTGGGATCCCTCTATCCCTGATCACAAAGAAATAGCTCACGGAATTGAGTTTGGATGTGGAATCCCTCAATTGCGTCCCATTCGCCAGGCACGGGATGCTCTCACTTCAGTCGGCTTCATCATTGAACATGAAGATGATCTTGCTGAATACAATGATCCAATTCCATGGTACTATCCTCTTGAGGGCGACATACAGAAGGCACAGACAGCATGGGACTATTTTACTGTTTGGCGCATAAGCTGGAGCGGAAAGCTTGTCACGCATACAGCCATGCGTATCATGGAGCTCTTGAGACTCATTCCAAAAGGGACCTGTGACGTTGGTAACAGTATGAAGGTCGCTGGAGATGCTATTGTCCGAGGAGGCCAGACAAGGGTGTGTTTTTGCGCCACATATTCTCAGTGGCAGTTATCTGAATACCATTTTACAGCTTTTCACTCCCATGTATCTTGCAGTCTGCAAGAAGCCTGAAGCGCCATAGAATATGATATTACTGAGTCAGGTTGTGTCTTCTTTTGTTCTTCTCTTGGTTTTCTTTCTTCAATCTTAGATTGCTGTGTCGGTTTTTTGCTATCCCCAGAGTATTTCCTAGTTCTATCTTGACACACTTGAATCTAATTTGCTGGTATTATTGGCTTCCATTGTCCAGTAGCATCAAATCGAGATATCTTCTCTACAACTATCAGAAAGCCTCGGTCACATTCAAGTGCTCACTGCGCTATCCAGATGCAGATTTTCTGATGAGTTTCAGAAGAAGAAGGCCGGAAATGGATTTATCCTGCCAGTTCATCAAATTAAATAGTTCCAGGGCCTGATGTGTCATGATATTGTGGCGGTATATGTTCCAAATTTAGAATGTGCTTGAACCTCTATACACTATGCCGCCTGCTCCTGCTAAGGCTTCTTGATGTGAACGTCACCTTGATTTTCTCCGGAGTTTCTCATTACTTACAGATGGACAGCCTTTACCACACGGTCGTATCAAACTGTACTGAGCTCCGTAACACAGTCCCAGACATCCTGGATAGCCTTGGATCTTAGATGTTTTATTTCTCATCTTTGGCAGATGTGGTGAGTGTTGGTGGTACCCGGCCCACCAGCGGAGCTTCAACATTGATCAGGAAGTGCTCCATGAAATGGAGTCTTATAAGGGCTGGCTGCAGCTGGAGAAGCCTGTCACTGTTCCCTGATGTCCACCATTGAGCAGCTGCTGCAAGAACTCTACCATGCTCTGGATCAAACATTGAAAGTCAACTATACTCGAGGTAAGGTAACTCAATCCCTGAAGTGTTCAAGATATTGACATCAAGGTAGCTGGCGCACTTGCATTCCTGGTCTATGATATATGTCTTATGTTCTCAGATGAGGTTCATATATATTCACCTCTCGTGCTATTGGCACTCACGAAAATTCTAATAGGTTGAATTTATATGGACGTACGTTCTGCAACTTTGTGGCGTCAACTGCATTCTCATGAGTCCGGCCGTGGAGCAGGACACGCTGGTCTCTTCCCAAGGCTTGCTACTACTTTGCTCGCTACTACGGATTGGTGTACAATTTGTGTGTCTACTCCTGCGGGCAGGCTGAAGCGGTGCTGATGATTTGACTCTTCAGGATTACGTTTGGATGTATGTGCGCACCGTTACAACGGGAGTCATCAAATCTCTCGCATCTTTTCTCATATTCACCTAGTCAGTATCTCGACCGGAATCTCTCCACTGGTAGGATCTTTTTGATTTCGATTCATCTAAATCCTAATCATTCCTTTCATAGGCGTATGTTGTGTTTCTTTATGATTCCGCAGCCAGCCTACAACTCGATCTCATCTATTAGCTGCCGCGCATTTTTCTACTACATCAGCTTGTGGGTCCCATTGTTATATCTTCCTGCATCACTGTGTAACAGCACATCAACAGCGGTGGACCCACTGTTATTGCAACGCCAGTTAACATAATTTTAGTGCTTCGACTGCATGCATTATATCAAAAGGATAAAAAGGGTGAGTGGTACTCTCGAATTTGACTCTAATTCTAAATCCAAGAATGATTCCAGTGTTGGGTTTCCTGTTATTCATTTTCCTTGGTGAATTGGCGGTCTGTACTACTTATTTTCACTCTTTTCCTTGAACTGAAAGTTTGACCAGGCTACACTATACATCTCGATTAAAGCCGGTATTCTGGCAGCAGACAACCAGATGTTTATACCGTTTGGAATCGCCTTTCCAGGCTGCCTTGCATCTGTTCCGACAAGCTTTACGCTGGCTGCATGGATTCCCAGTCTTGTGTGTGCCGGTCAGCTAATATGATCGTATCTCGATGTCAACTCAACGCCTGCTTCAGCCATTTTCTTCATTATGACGATCATCAAAGCTGTTCAAGCCTTGGCCGATGTTGATGGAAACATCCCGTGGAGAAAGCTTCGACTTGATTCGCTCTCTCCCTTGTATCTCGCGTTCATACAGAGTGGGGCGATGTACTACTGCATGTGCGTCTATCATTTGTTCAACTAGACAAAACACTGACTAGTACTTTCCTAGTGTGACAGGTAAGAATTGACTGAAGACGGCGCAAATTAGGATATACTGATTTTCTGTAAGCTGGTCTTTTGGTAGCGCTTCTGACAACAATCCTTGTCACAGGACCAATGGAGAATGTTGCACAGGCGTCAGTGACCATCCCTCTCGAAATGAACATGAACATACTGAATCTTTATTCCAGCTGGCTCATCGCGACATATTCCTATGCCGTGAGTGCGAAATGAATGGTAGATTCTCCCATTGACACGGTTATCCGCAGGGTTCACGTCTTGTCCTAACTTTCCGGCAATCAACGCTCCGGACGGAAGAAGGGACCGGCGGGTCGATCAAGCTCCATACTTTCAAGGCAGCTCGACCTGGAGCGACTAGCAGCGAGGTGTCCAGTAACACGACCAGTAACACGACAAATCAGCCCCAGCATCGCAGTTTTTTCGCCTCCGTCTGATGAAGTTCCGCTAACAAATGATATCTGTATTGTCTGTGAATTGTTGTATTACAATTCTTCGAACATCGAGATTGAACATTATATATTGACTTGGCTGTCGGTAGCAAAGTTGGGTTTACACGTATATTGGACGAGGTCGCCAAAAATACCCAAGATAATCGCCTTTTCTTGTCATTCCATCATCAGGCATGCAACGGAGGAAGAATATCAGTTGAATGAGTGGATTGCAGAGGCTCTTGCGGTTATCGCTGACGTCAGGGGCCTAGTCTGGGAGAGTATTGGAGGTATAGGAATATTCGGGTTCGTCAAGGGGTTCGTCCCTTTCATCCGCGCTTTTGCTCGCTTTTTAATGACTCTTTCGTCTCGGAATCAGTTCTACATTCTCGTCCAACCACCATCATTCGACAGTCTATAACCCAGGATTTTGATCATTAAAAGAGACGGGACAGAAAGGCCGGGAAAATCGAGGAAGGATAAACTTTCAATGTCGTGACACAGGTTTATCCAGGATACCTTGAAAACACCAAAGGAACCGCAAAGGAAAGCCGTCGTCAATCTTCACCATAATCCTCGCCCTCATCTTCTATACTTAGTTTCAATCTCTCATCAGACAGATATGGAAGGCCAGAGTTCGGCTGCCGGCATCTATCATTGGACCCATTCCGTCGGAAAATATCGGCTTCTACTTGGGCGCTACGCCCGCAATGTTCACAAAAGATGAACGGGCATCACCTTGTCCATCCGGTCCTTCAACATGTCCGAGAAAATCGTCTTCATTACTGGTTGTTCTGATGGTGGTAATGCTCTCCAGCATTTTCCTTCCACGAGACATGGACGAAGATGTTTCTATTACGATTGAACACCCTCAAAAGCGCCAAATAATCGTCACGCGTCCTGATCACATGGTGGGAACTCGTGAGTCGAATGACTTTCCTCTTTGAGTTTCTCGGCGTTCAACCTGATATTCAGTGCGAAACCCAAATTACTTTCCTGATCCAGATATCTTTCGTCCCTCCCGTTGGTATGGCAGCAGTGATCAAGACTTGATCATGTTCGGAGCTGGTCCGAGGCAGCGCATTGATTGGAAATTTGCTCGCCGGTTCCTTGCATGCATTCTTCGCGATTTCAAATTCGATGTTTCTTTACGCAAGGGCCGGTCTAGACAGGAATATGCCGAACGGTCATGGGAAACGCCACAATGGCGGGGACTTTCATACAGTGGCCGACGTGCCTCTCAAAATGAAACGACGCCGCTAGAGAGTTTCAAATCAGTCAATTTGCAGGTAGTTAATAATTATCGCCTCCATACAGTAGTGTTTCGATTGTTGAATTGTTAAAGATGCTGATGATTTGTTTGATCATTTTTGCCAGGCGGAGATGTTCCGTGTTCCGCCGTGGGATATCTCAACCCTTTATTCTGGAAGGAAGGAAGGAAGGAAGGAAGGAAGGAAGGAAAAGAATCGGAATTTTTCTCCTCAACCATCTGAGTCCCTCGATCAACAAGCCGCCTGGCCGATTGCATGATCATCAACATCAGCATCGCCCATGCCATTTCCGATTCCAAACCCGAGACACCCCTTCCTGTTCTTGTTTTCCTATGGCTGACCTTTATCTTCTCTGTTATCCACTGCTTGCCCTTGTGGCCTATATCTTCCACAGATTTGTACGTGTGGATGCTCGTCTGCGAGCAATACCTACAATCGGACCGTCGACGCTGTTCATTTCCTGGTTTTTCCTGAATCGCCTGATAACCCATGTTCGGGTGTATCTCGAAGAGGGTTACAGAAAGGTATGAATGGGTCTCGGATATTTTCTTGTAGCTCACAACGAACTGCCAGCACCGTGGCTCTGCTTTCAAGATTGCAATACTCGACCGCTGGTTCGTCTTTGTCACTGGGCCGACAATGATTGAGGACATGAGACGTGCGCCAGATGACCAGCTTTCTGCTAGAATCAATACCGAAGATGTCCGTCGTCTATATACATTCTGTTGAGAGTTTTCCTGATCTCGCTAGACAGTCTATCTCGATTCAATATACTTTAGGCAAGGAGCTCACGACCAGTCAATTTCATATTGATGTCGTTCGCGGGCGGCTCACCAAGCAGTTTGGAGTGAAGTTTTTGGAGACAAGGGACGAGGTATTAGCAGCATTTGACGATGAGTTACCACTTACCAAAGGTCTGTGCTATTGCTAGCTGTGTGATTCCATTCTCATCTCCGTGGTAGATTGGGTCAAAGTTCAAGACCTCACTGGTACTCTCCAACGGATTATATCTCGGTCGAGTAATCGGTTATTTGTGGGGCTTCCCCTCTGTACGTCCGATGCCCGGCGAGTAATAAACCGCTTGCTTAACTCCGCTTTCCAGGTCGAGACCCCCAGTACAGAGATCTCAACATAGCGCTGACCGAACAGCTAAAACAAGATTTCGAGCGTCTCAGTATGTGTCCCGAATTTCTGAAACCGTCAGTCTCTCTCATCACGGCATGTGACGCTGAATCAAATCAACTACTCTTTAGTATCGTTGGTCCCTTGTTCGTGAGATCTCGACAGACAGTTCTGCGAGGAGTTGAGCTCCTCAGGCAACTTCTGCAAAGACGCCTAGAAGATTATCATAATAGAAATGAATCGCCGGTATGCACTCATCTGGTATTCATCCAATGACTCAAAAGCCTGACTTTCATGCCAGAAAGACCTGATAGCATGGCTCATTGATGAAGCCCCACCGGAAAAAAAGACCGTGCACGAGCTGGCTATTCGCGTGCTAT
Source organism: Mycena floridula (assembly GCA_029320655.1). NCBI lineage: Eukaryota > Fungi > Basidiomycota > Agaricomycetes > Agaricales > Mycenaceae > Mycena > Mycena floridula. The sequence continues at coordinate 941,381 of JARIHS010000034.1, read as the reverse complement.
TTGTTAACAATGCGGCTATCCATACAACTTCCATGGTATGTCTGTCCCAAGCTTCAGTGAAGAAAGTCTGTCCTCTCATGTTTTTCCAGGCTTTCACTCATGCGTTGTACTTCTTGGCCACTTATCCTTATTATGTTACTCCACTTCGAGAGGAAATTGAAGCCGTGGTCAAGGAGCATGGTTGGACAAAGTCGGCCATAGGAAAGATGGTCAAACTTGACAGTTTCCTGAAGGAATCGCAACGATTGACTGGACTTGGTGCTGGTATGCTGCAAGGCCATATTGATGTCATCCACCTTTGACTGAGATGCTTGAACAGCTGGCATGGCGCGCGCTGTCTTGAAAAACTTCACGTTCTCCGATGGGACCACAGTCCCAGCGGGGAATATTTTGGCTGTGGCGTCGCAGGACATCCATCTGGACGAGGTCTGTCTACATCCTCTGCTCCGAATTCCTCGTATTAACCGAGTCATAGGCCATATACCCCAAAGCTCACGATTTCCAAGGTTTTAGATATTCGGACAAGAGGACCATGGAAGGAGAAGGTCATAAGCATCATTTTGTCACAATTGCGTCTGATTACATGGTCTTTGGCTACGGTAGACATGCTTGGTGAGGTTTAGTTTTCTATATACTATGTGTCTTATTTTGTTTTTTGACCATTTTTCTAGTCCAGGAAGGTTCTTCGCTGCACAGAGCATGGCTATCATGTTCGCCCATATCTTGACAGCTTATGATGTCAAGTTTTGGGGTGACCGAAAGACCCAGCCTGAGCCTCTGTCTTTTGGTTTCACTGTATCGCCTGATCCAAAAGTGGAGCTGGTCTTCCGCGCTCGAGTCTAGGAATTCCCATAAATACGGAGTTGGGTCTTTTCAAGTTCTTTCCACCTCTTGTCTTCAGCACTGGTTTCCTCGATTATTTTTGCTACATACTACCTCTGAGTCTCAAGTTAGTGGATCGAAATTTCAACTGCGACAGTGTCGCATCTTTTTGGCTCTTAGCTACCCAACTTGCAAGTATCAATCAGTGCCACCTGGGATGGTAAATTGCTATTGGATATGTTGTTCACTGAGAATGGGGAACCTGAGAGCATGATGCCAAATTGGAGTTTTGCACCATTCACTGCTTTCGGGGCTAACACACGTTGGCAGCTCGGGCCGAAAGTTTACCTTGGACAATATCAGAATCAGATCCACAAATTATGATGATCTATCATTGAAGGAAGGAAGGAAGTATAGTGCTTTCGGCAGGATGTGTGATGTTTTGCCGGATCGCTGATTCCTCGGACTCAAATCTTGGACATGAGCCCACATCATTGATTCTGGCTTTCCTGGACCGCAGCCACTGCCGAATGTGCATCTGTGATGCCCAGGGAGCCAATCGCAGTCACTAAGGTGCTCCGAAATAAGATAGAACTACCTTTCAAACGGATAGAACAGGCCCAATTCACTTGAAAATTCCCTGTTGAGTCGAATTATTCTCATTGGTTTGTAGAGATCAATCATGAACATCTACAGGCTGATAAAGTAGATATTCTTTAAGAACTTGAACTACGTTCAATACAACTATCCAACTCATACGAGTCTTGCTATCATGTTTCCGACAAAAGACAACCCGCTCACAATCGTGGTGGCTTCACTCATCTGCGGCTCAGTCATTGCATTGGCATATATTTACATTTATTCCTCCGTTCAACCAGTCCGAGGAGATCTGAAGCGCTCAATTCCCCTCATAAAAGGCCTTCCTCTTTTGGGATGTACCGGTTTCCTCAATCGGCGCAATGATTTCATCCAGGAGACCATGCATTTTGTACAAGACACATTGTGCGAAATCTATCTGCCCCGTGTAAGTGGTATCTTTGAAGTTTCGAGCATTGCTCAAAGTTCATGCCCTTCTAGTGTCGCGTTATTCTCATGCGTGGACTTGAAGCACAGACGACCTTTTTCAATCAAAAGGGTTTGAGTCTTCAGGCCGGATATCTCCTTCTACATCCTGCAGTGGGTTTTCTATGCCTTGATACGATTTCACATTTAATGGATATGATATCTCAGGGTGTTGGAGACTGGACTGGTATTCAGGGAATGCCATCAACACCGAGTGGGCCAGATCTCACTTGGTTCTACTCCCGTCTCACTGCCGTCCTACGCAAAGGCATCTTGATGAATCGTTGAGTCGCTTCTACAGGAATTATGATAAGCTACTAACTGATCTTCAGGTTATCCTTTGCTTCTCGAGGACCTCGACAACGCCCAGGCTTCGCTCCCCCAAAAAGGCCCCGTTGATATATTCCACATGTGCCATTCGGTGCGCACTGAGTCTCGGAGATATGAATGCTTGATATTGATTTATCTCTTTTCCAGATGATTCTACAATTACTGATCAGGACAATGTGCCCTCAGGAGATCTCTGGAGATCCTATCCAAGCTCGGAATGTGGGGTCGCTCTTTGGTCTCGTTGCCGGGGAGACCAATCCGCTTCGCTTCGCATTTCCATGGGTTCCGGGAATCGGAAAGCTTACTCAGCTATACTATGGGCCAAAGCTCTACATGGCATTCCGAAATGTTGTAAAACGGCGCCAGGAGCAAAATGTCAAGCCTGCAGAGCCTGATGTCGTGGACCTCATGATTGAAAGGGGCGATAGTCTGACTCAGATCATAAGTGTGAGTACACTGGTTGTTCATGCAGTATTTCAATCTCAACAAGTTGCAGTTTCTCCTCGGCGCCACATTTGCCGGACTTATCAACACCGCCCGCATCCAAGGATGGTTGCTCATATATCTCTTTTATCATCCTGAGTGGAGGAATAAGATCAAAGAAGAGCTTAACGAGTTTTTGGCTGAGCATTCACAAATCGAAGGCCCAGGTGCAATCCATCAAGTCCCTTTTGAGGCGTGGGTGGCTGCACTTCCGAGTCTAGAAGCGTGCACTACTGAACTCATCAGGCTCAAAGGGGACGGGGCGCTTCTCCGACAGAACCTTGGTGACAAGGTCCGTGTCGGTGAAAGGATCATCCCTTCTGGACACTTCCTGGCTTATCCAATGTCAGACATACACCATAACCCCCTCATCCATCCTAATCCAGGCTTGTTTGATCCTGGAAGGAATCTTGCAGTAGAAGGGCAAGGTATCACCTTCATTGGCTTTGGTGCAGGTCTGTGTTTATTCAATGTCATTATTGAATTTTTTGCTGACTCTTGAAAGGCCGACACCCTTGCCCGGGGAAGGACTTGGCAATGGTACTGACAAAGATCGTACTCTGCAACTTCCTGGTCAAATTTGATTATACTGTGGTCGACAAGAAAGGAAGCCCGCTCTTAATTATTCCTGCTTCTGAAAAGAACTCACTGCACATGCCTGGACTTGCTGCTGGAGAGGAGGCTTTCTGCAAGTTCAACCTTGCAATTTAGATCACTTTGTCGTCGTTTGCTCTCTGTTCAGTGTGTAGCTACTCTCTTCAATTTCGTTGGAGTTTCGCATTGATTGAGCGGAAATGAGAAATTCCAAGACTTCGGCAGCGCTCGGCACTAGTAATCGTGATCGCAAGTGATTCAGAGTCCGATATCCGGCTTGAAGGATATTTTTCAACTTTCTTGCATTGCAGTGATCTCGGGTTCGATTTCCTGAGCTCTAGCCACTATGTAGAAAGCTCTATATGACTTTCAATTCAATTCTAGGTTCTCGGGGAACCGCGGACAAAATCAGAGCGACATATAGATCATTATCCCTCAGTGCGCTGGGACGCCGTGTGTCAAATGATCCCGAGAATAGCTATTCTTGTCAGGCAGTGGGCACTGCTCAATGTGGATTTATTTTCCCAAAGCATCAAATCAGGGCCTGTCGAACATGAGTAGAGATAATCCCGGACACGTCGGGTACGATGGCCATCAGGGTGATGGTGTGATGGATGGCTGCCCCTGGCACGGAAGGAAGGAAGGAAGGAAGGAAGGGAGGAAGTATGCACAGAAGGATGCAAATGAACTGAGACGAACTTCAACGACTCATTGTATCTAAATCTATATACGACTAGTAATCAAGTTCCGAATGGGCAACACAGTCCATTAATACATTGATACTTGGGGGTTATCGGCTGTTATTTGAAACTGCTCTCACTTCAACTTTCCTATCATGACTTTGTGGAAATACGTTGGCGCTGCCGTGGTCATTTTCATTGCTCATAAATTCTTTCAGTTCAGACAAAATGCGCGAGTGAGTTGTTCTTGCCTTTGATATGGCTGAACATCCAAGTAACCTTCGGCTTTTCAGAAATTTTCCTATCTTCCTGGCATGCGATGTTTATTCTCCCCTGCATCACCATTTGGCAGCCTCATCCCTACGTTCTTTCTAAACCCAGGCTTGGGTTGGCAATGGAAATGGCGCAACCAAGGTTATCTTCCATGGTCTCCCGTGTTGTTCAATCGTTTATACTTCACAGTCTATTCAAAATATGGAGTCGAAACGATGTCGGTTATACCATACCTTGCTGGGCGACCAACCATATACACTTCTTCTCTCGAAGTCGCTCGACAGATGGTTTCTATGAAGGGTCAATTTCACAAGGAAAATGAAACATCTCAGATTGTTCTGTATGCGCTTCTTATGCCTGACCACATCCTGAGCTAACTTGAATTCTCTCTCCAGCCTATGGGGTCGCAACATGTTTGCCGAAAACGGATCTGATTGGCGACGCCACCATCGAATCATGACTCCAGCCTTTAGCCCACCGACGTGAGTCCACCAGTCAGAAAACTGTCCTCTGTTGTTGAATTCACTTCGAAAGATATAAGCTGGTCTGGGAACAGACGTCAGGTCTCTATGATGAAATGATACAAGCCGAGGATTGGTGCAACAAATCTGAAGTTGTGGTCCCCTCGATGCAGGAAATGGTTAGCAAGGTCAGTTTCCGATCTTGGATGCTCTTCAAGATTCAAATGATACTTGTATGAAGCTCGCCTTGATAGTGATCTCACGATGTGGCTTTGGACATCCAATCGCATGGACAGCAGACTCTAGTTCTGGCACAATGTCTTTCAAAGATGCTCTAGAGACTGTGTCTGGATCATCCATTGCACGATTGGTGGTCCCGAGATGGATGTACTACCTCCCCATTGCCAGGTAAAATATATCACTTTCCTTGATTCAATATCGACTCAGATACATGCAGGCTGCACGAAATCGACAAAGCCTATAACCTCCTTGCGGCCTTCATGCAAAATTTAATCAAAGCTCGACGGGAGGAACTATTGGCTGGAGTGACGGACAACAAACAAGTTCTAGGGAAAGATGTCTTCAGACTGATGATAAGGGCGAGTGAAGATGAAGGAGAGCTCCGGATGACCGACGACGAGTTGGTGAGCCAGCTTCTCGACTTGGAGGGGCAATCTGATCCAACGAGCTCTAGACTGGAAACACATTCATCATGTTATTCGCTGGGCATGGTATCTCAGGATAGTTTTTTCTGTTTCGTTAAGCTGAACACGAGTACCAGAAACAACTGCCAAGACTATGAATGTCGCTATCGGGTTTCTTGCATTGTACGAAGACGTTCAAGAAGACATTTACCAGCAAGTAAAAAATGTTGTGTCTGAGGATGGAAAGCTGGTCAGTCGGTATCGAGCGTAATTACAATACAGAGCACTGAAAACACGTCCTAGAGTTATAGCGACTATTCACGGCTTGACAAGGTTCGAGCGAGCTTTGTGGAAGCTGCTCGAATGTTCCGTGAGTCTCATATCCCCCAGAATACTGAATCTCAACCTGAACATAGCTGCGGCATTTATGATGATCCGGGAAACCGTCGAAACAGTTACTCTTCGAACTGATCTGCAAGACGGTCACGGTGGCCAAATTGTTCTAGATCCTGGGACACGCGTCATTGTCGATCTAGTCAGCCTCCGTGAGTTGTTATGCCGTGCGCTGCTTATCGATTGAAATCCACATCCACAGATTACAACCCAAGATATTTCCCAGACCCTGAAGAATTTCGGCCATCAAGATGGTATGGAGCTTCTGAGAGCACCATGACGATGTTCTCCATGGGGTCTCGTACATGTTTGTCTCTTGACTCATGGAACTTGTTTGCGTACTTATCAATGCTCAAGGTATTGGGCGTCGTTTCGCATTGACGGAAGGAGTCTCATTTCTGAGCCATCTTCTCCGGGACTGGAAGCTCCATATTATTCTCAATCCTAGTGAGACTCGCACTCAATGGCGCCAGAGGGTCATGAAAGGTATTTCATTGATGACTTTGGGAGTCGATAGTTTCCCCATCCGCCTTACGCGACGATGAATATTATAGTATCCGAGATCTCATATTTGACTCTAAATCAAAAGTAGTTTGTCTTGACTTGTGACCAAAAAAATTGATCATGAGAAAATCAAAGTTCAATCATGTGACTCCAATCGCTGCCACTGCTGGCCTTGGCCGATGTGTTTTCATATAGTTTCATGGGTAGGTAGTATAGGTTGTCAAGGCTTGCCCTCTCAATTTTGATGATGATATGGGTTGTTTTACTGTATACTGTAGTTTTCCAACCAACAGTTCATCACAGGTCACACCGGCCTCTGAACTACTGTAGTTTTTCGGTCAATAGTTCATTCCCACGGTCGTTTATGTAACGGTCACACTTAACGCCGAGTTCAGTGGTCCAGAAAAGCTGTGACATACTAGTTCAGTCAAATTTTTTTTGGAAAAAATGTTACCTATTGGTTCTGTGGCTGCTGTGGTCATTTCTAGAAAAAATTCGAGCACCATTTGTTTCAATGTCGTCAGCATCTTTGTCGCATGATGTAACTGCCTATTTGAGCAAAATCAGCACGTGTCTCGCGTAATTTTTTCTGATTTCCAGCCATTCGACGTGTCGTCGATCTATGGCTCACGTATTCAGCTCTCTTGCGTGGGTATCCTGCACCAAAACCTTCCATGAACTTGATGAAGCCTTTCTACCATCTTATGTCATCAGCGCCTTCGACACTTTGATGGAATTCCCGCTCAATGGGCACAACAGCATCCTGGACCCTTCATCCGAGGTCAATTCCTTTTTGAACGCTCCAAATCTTCCAAGCTTCTTTACTGGGACATGGCTATAGCTCAGCTCCTTGCTGACCTGCAAGACGGGCAGGCTCTCCCACCTCGCAAACGGATACACAACAAGAATTACAATTTCAAGGCCTATGAAAATGCATAGAAGAAATGTCTTAGATAGCGCCCGGTAGATAATTTTGACAGCGTGGAATGGTGAGATGACTGGAAACTGCTCCAATGATATTGCCTAGCCATGGGGAAGTTTGGTCAACGCGAACAGAGTATAATGCGAAAAAATGATTATTTCAAGGCATTTGGAGCTATTTTGGAGGTCTTTTTACAATGTCACACTTAAGAGTTCAGAGCTCCAGAATTTGTGTGACGTCGCGCGTTTTCAGTTCAGTTCAGCGCCGGCTGTGACGCGTGACGAACTAATGACCGAAAAACTACAGTAGCATTGCGTAAAATATTGGTAAAATACTCTGGGGGGTGTAATTTACCCAATTTTTACAACCATCTTCTAGAGGGGGTGGTAATTGACCTGTAATTTACTCCGCATGCTGTGACATGTGACAGAAGCATGCCCGCTACTTAACTTGTTAAGTATGGGTTTGCAAAGCGATGCCTCAAACCTCGAATTTTCAAACATGCACAAACAAGAACGTGACCTGGTGGCAGTGAACTATCGGTGTGCCTTATTTGGCTCAAGCTCGTGACCTCCAAAGAAAAGAAAAAAAGAAAACATTCCACATCTCCATCTCTTGTCAAAGCTATGTCTGGATACTACCTTAACAATTCCCCGGTCACAGCAATCATCGACCCCGCGAATCCTCTTTCTTTGCACCGTGTCTCCCAAGGCAGACTTTTGTCTGGCTTTGTCAAAGGTCCTGGTCCAGATGGACGACTTGCCACCGCCACAATCCAATTTTGCCACAGCCCTCATATCTCATCTCACATTGTGCTGGGGCAAGACTGGCTCGCTTCCACTTCCCCGCTGCCCTCAGTCAATCTGGTCCAAGGCAGCTCTGGCTTGACAACCTCACTCTCTTACAGTCCAGTTAATTTGGATGGCATTCCTATCTTTCCCTGATGTGGATGGATACTCTGATCCAGCCAACAAGTCTCAAATTTTTCCTTGTCCATGGCTCAAAATTCTCTACCAAGACAGAAAATATTAGCACTTATGCTTGGACTGTCTACCATGTACAGAGGTCTATGTGATGGACAGTATGTACATTTCTTTTCTTTTGATTATCTTCTTTACCTTTAGCTATACATGAAGATTTATGTATTTGTATTGACTTGGTGTGTAGGACACGATGACCTTTACGGTCACAGTCACATATTTGTCACATATAAATAGTTGGCTGTGAGAATACAAGCTTTATCTTGCCACCATAATTGAATCTTGAATTTCTTCTTCTTTTGCTCTTGCTTGCCATTTCCTTGGACGACAAGACTCGCAAGAGACTGTGAGATACTGAGATTCCTTTGGCTAGCTGCACAAGACAGCATAGCGGCTTCAGTTCCCAATCAGGAACCACTTTATTCCTTGCCCTATCTCATCTTGTCTCACCAGACCGTCAGGACACATACCTCATCAACAAGCTTGTCATAGAAGCTGCATCACAATCTAATACCACTGTCAATACTGCTGAATGATCATTGGCATCCTTGATCAAGTCATCCGGCACATCCAGATCAGCCTTTGGGTGAATATGCCCACAAATAGTGGCAAAAAAGTGTTTATGATCTGGAACAAGATCTGTATACTGGGGTGCATCTCTACAGATGCAGAAAATGCAATACATAGTGCAGGAAATCAGTGATGTGATCGGATCTTTACAAGTAAAAAATTCTGAGCATGATGAAGATGTAAATTACACATCATGTGGTGTGTAATTTATGTGTAAAAAATGATTTTGTAAAAAACTTGACCTTTTTTTACCCAACACTACTCTGAACTGAACTCAAAAAGGTGTGACAGTCATGGTGGTTTTCAAGCAACAAGCTCTGAACTGGCAACCATGATATTCCCACAGCCCAAAAAGGGAATTTTTTGCTGAGATCCTTCAGAAATCACCTAAAAATGCTCCCATTCATGTTCTGGAGCTCCTTTGTACATTGTCTGTGGAGAAAATTGAAGGCTGAAGTAAGGTGCTCATGGCTGTCATGTTATGTTATGTTATGCTATGTTCTCAATGGGGAAATTCAAGTTTTCTCATGATCACTGGCCCGTGTTTCCTTTGCTTCCTTTGTTCTTCCCATTCAGCGTGCGCTGGCCATGATAACTGCAAGCAATTCAACCAGCTCTTTTTTTGCTTTTCTCTGGACATCTAGCTTGGACCTAGTCATCAGGATTTGCAATGAGCGAGCCTTGTTCAGGCTGGGGCAGAGCTTGATGTAATGCAGGATGGAAGAAAGAGAAAGAGACAGATCCAACACATCCAGTAGCTGTTTGCAATCCTGAAACGAACACCTGGACAGTGAAAGAAACCCCTGGAATGTGCACATCAGTATTTCCTCAGTGTTCAGATATGTAAAGAATTGTTCTGTTGCATCAGTTGACGCTTACCTTTGAATTTGACAGTTCCATTTTCTCAAAACCTCAGGCTGGTCCTTCCAAAGATTCAGGCTGTTCTGTAAGATGTCCAGATCCAGTCCTAAATGTTGCCACCGAACAAGACAGAGGAGATAGACAGCAAGGTCAGCTATTCTTTGTTTATTTTATTTTGCCGAATTAACCCAAACTTGTAGAAAGCAATGTCTCACCTTTGGTGTCTCCATCTCCTGCAGCAGAGCTCACTGCAGACAAGTGGCAGAATTTTCAGCATGAGTGTCAAAACCTCAAGAGCCTTGAACTGACATCTATGCCCAATATGGACACCAATCATGATATTCTCATTGATGACGGTTCGTTGGATGGGGAAGAGGATCCAGAAGAGGGACGTGTGGTGGCAGAGCAGCAGGCAGAAGAAGAAGAAGTACGAGAGGGAATTTTGGATGAATATCTTGAAGTCATCAAGAATACTATTGTACAAGATATCGCCTGTTTGGGCAAGCCAAAATGTTACAAGGCTGGGACCTTTTGGATGCGCCCTTGAGACCCAATTTTTGCACTCGATGAAGCACTCCGATCTGGCTTGTTGAGTCCAAACAAGCTCTATCATATGGACATTTTTGTATGGCTGCCCAATCTTCTCCCAGGTGCACCTACAAAATTTATCTGTGAATGTGGTGCAGGTATGAATTTGAACGGTAAGCTTCTTCTAGTCTGTGTCATTCTGGAGCTTATTGACTTTTTCAGGTTATAGCACAAATCCAACGGCATGACGTGTCAAAGATTTACATGGAGATTATCTTCTTTTCACCAATCACTTCTGCTGTCCAGAGCGCTGGATGAATGAGAGAGGTTGTGGAACAAGCTATCAAGGGACACATCCAAATATTCTAGCACAGTTACCTCGGCAATTATAAAATGCATTCCCTGGTTTGTCACTTACGGTCTTGTGGGATAGTTTGATGACCCAATTTGACATCCTATTTGAGTGCTCAGGGGGCCATTGATAAACAACTTATGTCTGTCATGAGAACCACATTCGTGACATGATTTGGGCCTGCTCCTTTTGCTATATTACTATCAGAGATGTGGTCACAGCAGCATTCAGATTGTGAACTGACTTATCTGGCTGATGCAATGTCCTCGAGGAGACTTCTGACACCTCCAGTACCCTTCTCGACATTCAAGGACAAGCAGCGCTATGCAGGTACCTATCCAACTCAGCAATACTGCAAGGGAGTCTTTGTGGACTGGATGGAGGCTCACAAGGTCTTCATGGATCATGTGAATGCCTCTCTTGCTGGATGTGTGTTAAAATACGACCACACATTCAAGGTGAGAGTATCACAGGCCATATAATCAAAGTATATTAAGATAACTTTCGTAGCTCATGAAGAGCCAAGCTCAACTCTTGGGACAACTGAGTCATGTAGCTTGCTACTCGTCTGTGAATGAATTTGAGCAGGCTCGAAAGCAGGTTTTTATGCTTTCAAAAAACATAGACCTGCTGATTGGCTACTACAATGAGATACAGATGGGGTTATTGGAACATGGGCATCTGCCAACAGAGTACACCTGGACTGATAATGAACAGGGTATGTCTTATTTTGAAGCTCTTGGGTGACAATTGAATCCAGTATCTAGCAGAGTTGTCCTTTCATGAACATGCTACAAAGTCTTTGGCTCAACATGTCCAACACATGGTTTGTGATCCCTGGTCCGAACTTCCAGACCTCAGCTTGCCACCTTCTGCTATCATCAAGTACTATGATGTACCAGACCTCATTGACAGTGCTTGTTGCTTGATCATAGCTCCAGTTCTGGATGAGAATAGTGGAAAACTAATTGCGGTCACTTTGAACATTCAATGTGAATCGCTAATAGGGCACCTTTCGGTGGGGCTGTCGATGCAAATGGGCTCTTCGAAACAGATCTTATAAAGATCTATAACTAATAATCCAAATACACACTAACTCTCTTTTAACACCCTAAGTAATTCGGGCAGCTATTAAGAAAGAGAAAGCCTTTCAACGAAGTTGTAGGGTTTCGATCGCGCACTACTGGCCTCTCGCAGACAGAAACTTAACTTAGTTCACTTTGACGGTGAACCTCGCACGGTTTTTGTAATGGTTTTAATTCGCAAGGAATATAAAGGGGATAGTTGCAGGGCTACTGCTTTGATGGTTTGTCAGGCTACGACTTCAATGGGTGCAGGGCTACTGCTTCAATGGGTGTCGGGCTACGACTTCAATATGTCTTTTCAGACGAACACAATTTTATTGCACCTCGGAGCACCACGTCCTCGCGTACACACTAGCACTATCACTGGGTTTGTACCTCGGATCACCACGTCCTCGCATACCACAATAAAATGAGATAAATGTTCCACTCAGACTCTGCTTGTGGGCTGAGCTTTGTGGGGTACAATTCACTGGCTACTAAAGATACAAACGTTCTAGATTTATAGTATTTCTACATTATTTCAGAGTCCGCTGCGTTGATAATACAAGTCCCTTTCGGGACCTCGTCTTATGCAAGTCTTCCCATTTGGGCTCGACTCAGCCACCCGCCAAGACTAGGTTGTCCCTATCAGGCTCGCTGCTTTGTAGCTCTTCCCGATCAGGCCAATCCCTAGTCATCCTTGTCCTAAACCGGCTACCTTGAGTAAATGCTGATTCATCGCTGATTCTAAGCTTTACTCATGGTACTGCGGGCTTTCCTCGTACTCGACTTTACTCGCATAGTACTGGCTCGAACATGTATTATACAATTGTTCTTTGCCTTTATCCGTACTGAGACTTCATATGAAACAGTGTTTTTGTACTGTCTGGTTTTCACCAAGTCGCTTGATCACATGTGGACGCGTTGTTGTTTGTTGTTTGGTTAACTAACCCTGCGCGTTCCATTTAGGTTCGCTCAAGAGGTTAGATACCGAGTTCCTCGAGCATCGAGTTTTTATCCTATGTTTCGACCGAGTAGTGCAGCCCGCATACAGTCGGTTTACTAGTAGAGCCGCTGCGTTTGTTGTTACATTTCCCATCGAGTATTCGAGCACAGCGCTGTTCAAACGCTGGTGCTGGATCCTTCTAGGTGCTTGTTTCATGATCGGTACTGTTACTGGTACTCTTCTAGACAAGTCGGAACTCCTCTCTAGGCAAATAGTGTCCCATTCGTAGTCAGGAAAGACGGTCATATTTACTAGATATGTCGAAAATACAGGGTGGAACGTTTCCAACCCTATTATCGCAAAGTGGAGTCGCACAAAGGAGTGGTACCCAGGCCACAGCTTCAAGACTCGTTGACATTATTCAGATATTGAGCAATGGAATGATATATATATTCAAGGTAGTGTAATATTGACTTGGTTTACTCAATTTCATGATTGAGCTCTATCTAGATCACTGACATCGAGTTTTTACCACTGAACTTGTGTACACTACTGCTTTCAGAGAAAGTCCTCAAAGCGGGTCAATCTATTCACTGAGACCTCAAGCTTATCTCAAAAGCTTGGAGACTCCCAGAACTTCGACAATATGCTCTTTCATCTACATCACTTATGGTCAAGCTTGGACTTCTCATGCAGCTCAAGGGTGCAAGTGCAAAATCATCTCTTGACTTCCCTGCACTCATTGGGACTGTACTTCGACTTCATTTACCCAGAGATGACTCAATGCAAGTGTCTTGATGGTCAAACAGCTCACTTACTCCTGCTCAAAAGCAGCATGCAGCTCTTGAAGGTCATGCATTGTGGTGTCTTTGGGATTCTCTTCGCTCATGACCATCATATAATCTTCCACTCAACAAGATATCTGTTGGTCAACTTGCAACTCTTTATGCTGGAAAGAAGCCTGTCACAATCGGCAAAATTCCAGTCCAGCCTCCAAGTCTCAAAATCTGTTTCAGTGATTCAGATATTGAAAAATCTGTCAAAATCTCCAGCAGCATCATCATCTTCACAGTCACCAAAGTGCTGATCCCTGGCTATGTCATTGATCTTCATCAGAAGACCCTCGATGCTATTACAACAGACAGTCTACCAGCAGACATTGCAGTCCATGTTGGCTCATTACGATCACCAGTCCCAGAGCAACCAGTCGATGAGACTGCTCATGAAACCAGTACTGCAGTTGTTTGACCACCAGAAGTAATTGACGGTGGAAAGCTTGAAGGAAAAGCTGAGATGAATGACAGTGAAGAAGATGAAAGTGACGAGGAAAGTGACGATGAGATCGAGAGTGATGTAAGTCAGTGATTTACATGATATGCCGGTCACAGATTGATGAGTACCTGTTCAGGTTGAAACTCCAGAATCTGAAAGTGTCCAAACCCCAGTCACTGAACCTGAAATTGACGAGTTTGAGGATAAAGAATTTGATGCACTTATCTCGAGTGTCCCAGATTATCAGGCTCACACTGGCTATAAATCCCTTCCAACATGTGTTATGAATGACCACTTTCACTATATTGATCGTCTTCTTTGCAAGCTCTCCTGATGTCACTCTGGATATAAACCGTTTTCTCAGTAGTTCTCCAGGGTCCTTTATGTTCCTAATAAATCAGATTAAACAGCTGTTAAAGCTGTTTATTCTAAAAAAGGGATCTCCTGGGAGTATGCTCTTTGGGCCCATGCTGACACTATCAATAAGCAGATCCGACGCCACATACCTCTGCCAGAAAAATTGGTTCCAGGTTTGAAGACTCTCTTTGAGTCCTGGAAAGATGTCAGGTGTTCTGTAAAGCCTCGGTCAGGACCTTTGTTTTCCACATGGGCTCGAAAGCAGGCTGATCAGCTAATCAAGGTTGCCAAATTGGGACTCATCTCTGATCTTCCTGATGTACAAATGTACTATTGCAGAGGAGTTGATAAAGATAAACTGGTTATTTATCGCACAATACAGGGTACCAGTTCAGTGGAAGAAGCGGTTCATATGCCAATGCACTGGACTATGGGGTTGATGCATACATCTCTAGAGCTGACTGACAGCTTATTAACCAATGTTCGGCATTGCCGGAATCAGACAGTAAGGCTGCCCTGCTATAGAGTCTCAGGGTGTACTGATCTATGTTTAGGTCAGGTATTTCAACCGAACAGGTCAGAAGTACTACAGACATTTGGATTTTTGGATTTATGATGAAATCTCTGAGCTCAGCATGCAAACAGGAATTGCGGCATCATTTCCTATGCCAGATATTCTCACTACATGAATTGCAACATCAGAGAGCTTCAGATACATGGCCTTCCCTGTAGTTCTCTGTCAGCACTATGGGATTACTTCAACTGCCAAGCCTGCTATCCAGGGTATTCCTCATCATTGTGGAACTCCAGTCCATCTTCTCTCTCATCTATCAACTGCCATTCCTGATACCTATGACTTTCTCAGCAATCGGCAAAAGACCAAGCATGCCATCACTCCAATTCATACACATGCTGAGTTCTCTCAGTTCAATGAGCTCATTCAATCTGCAAGATTCTTCAAGACAAATGCACAGAAATCTGCACTGGATCATTCATTCAAAACCATTGATTATGATGCACTATCCCGCACCTGGAACACCCTGGTAGACAATCAATCAGGGCATCAGAAATGCCAGGATCGAATCTTTTATAAGATTCCAGAGCAACTAGAGCGGCATTACAAGGTCTGGGCAGAATCTCATGCAGAGACAGCAACAAGGATGACCAATGCCAAGGCTCTTGCCCCAGTCAATGCCCTGATCAATGACCCTGAGCGCCACACAACAGTTCAACCCCTCAGTCAGTCCTAGCTCTAGTCTCTGTCCTAGTATCTGGACCAGTAACAGGTATGTATGTTTTCTAAATGTCCAACATATCTAAATCTCATTTCCTTTCATTCAGCCCATCCACCACAAACTGTCTCAAACCTGAGAAACATCCAATCAGCTGGGGTACCAAGTAATTAAATGGTTGTTGTGCCGACTATCACACCCATCGCTGGTCTGAGTCCCATTTAATGGCAGCCTGCACAACTGGGGAAGAAACTGCATGCTAGAAAATGATGTGGCTGTTGCATCAAGTTCAACTGTGACAGAGCTTCTGAGTGTAAAGGTTTGGGGGGGTGACAGCACTGCCACTGTACAGGCCACCCACAGACAGAGAATCCACAGAAGAAAGCCAGAATGAAGACAAAAATATCCTGTATTCATTTCTATTTGTGCACTTCGGAGAGGAGAATGAGAATGAAATGTATTGAAAAGACTGGCTTCTGCATGAATTGAACTCACATTGATTTGAAAAGCAAAACATATCACCACGTTTTGGGCTAAAATATTTGCAGGGTGGGGTAGGTGAGAAAGAGTTGGGATATATTTAGAGAGGTCTCTATTTTGGGCCAGAATATGGCATATATTCCCAGGTTGGAGTAGATCAGTTCAGATGTGGTAGACATTGCATATATGTCGGTAGGTCCCTTACTCCAACCTCAGAGCAGGGCCTTTTCACTTTGTTAATCTTCATTGCTTGATCTCTCAGTGACTTGTGACTTTGTCTGACTTCATTATCTCAAGACCGGTGCCTAATTCTAAATTGGGCCTGACACGTGGGCATGGCAATCATGCCACAGTACGTATGTACGTATGTACTGCCTTCCAACCTTGTGCATGTGGTGTAGTTCGTACTACTTACAGATCCCCTGCTTTGGATACAATGACAATGGCTCAGGTAAGGTGACCTTCCTTTTGAAGTCCATGGCATCCTCATTTATTGCTTTTATTATAGCATATTATCACCTATAAATTACCTGTAAATCTGACTTGTTTGCGTTTTTCAACAAATGTGACATCACAAGTCACATTTGTGACTGAAGCATGACTTGCCCTGTACTTTGAACATAGTCCGGTAGGGACACGATGCATTACAGATGCTCAATAAAGCTGGTATCTCATTGAAGTGCTTAGGATGGCTATGCACCAATCTAGTCCAACCTTGGAACAGCTCATCTACTCCAACCTACTCCAAGTCTACTCGCACCCTGTGAACAGACTTGCATAATTTCCCCTTGGAGAATATGGCAGCAAAACATGGTGTATATCATAATTTAATACACGACAGACCAACTGAGCTACTGGACCATGATAGTCTACCCCAACTTATGCAACTTGATTCTTTTGGACCCACCACAGACATAACACTTAAGCCAAATTGAACACCTCATGACAGTCAAATATGTTTTGGACTTGGTGCTGAACTGGTATGTCATGGCTGACTCTGGTCTCTGGATTGTTGGTCAGAAAACTACAGTATTTCAAAAAGGTTGCTTTTCCCAACTTCTGGTCAGCATTTCTTTGTGGCTGTCAGTCTTCCCTTCCCAAAACCTTTACCAGAGATGCATAAGCCATGCCAATGAATATTCTGAAAACTACCAGGGTCAAAGGGCACTTGTGATTCTTAAAAAAAGATATTGTGATTTTTAAAGATCCATGACTCATAGTGATGACAGCAGGCTGTTTGGCTGAGTGCATCGGTCCTCAAGTTTCAACTCAACCCGATCTGTCCTTGGAAAACTGGTTCTTAGTGAGAACCAGAAAACACTAATAAGTCAGCCAAACGAGTATGAACCAGCTATATTCTGGCAAGATAGATAAGGTAAGAAGAAGAAAAGAAAAGGTAACATCAGGTGATGTGACCAAGAACGTCTATGTAAGTAAATATGTAACACCATGTTTACAGTCCTTTGCCATCAATTTTCTGGCAAGATTTCAGTCAAATCCAAGTCCTCAACATTGGAAAGCTCTACTCCATGTCTGCTGATATGTTTGTGGTACTATTGATTTCTCCATTATGTATCATTCACAAAGAGGCAGCAATATCAATGATCTCGGAGTGGGTATTAAACCTTATGTCTACACTGACACGGATTGTGGCGGCTGTCTTGATACCAGATGCTCAACTTCCGGTTATGTCTCAATGATGGTATCTGGACCTGTCTCTTGGGCCTCAAAGAAACAGAACTTTGTCACAACTTCCACCACTGGTGCCGAATATGTCACATCAGGGAAAGCGGCCGAGCAGGCAGTGTGGATGAAGTCCTTTATGGAACAAATCAACCTTCCTCAGGATGGGCCTATTACTATTTGTGGTGACAACTGTTGGAGTGTGACCTATGATGCCACAGATATTATCTTATTGTCCGTTTTATCTATATTTCAAATGGACTCTTTCCCATATATATATCATATTTTAGATCATTTCACCTCAGTCTTTTCCCTTTTGACTGAGGTGAATTTCTTCTTTTATTCATTATGCCTACTTTACTGATAGACTCAATAGCTCTCTGCTTATCTCTGTCTTCAGGTATTCAATACAGCCTTTTCTCTTTCAACTGAGCTCTCTGCTTATCTCTGTCTTTAGATTCATTGCTCGCGTCAAATGGTTATGGGCCCTGTGTCCAACTGATTCTGAAAACATGATTTATAACTTGTTCATCAACTACTCCAGAGATTCTCTATCCAGTCAAACAACTCACTCATCCCCCTCACCATTGCTCAGTAAATTCCTACATCGCAACACAATTTCAAATCCATCTTTTCCCCTCGAAACACCGATCCCTCTGAAACATGGCGCTTCCCACTACCATCCTTTCCACTGACAAGTTCTGCCGCAGTAAAGCCAACTTCCCTGGCTTCAAACTTCAAAGAAGACTTCCTACTGGCTCTGGCCTCCATTGGACTGGACAGGATTATTCTTGGAACCCTGTCTGAACCAACCACTGACCCTACCATAGTCATCTCAGAAACCAAGGAACAAGGGACTCTTCAGAGGCCATAACTGGTATGATGACAACAACAACAACTTGAGCAGTGACAAGCACAGACTTGAGTGCAGACAATCCCACCAAGGCAGCTTATCGAGTCTGGGAATGTAAAGCAAACTACTACATTATGACCCATGTTGTTGACTCGAAAGCTATCAGTTGTGCGAGAGAGAAGACGGCGGCTGAGAACTGGAAGATCGTTATGGACACCTATGGGAAAACTTCAGCAGTAGAACAGGTCATGGCTTGCAAAAAGCTCATTAGACTGCAGCTGGTTCCTGTCCATGAGGCTGAAAATGAGTACAAGGACTATGTGAACTCCTTCAAGGCTGCAGACTGTGAATCCACCACTGCCAGGAACAAACTCAACAACGATGTCAAGAAAAATATCTTTATTGAGTCAATTGACCATAAAGACTATCTTCAGGCAGCTGGGTCAATCTCTGCTACGGCGACACTAGATGAAGTGATCTCTGCCCTTCAGAACACCTGGTGGATCCTATACTGTGCTCAAAGCAAGGAAATTCAACAAGCTGCATCGTTGGTCACTGCTATGGCTGCACAGACTGTGGCCACTGCAGTGACTAGCCAAACTTGCATATGCACTCATGGAAATCATGGTGTCGGTCCTTGTCCCAATCCCAACCATGGTCCTCCAGGAAGTCAATCTGCCTGGAGCCATGATCTCACTCATTGCTGGGAAGATGGTGGAGGAGATGTAGCTGGTCAGCCACCTGGTTTCCGTCCTCAAAATTTGGCATCACAAACCTCGGCATATTCAATGTGCAGGTGAACTCTGCTGCAGTCGCTGTCCCAGAAGTCTTCATTCTTTCAGCTCAAGTTCCATCACTGGCTGACCGAATGGAGATCGATGTTGCCAATCCTGGCCTGCTTATTGAACGAGTCAGTGATGATGAGTGTGCAGATATGCCCGAATTGATTGATATCAGCAACGATGACAATGAATTTCCAGCATCAATCAGCCCACTTTCTCAGCGAATCGACAATTCTCTTGAATACCGACTTGGTGCCTATGTCCCCATGGAGCAGTTAAAAGACTTCATTTCATTTGAAACCCTCAGACCTGCCATATGGAGTGATGACGTTGAAAGCAGTATGGGTATGTCTCATAGTCCTGCCCCTGTCTCAGAAACTAACCCTGGTGATAGTGAACAGTTTCTTGGGCTAGTACCAGAGCCAGTTCTGCTTCAGGGGGAGCAAGTGGTGGTGATTACAGAGATACCCAATATTTATTCGCTGATATCAGACATTGACCCTACTGGTAAACTTGTTAATACTAAGGCATGCCACGGGGAAGACCGCTGGGTACCCGTGGACCACCCCAGCAGGGGTGGCTAATTTAGATGTCATCCTGCTGACCGCCATGGATTCTCTGCCAAAAACCCAACCCCGGCAGGGAAACCGGCAGGGGACAGGGACCTACCCTGACAGACCACTGGCCCAACAGGAACCAGTCAGAAATTACAGGTAGAATTCCAAAACTTGAGAATATTTACATTGATAATACAAACTACACAAAATCTTTAGTCGGAGCCATAACCAGAGTCATTAACCTCATCATCTATGTCAACAAGAGAGGGCATGTCGTCATCATCGCTGTCAGTTGAAGAACCAGGTCCAGAGACTGCAGATTGATGATGTACTAGTACAAAGTTTAACTTGGAAATTTTAGCTATATACTGCACCCGCAGGGGTAGGTCCCCACCAGATCCTACCTAAAATTTGAGATCATGGATGCTGTCTGCCCCTCCCTGCCTCCACCAGTCATGGGGATTTTTTTCCTACCTCCGCCAGGAATTTCCCACAGTCCAAATGGCCAGGACCTGCAAAAATCCCACCCCTGCAGCATGCCTTAGTTAATACTGTCGAGAATCAATTGTTTTTGACTCAAGTGTGTACCTTTGCAGACTTGGGAGCAACCCATACTTGTTGGGTCTCCAAGGAAAGTTTCTTTCAGTATACCCTGATGGAGGGATATTCAGGACGAGCAGCAAAAAGCAGAGCAATGTTCAATATTGCAGTGGCTGGTCAGGTGCATTTTGAGACAGAAGTTGATGGAGAATGACGGATGATAGATATTCCTGCCATTCATACCCCAGAACTTTCACATAATCTTGTGTCATTGGCTTCGCTGGCTGAAGTCAGATGCCATGGGAAATGGGATAGAGGTCGGATTACCATGGAAAAGAGAGATTTTTTTATTTTTTTATTTTTTTTATTTAGAGGTGTAATCCTTTTACGGATACTAGATCTTCGGTCTTGATTGGAAAAGAGAGATAGAATGGTGATGGTCGCTAATGCTTCTGGCCAAATGTTTGAGGTCAAGGTTTTTGATTTTGACATTGTGGCTGCTGCAGCTCGCTCTCATGAAAGACTGGTGTCTGCCAGGGATTGGCATCAATGATTTGGTCATGTGTCAACCAGGATGTTGCTACAAATGGGAACCAAGGAACTAGTTGATGGCCTAGTCTTTACTGATAAAAAGGTTGAGGGCTGGTGCAAAAACTGCATTTCTGGGAAACACACTGTTCAGCCTTTCAATGAGCTTGTCAAGAAAGAGACTGAGCTATTGGAATGCATACACATTGACATTTGGGGCCCTGCTCATACAGAAAGTGTTGGTGGCCACAGATATATGATATTGATAACTGATGGCTTCAGCTCGTATTGTGTCTCTTTCTTCCTCAAGGACCATAAGAGTGTGACAATGGTCGGTGCATTTTGGCAATACCATGTCATGGCTGAGTGACAGACTGGGAAGAAGTTGAGGAAGATTTGGGTGGACCAAGAGTTTACGAGCCAACTTTGGAAGGATTATTGCTCCAAGGTTGGTATTGTCATCAAGTTGGGCCTACCATATTCATCAGCTCGACACGGACTTGCAGAGTGGGGTAATCAAATTATCATCAAAGGAACAAGAGTCTCACTGGTGGCTGGTTCATTCCTGACTTCACTATGGGCTGAACTAGCAGTGACACAGACATACCTGTGAAACCTTATCCCATCTTCTCGACATCCTGACATTATCCCCATTGAAGCCTGGTCTGGTAGAAGGCAGGACATGTCCCATTTGTGCCCAATTGGTTGCAATCCATGGGTGCATGTCCCAAAGGAGAAAGGCAAGAGTAAATTGGCCCCAAGGTTGATCTGGGGAAAATTGCTTGGTTATGATGGCCAGTACAGCTATCGGATTTATGTTCCTGATGTTCACACAGTTCGTCAATCTTGAGACATTGTCTTTGAGGAAGGTCTTGGCCATTGGACCTCTCCTTCTTTCACAGCCCCTCTCTCTCGACGAAAATCTGCTGCTCTATTTGGTAATTCACCTGAAGCCCCTGTTCAATACATCCCAGACGAGCTCAACATCCCTCATTCTACCCACTCTGATACTGATTTTTATTCACATCTTGACAGAGTTTCCAACATGGGTCCTGATGATCTTCCAGAACCTGTTGAAGTACCTGATGATTTTCCAGGTGTTGCTGAGCCTGATGATATTCCAGGTCTCAATATTGAGCCTAATGCTTTTCCAGGTGGTATTCCAGTTTTGCTTAATGGTGGAGAATTAGCTGATGCCTTGCCAGAGCCAGTGAATTATCCTGGTTTTGCCATTCCAGCCAATCAATGGCTCCCAATGGTTTACAATGGTGATCCTGCTATTCAGCGGTCAGGCAGGGCTGTTTTGCCTACAGCTTGCAAGACAGGTGTCGACGAGTCCCAGGTCTTTATACCCAGTGCTCATGGATTGGAACCCTTCATCCTTCGCCAAGGTGATGTCTGTAGACCTTGGGCTAATCCAGTTCTTATCGACTTTTGCCTGTCAGCCCAGAAATCTGACCCATGGTCCTTTCTTGCATTCAACAACAATAGCTTTGTGCCACAGTCCTTTAAACAGGCTATGCAGCGTCCCGATCTCTGGTGGGCACCCATGAAGGCCAAGATTGAAAATCTTTTCCACAAGAAGATGTATGACCTTGTTCCATGACCTGTTGGTACCAATGTCATGAAAGGACGTTGGGTTTATGCCAATAAGTATGATGGGGAGGGTAACATCATCGAGAGGAAGGCAAGATACATGGCAAAGGGGTTTACTCAGATCCAGGGTGTCGACTATGACAAGATGTTGAGGCATGCCGCAGATGACCTGCAGGGTCATCCACCATCCATACCTGCAGGTGTCCAATTTTGGAAACTCCAGATGCGACCCGCGAGGTGATACCAGAGTTTTATCTGCATCCGCCAGATAAGACCCATGGGTATTGCGGATAAGCAGGTATTACCTGCACCTCAAGGTATGTAGGACTGTGGACTCATCCGCAGAGAAAAATCTGGGTAATCAACTGGTACCTGGACAATATAGCTTAAATATATGTAGAACCCCAGGGCTCAGTCGACAGCCATTTCCTCATTTGGTCACAATGACCCAGTCCGTTGATCAACAAATCTGCACTTTTTGGATTTCAGAAAGTACCAAGCACAATAAGGAAGCCAACAACGTCCACCATCTTCATTCAACAATGATTCTAGTAAAATATACAGATTCAACAAAAAAAAAAGATTGTGTTGGTTTGGCATGACAACTAAATATCCTTCAGTGACATTAACCCACACAGAGCGGTCATTTTCAGCAGGTAGTGCTACTGTTTCAAGATTTCATCACTCACTGAGTGCTGAAAGCATTCGAGCTACAACAGTCTTGGGATCATGGCATGCTGAGGGCTTTGTACCAAAGGATGAGATAATCAAAGAGATTAGGAGCAAGTGTGACGACTTAGACTCAAATCTAATCTTGTCCTTAACCACACTAAAGGCCAACAAGGGCAAAGTGGCTGCTCGGTAAGAGGAGCGTTAGACTCGAGTTTGAAAAGAGAATGTAAATTCAAGAAAATCAAAAAGCTAAAGTACATCTTGTAAACTACTGTCCTTTTATACTGTACAATACAATAACGCGTGTATAACTGTCTGTTCAACACAATACTGTTTCCATGTTGCTAGACGCATGTAATTGTATTCGTAGTCGCGCTTTTCCAACGTGCTATTGTGTTGTCCATGTGTTTTCTCATGTCATGTCAAATGTCAAAACGTCAAACTATTGATGTACCGTGTGTTCGGGTTATCTGACTTGTCCGATTGTTCTGTTTTGTTCCGTGATATGATAAAATAATTGCTAACAGCGTAACATTACCCCCCCATTAAGGCTGACGTCCTCGTCAGCTAGGAAGAGATCCGGTTTACGGTTTTCGTCTAAGTCATGACCATGAATTCGATCAAACACACCAGTTGATGCATTGAAGAGATATCGATGATGGTAGGGCTTTGCTTTTTCCTTGTGTATAAAGCGTTCGATGTATTTGTCCCAACTGCCAGTGGGTAAAATCGGAGGTGAGATATGAATTCGAACGGCCCGGGTAAGAATGCCGTTCTCTCGTTTGTACTTCGATAATAATTC
Organism: Mycena floridula; assembly: GCA_029320655.1. Taxonomy (NCBI): domain Eukaryota; kingdom Fungi; phylum Basidiomycota; class Agaricomycetes; order Agaricales; family Mycenaceae; genus Mycena; species Mycena floridula. The sequence continues at coordinate 917,558 of JARIHS010000034.1, read as the reverse complement.
AGATGCGTTTGTGAGATTACGCTCTGGTTCCCATGTGTTTTCGGCTGTTGGGTAGCCTTTCCATTTGATAAGGAATTGATATCCCTTACCACGTCGTCGGGAGTCTAAAATAGACTCAACCTCGTGTTCCTCTGCATCATCAATGATTTCTGGTGGTGGTTGTTCATCCCTTCTGTGAGCGGGAGGCTCATGATATGGCGTAAGTAACGCCTCATTAAATACATTATACTTCTGAGTATTACCCGGGAGTAGAACTCTATAACTTGAAGGGCCCACTTTATCTACTATCTCGTAGGGGCCAAGACGCTTATCTGAAAGTTTCCGAGAAGGTCAACCTGTATCAAGGTTCGTGGCTTCTACATAAACTTTATCTCCGGCTTTGAACTCCGGCGCAGGCTTCCGATGTTTATCATAGTTTCGTTTCATTTTAGCCTGCACTTTTTCAAGCGCCATTGATGTCTCTTCCCGAATCTTTTTCATTCGGTCAGCAAACTGCTGGGCAGATTTGTTTCGATTGTCCGACTTTCCCTCGTGACCCTTCCATGGATGTCGTCCTGTGTTTGCGAAGAATGGCGTCACTTTTGTTGAAGCGCTAGTTTTGTCATTATGACTAAACTCTGCTAGTGCTAACCATTCAGCCCAGTCTGACTGATGAAAATTGACATATAACCGGAGATATTGTTCTATCTCCTGGTTTGTTTGTTCTGTCTGACCGTCCGTCTGAGGGCGATACGCCGTACTCGGGTTCATTTCTATCCCGAGGAGCTTGTTAAGCTCTCGCATAAACTTGGACACATAACGAGGATCGCGATCCGAAATTATCTTTCGGGGAATGCCGTGGTATCTGATGACACGGTCGCGTGTTAGGCGCGCGATTCCCTCACTCGTTACTTCCATGTTTGTGGGTTCTACATGGATCATCTTTGAAAATGTGTCCACCCACACTTGAATGGCATCAAAGCCATTGCTCTCTGGAAGGGGACCGATAAGGTCCATTGACACCTCCTCCCAAGGCTCCTTAGCTATTTTATGAGGGTTAAGCATCCCTTGTCTCGACCGCTTGACTCGAGTTCGCTGACAGTCTTCACATGTGCGAACGTACTCCCGTACTTGGTTTCCCAATCAGGGCCAAAAGAAGTTTCTTTCAATCTTCTCTTGCATACTTGTTTCGCCTGGGTGTCCTGTAAGCGGAGTGTCGTGATGGAGCTTAATGATTTGCTCCTGTAACTTGTCGTTCCTCGGTACGTAAATACATTCCCGATAGAAGATCAAGTTGCCTTCTCTCTTCCAACCCGGTAAGGATTTCTCAAGTGCCAACTTAACCGAGGTGTCAATAGACGTGACAGATTCGATTTGACTGATTAGGTCCTTATCGATTCCCTCGATTTCAAGCTCTGTGGCTCGGAAGTATTCCGGCTTTAGGAGTGTGACGTCCTTGTTGTCATCTTTTCCCTGATCATGGTCAGCACATCTAGATAGCAGGTCTGCTTTTCTATTAAGCACTCCAGGTTGATGTGAAAGAGTGAAGTCATACTGTGACAACTCCGTTACCCAACGTGCTTGACGACGGTTAAGCTTCTGGGGCTTCTTGAAGTATTGTAGGTTTTGGTGATCCGTAAATACTTCAAAAGTTTCATCAGCGCCCATAAGCAATGCCCGCCATTCATCAAGAGCGAGCATTATCGCGAGCATCTCTTTATCGTAGATCTCGTAATTCCGCTCTGTCTCTGTCAGGCCGTGTGACATGAAAGCAACCGGGCACCATAGGCCTTCTTGTAGCTGACTTAATACAGCTCCAGTTGCTCCTTCAGATGCATCGGCTTCGAGCCGGTACTTTCCATGATCGTTCGGAAGTGCGAGCACAGCATCTTCAGCGATACGATCTTTTATTTTCTGGAAAGCTACACGTTGCTCCTCACCCCATGTCCATCCAGATTTTCCCGTAAGTCGCGTCAGTGGCTTCGCCACCTTGCTGTACCCGCGTACGAATCTACGGTAGAAATTCGCGAAGCCCAGGAATGCTTGGACTTGTTTCACGATCCTTGGTTCAGGCCATTCCATGACGCCTTTAATTTTGACTGGGTCCATCTTCATCGAGTTATGCGAGATTAAGACTCCCAAGTATTCTATCTCAGTGCGTTCAAACTCGTACTTTTCAGGTTTGAGATACAACTTGTGATTCTGTAACACATCTAGCACACGTTTTACTACTCGACGATGTTCTTCGATAGAATCCGTGAATATCAAAATATCATCCAGATAGACAATGACGTGTCCCTCATCGATTAGATCTCTGAGTATATTGTTCATCATTGTCTGGAATGTGGCCGGCGAATTGGTCAGGCCGAAAAACATGACTAGGGGTTCAAATAGACCTCGGTTGGTTCTGAATGCCGCCTTCCATTCATCACCTTCCTTGATCTGTATGTTATTGTAGCCCCATCTGATGTCAAGCTTTGTAAAAATCTTGGCCACTCGAAGCTTATTGACGAGCTCGGAGATAAGGGGCAATGGATAACGATTCTTAATCGTCATCTCATTCAACTTCCGGTAATCTTGTACCGGGCGCAGGGATCGATCTTTTTTCTTGACAAAGAAGAACGCGGATGCCATTGGTGATTTGGATGGTCGTATTTGTCCACTTGACAAGTTCTCTTCCAGGAATTCTTTTAGCTTTTCCTGTTCGATTAAAGATAATGGATACACTTTGCAATCTACGGATTTAGCCTCCGGCTTTAACTCAATTGCATGATCCCATGGCCGTTTTTCCGGGAGTGAATCAAAAGATTCTTTTGCAAAGACTTTAACATAATCCCGATATTGTTCAGGGACTTTGTCTTCAGTCATGTGTTCTTTGCTCGATTCGGCTTCTTCAGCCATCCGTTGAGCGGACGTAGATTTGAGTCGAAGATCAATGGCTTCTCCGAAATCAACAAGGAGAATAGATTCCCCTTCTTCGGGTGGTACGTCTTCTCCCATCCTGGTGAACTCGTGTCCCTTCATGCCACATGTATCAGGGCAGCGACTGAATTTAATTTTTTCGCGTCGCCAATCAATCTCAGGGTTATGTTCATTTAGCCAATCATGGCCTATGAATATACGTGCTTTTCCTAAGTTCGTGACAAGGAAGCATCGCTTCTCCTCATGTGCCCCAATGGCCATACGTAAGTCGACGTAATGAGAAATACGCCTGCCAGCATTCTCAGATCCGTCGGCATTTCGTGCCAGAATAGGTGCTCCGAGTTCATGCATCTCAAATTGCTCTGCCTTAGCGTACGCATGGTCGATGCAAGTGATTGAACAACCACTATCCATGAGCGCTTTCACGGCATGAGTTTTTCCAGTGTCCAGGGCAGTAAGTTTAATTGGGACTGACATTTCATGTCCGACTCTTCGCTGTTTCTGTAATTCACGAAGTTCCGATGCCAGTTTACTGGGTTGTGGCTTTCCCTGCTTTTCTGCACTTTCCTGACGTTTTACGTTGTCAGGTGTGCGAGACACCTTAGGCGCTTCCTCCGGCTTTCCGGATTGAGCCTCCGCAGCAGAGCTGCCCTTTTCAGTCTTTGTTGACGAGGTTTCTTCTCCCTGAGCCGTTTTAAATAATTTCTTGAAGGCGCCCCATTCTTCTTGGGCAGTGTTCCTTCGTTGATTTTTTAATTTAATATCATGTTTTCGTTTTAATAATATAACTCGATTTTTTGCCTCCTCAGAGGACTTGCTAAGAAATTCTACAATAGACTGTCGTAAAGAAGTGTCATATTTATTTACAAATTCCTCGGGCTCGGCCTCGAGGGTTCCCAATACAGCATAAGAATTCTTCGTAGGGGAAGAGGACCCGGAGAAAGACGAACTGGTCGTGGACTCCTTGGCTAGAGGAGGCGACCGCTTTAAAAACCCTTTGCTCGGAGTTCCTCGACGAGCGTCTTAAGCTCAGCATCATCTGCTGGAAGCTCCTTGATTTGGGCCAAAATGGCCCGGGCAATGAACTTCCTCGGCTGTTTGGGCTCTGGACAGTTCCGGGACATGTGTCCCTCTTTGTTACAATTGTAACAAAGGAAGGGTTCCCCCTTCGTCTTGGATCTATCGACGTCCATTGGGGCGGGCGCCGATTTGTTCAGATTCGGAGCTGTCCCCGACGACCCTGACGATCCTGTGGCGGCAGTTTTTGAACTTGCCTGGGTTCCCGTTTTTTGAGCCCCGGCGGGCTTCCAAAACATATTTTGGTCGGAAGTCATGGCCTTCCCGACCTGGTTGTTACCATCGACCTTTATTAACCGGTCACGGTAGTTGATGTAACTGGTGGGAACGTCGCTCCCTCCAATATAGAGTTGGTTCACAATTGATCTGTGAACCGATCTAGCCATAAGGCTGATCAAGAATTTGTCCCACAGCCGACCTGGCTCGTAGGGACTATAGCCGGCTTTGTCGGCTAAGAGTTCGAATCTGGTGACAAAGTCACCAAGAGCCTCGTGCTGGCCCTGTCGAATCGTATTTAACTTTTGCTGGGCTACTTCAGCCACAGCCCGGTCCTCGAATGTTGCTTTCAGTTCATCGAGGAATGAACTGTAAGTGTCATTGTCAACGTATCTGTAGTCGACAATCCTGTTGTTTTGCCAGCTTCGGGCCCAATCTGAAGCGGCACAATCTGACCCGTCCTCCGTTCTTAGGAGGGACAGGGTATAGAAAATCCGGGACTCGTCGTCCGGAAATTCCCTTCGATAGGCCACCATATAGGTGACCAGACATCGGGAGAAGTTCTCCCATTTCGACTTGTCACCCGTGAAGAGCGGCAGTTCCTTTGCGAGGGCTACTCGTGATCTGCTCACTACCTGAGCTGGTGCTTGGACCGGTGGGGAAGTCGGTCGAGGGAAGTAAGCCGGCTGTGACGCTGGCCGGGGTATAAAATATTCCGGCTGTGGAACCGGTTGTCTAGCTTCTGCAGCTGCTAGACGTCGTCTCAACTCCTCCATTTCACTCTGGAGGTTATTGTTGACTGCAAGAGCCTCTTGCAAGCTGATAGGTCCTTGTTGACCACTAGGGCCAGCGGTTGGTTGATCCTGATCCATTTCGGGGATCAGAGGCGGGGAATGAAATGTATTGTCAGTGGTATGCTCTGACAGTGGTGATAAGGATGGTGATGGCGGCGGTGTGTCTGCAAGAAGGGATATCCTGAAGCGGCCTCCGGAATACGTGGTGAAGAGAGTTTAAAGTCCGGTGCTCGCGGACTGTGATGACCTGGTTGGCACCTCCAGGCAGGGAGCTGGGGTTATCGAGCAGCTACTCAAGTTCTACGCGAAAATAGAGCCTTTTTCGTTGTGACACTAGAAGGACTCTACGTAAGCAAGAACCTTAAAACGCGTCTCTCAGAACGCAGAGGTGAAAGTGGTAGGAGGGGAATTCCAAGACTTCTTTTGCGTGTGAAACCGGATTGCCGCTGCTACTTTCGTGCAACTCCGGCGACGGTGCCTCTCCGAAGATTAGCGACCTGTCCTTGATGCTCCCACCCAAGAGTCGGACTCAACGTTACTCTTTAAGGGTATTGGGGCGGTTCACAATAACGGAAGCCTCAGTGATGCTAACAGTTATTTATACTCCCTGCGTTGGGAGTTGTTGGAAGGAGGATTGGATTGCCCTGTGAGGATAGGGCGGAAGGTACGAGGGTGGAGAGTTGATGTCCCGACGAATGACTATGTCGGGCACGGTAGAGTTGTCCAAGGACGGGTAAGAAAAAGAAAAGAGAGGAACTCAACAAAGTCTGATCGCTTTCCTGAAAGTGTTCTCTAGTAGTCGGCGGCTTCAATAGCCATGCCTCTTTCCAGTAATTTTTAGGGGCCCTGGAACCCGGCCACCAGGAGCAGAGTGATCACTTTCAGTAGGCAACTTCGACGATGATGGTTAAAAAGGAAAGAGGAGATAGGAGGAGTGGTACGAGGGTATGAGTTAGCTTTTTGATTATGTGACGACTTAGACTCAAATCTAATCTTGTCCTTAACCACACTAAAGGCCAACAAGGGCAAAGTGGCCGCTCGGTAAGAGGAGCGTTAGACTCGAGTTTGAAAAGAGAATGTAAATTCAAGAAAATCAAAAAGCTAAAGTACATCTTGTAAACTACTGTCCTTTTATACTGTACAATACAATAACGCGTGTATAACTGTCTGTTCAACACAATACTGTTTCCATGTTGCTAGACGCATGTAATTGTATTCGTAGTCACGCTTTTCCAACGTGCTATTGTGTTGTCCATGTGTTTTCTCATGTCATGTCAAATGTCAAAACGTCAAACTATTGATGTACCGTGTGTTCAGGTTATCTGACTTGTCCGATTGTTCTGTTTTGTTCCATGATAAGATAAAATAATTGCTAACAGCGTAACAGCAAGGGAGCACAATGGAGAGTAGAAGATTAAATGTTGATTTTTGGAAATAGATAACTTGTTGAACTTTTTCTTCATTGGCGGGCTGGTGGAGGCTGGCAGATGTAGGTACCTGGCAGTACCTGTGACAAATTTGAGATTCTGAGATGCAACCTGCCATATACCGCTTCCCATGGTCACGGATGATCTGCCAGGTTTTCTCATAGTATAAACCACAAGTACCTGTCAAAACCCCACACCTGTGGCATGCTTTACAAGACATATGCTGGGGTCATCAGACTGGAGTCCATTCAGATTTTACTCACCATAGTTGCATACCTGGGGCTTCATATGTGGCAGGTTGACTTCACTGGAGCTTACCTAAATGCCGATATTGACAAAACAGTATACATGGAACAGCCAGAAGGGTTTGAGGATGAGAAGGGAAACATGGTTTGCCTGTTACAGAAGGCTTTGTATGGGATGATGCAGGCTGGCCATCTTTGGGGAAAAACTTTGGATGCCACATATAGCTTGGAAGGATACAAGAAGTCTCTCACCGACCCCTGCATACATTTTAAATGTGTAGGATCAGAATATACAGTCACTGGGACTTATACTGACGATGTTTTTGGGGCTAGTTCGACAAAGGAAGGTGCAACGATGGTGAAGGAAGAGCTCAAGAAGCATTGGGCTTTGACAGATTCAGAAGGTTTGAACCTTATGCTTGGCATTTCTATCAAACAGGATCCAGTAACCCTCGATATCAAGATTAACCAGGCTGCCTATTGTCAGTGTTTCTTGCAAGGTTTTGGTCTCTGGGAGTGTCACCCTGTTGATACCCCACTACCAGCCGGTCTTCAGTTAACAATGGTTCCTTTCCCTCTTACACTAGAAGATTCTCATTACATGGCCAATAATAGGGCACCTTTTGGTGGGGGCTGTCGATGCAAATGGAGTCTTTGAAACAGATCTATAAAGATCTATAACTAATAATCCAAATACACACCAACTCTCTTTTAACACCCTAGGTAATTCGGGCAGCTATTAAGGAAGAGAAAGCCTTTCAACGAAGTTGTAAGGTTTCGATTGTGCACTACTGATCTCTCACAGACAGAAACTTAGCTTAGTTCACTTTGACGGTGAACCTTGCATGGTCTTTGTAATGGTTTTAATTCCCAAGGAATATAAAGGGGATAGGTGCAGGGCTACTGCTTCAATGTGTTGTCGGGTTACGACTTCACTGGGTGTCGGGCTACGACTTCAATGGGTGCAGGGCTACTGCTTCAATGGGTGTCAGGCTATGACTTCAATATGTCTTTTCAGATGAACACAATTTTATTGCACCTCAGAGCACCATGTCCTCATGTACACACTAGCACTATCACTGGGTTTGTACCTCGGATCACCACGTCCTTGTGTACCACAATAAAATGAGATAAAATGTTCTACTCGGACTCTGCTTGTGGGCTGATCTTCATGGGGTACAATTCACTGAGTACTATTGATACAAACATGCTAGCTTTATAGTAATTTTACATATTATTCAGAGTCCGCGCCCTTTTACCAAGGTTCACTCAATCAGGAATACCAATTGTCTTGGCTTCCTGATTTGCTATGCCTCAGTCATCTGCCAAGTACCTCTCTTCCTGTTATGGTCACTGTGCTGTGCTTGCGATTTAAAGCAATTCCTGTTCAGGACAATTCCTGATTAGGATGTGCTTCATCAGTGCTTTCTTATACATCATCACCCCGAGTAAGACCAATTGGTCACAGCTTACTCAGCAGAACTTGGTACAGTTTTCCCACATTTGCCTTTCTACCGCGTCATACTTCTTTGCACTGGTAATAGAGTACCATTACGACTCCGTATTTATTCATGAGATGCCCACTGTTACAGTGTTTTTACTGCATGGTTTCCCCAAGTAACTCCGTCACGTGTAGACACATCATGGTTCTTTATTTGGTCCTTTAAAGTGTCGCATATTGGCATATTACGCTTCATGATATCATCCCCTGGTCTTGAGCACTCAAGACTTGTTTCCTATGTTGACTGAGTAGTGCAGCTCGCTTACAGACAGTTTACTAGTAACACTGCTGCACCGTTGTGTCCTTGTCCGTCAAGTATTCCGGCAAGATCGTGTCTATCGACTGTTGCTAGAGCCTTCTTGGAGTTTGAACTATGTTCAATACTGGTACTGGTGCTCCTCTAGACAAGATGGAACTCGCTTTCTAGGCAGATTGTGTCCCATTTGTAATCAGGAAAGACAGTCATATTTACTAGATATGCCAAAAATACAGGGTGGAACGTTTCCAACCCTATTACCGACAAACCTTACCACCTGATCCTTGGAAGTCTAATGTGGGCTCAAGTTTCAGCTTGACCTGATCTGTCCTTTGCCATCAATTTTCTGGCAAGATTTCAGTCAAACCTGAGTCCTCAACATTGGAAAGCGCTACTCCATGTCTGCTGATACGTTCGTGGTACTATTGATTTCTCCATCACATATTGCTCATGAAGAGACAGCAACATCAATGATCTCGGAGTAAGCATTAAACCTTATGTCTATTCTGATGCAGATTATGGCAGCTGTCTTGATACCAGGTGCTCGACTTCTGGTTATGTCGCAATGATGGCATCTGGACCTGTCTCTTGGGCCTCGAAGAAGTAGAATTGCATCATGAATTTCACCACTGGTGCCGAATATGTCATGTTGGGGAAAGCAGCTGAGCAGGCGGTGTGGTTGAAGTCCTTTATGGAACAAATCGACCTCCCTCAGGATGGACCTATTACTATTCATGGCGACAACAAAGCTTCTCTGAGCATTGCCAAGAATCGCGACTTTCATCAGCTGTCGAACCATATCCATATCCGCCATCACTTCATTCATGACTTGATTGCCAAAGAGTCAATTCGCTTGCAAGACGTTGCCTTGAAGGACAATTTGGCCGACCTGCTCACAAAGCCTGTTGTTCATCAAGGTTTGGTTGTGAAATTGTGTCCTATGGCTTTCGATGTCAGGGGGGTGTTGGCAACGCCACAGATCTTATCTTATCATCTGTTTTATCTATATTTCAAATGGACTCTTTCCCATATATATATTGTATTTTAGATTGTTTCACCTCAGTCTTTTCCCTTTCGACTGAGGTGATTTTCTTCTTTTATTCATTATGCCTACTTTTACTGATAGACTTGATAGCTCTCTGCTTATCTCTGTCTTCAGATTCATTGCTCACATCAAGTACAACAAGGCTTCTCTGAGCATTGCTGAGAATCATGATTTTCATCAGCTGTCGAAACATATCCATATCCGCCATCACTTCATTCGTGACTTGGCCACCGAGGAGTTGATTTGCTTGCAAGATGTTGCCTCAAAGGACAATTTGGCTGACCTGCTCACAAAGCCCCTGTCTTCTGTTGTTCATTGGGGTTTGGTTTTGAAATTGTGCCCTATGGCTTTCGATGTCAGGGGGGGTGTTGGAGTGTGACTTACGACGCCACAGATCTTATCATATCATCTGTTTTATCTATATTTCAAATGGACTTTTTTCCTCATATATATATTGTATTTTAGATTGTTTCACCTCAGTCTTTTCCCTTTCGACTGAGGTGATCTTCTTTTATTCATTATGCTTACTTTTACTGATAGACTCAATAGCTCTCTGCTTATCTCTGTCTTCAGGTATTCAATAGAGTCTTTTCCCTTTCAACTGAGCTCTCTGCTTATCTCTGTCTTCAGATTCATTGCTCACGCCAAGTAGGATGGTTGGATTAAAATGGTTGTATCTCGGGCGTCAACGTGTCCTATCCGGTTGTTCACAGCAGTTGCAGTCCAGATATTCCACAGCAGCGTCGAGGCTAGGGTTGCACATCTGGGTCAGCAAATGCTCGTCATCATTCAAAACCATGCTGCAGCAGACATCAGGTCTTGAATGCATACATAGCAAGAAAACATTGATTATCTTTGTATGGTAAAAAGCCCAAGGAATAATGATAATGTACAAGTAGAAAACCCGAAAAAGTGATATACAATAACAGTCGACCAGACTGAAGGATATAGTAAGAGTAAAACGAAAATGCCATATTTATCCAGTGAAAACCCATTGGCCTCGATGCGAGCCCGTCATCGAGCAGCCACCAGCAGCTTCGTTGGTCTTGCGCTTGGCCGTCTTGGGCTTGTTCTCCGCAATACGTTTTTTCTCGAAGAAGATGTATCTGAAAGAGGGAAAGTCAGCTAAAGGACCCTGATAAGAGGACTGGAATGGACGTACGCAGCTCTATATGTACTGTTCTCAGCTCCGCCTTGTGGACCACTTAATTTCACTGGGTTTGGTCAGCAAGAGGAAGGGCGACGATGACGAGAGAGAGAAAGAGAGAGAGAAAAGGAACGAGGAAGGGAGCACGAGGAAGACGAGCAAGGCAACGGCGATGATGAAAGGGAGTAACGTTAACGTAGAGCAGAGGAAAAGACACGGCGACATAGAGAGCCTGGACGTCGAGGAGAAAATGAAACGTACTGAAGCGGTTAAAAGAATTGCTGTTGACTCCTCCGATTTCCTTGAGCCAATAGGTGACCTAAAGAAGGAAAAATATGAGCAGGAAGCGGGTCGACAAAGCAATGACACGTACCTTGAAGCCAGGCTCCTTCTGCAGCAAACGAATTTTGCGACGAATTTCATTGCAGTCGTCACTAGAAGGGATATAATCAGCATTGACGCGTCGAGAGATGATAAAAAAGCCAGAGGGGAAAGAAAAAGAGGTAAGAGACAGAACAGAGACATACTACACGGTGACATCGCCCTCGTCTTCACCCTCGAGCGTGACATCCTTCCACGATTTGGGAGCAGCCTTGGCCTTGGCCTTGGAAGCAGAAGAGGCGTTGTCTTTTTCTGAAAGACGAGGAGCCTTGGACGAGCCAGCTTCAGGTGTGAATTCCGTATCGGAAGAGTTGTCGAATTGCTCAATAGCGTCGGATTTGCGTTTAGCTGGCATTGTAGATGGATGAACGGCTGGGAGAGGTGAGGCTGAATATATGAGGTGGTGGTGGGTGCGAATGAAAGAGCCCTGGGAAATCTGGCAGCTTTTATACTCGAAAAAGCAGTCAACGGTCAAGCTAGGACAAAGAACAGGGTCGCGTCCTGCACGTGCGACGCGTCTCGGCTAAGGATACTTATTCAGAACACGATGCAATGAAATGTCCATCCCAATACCATTGTCTCTATGTAGCTGCTAGATATCATGCATTATATGTTTCGTAAATCCTAATGGTCAAGTCCGTCTAAATGTGAAACTTGTGCCCTCCAACTCGTCATAGCCTCAGCGACAGTGTCCTGGAATGCCTCTGGTCCCAACAAATCAATTACACCAGCCTTGGCGAACATTACTCGTGGGTCATGTCGCAAATGGGCAATATAAAGCCCGACACCACGTTTCTGGATGGAAAGGTCAGAAGGTGACCAGATAGAATGCAAGCGACATACATGATATTCCTCCAACAGCTCATAAAAGATCTGTACAGCACTATCCAAAGATTAACGAGAGCAAGAGTAAAGTATAACCGACTTACGAGGCATCACATTTGTCGACATCGGCGAGATGGAAAACAAGGACCGAGGCTTGCTGTCTCCGAGGTTCCTCCGATGGATGAGCTTTGCCTGGACCATACAGCTCCAATCTTCGTAGACGTTCTGATTCCGACAAATCAGCAAGACAAGACTTCCACAGCACTTGGTCTGCATACCTTTCAATTGGGCAGTGTTGGCAAAATCAAGGTTATCGCGTATACGAACAATAAGGGCTCCAGGGACATCTTCCTCGGCTCCTTCATCCTCATTGATAGGTTTCCATCTATCTGTTCCAGGAATTCGGCCCTATGAACGTCATAAACAGAAGAGCTGTTGCATGGAGGAACGTACAAGAATGGTCATACGCGTCTTGGACGAGCGATGGACGACAAGCAAGAGCGATATAATGATACCGCTGACAATCCCAACCTCGACATTCCAGATGATCGAAAAGAGAAATGTGAGACACATAACTGTCAAGTCGACCCAAGCGCTCATTCTAATGTGCTTCGTCAGAAGCGACAAGGGCAAAAAAACAAAAAAGAACCTACTTCCAGTAATACCAGATTTCATGAGGCGTCTCCGCGAGCAGCGAATAAACCACTAACCCGATTCTAGCATGAAGTTAGCATGGCTTTTACGCTCAAAGGAACAACGGACATGGCTGCAAGGACACATTTTGGGAGGTAATATAACCATGGAAGAAGGTAGAATGTCGCAAGCAAGATTACGCCTGAACAGACCAGCGAAGCCATTTGGGTTCGTCCTCCCACATCGCCATTGATTCGTGTTCTACGATGGTCAGCAAGAAACAATACAATGTCGGACAAACGACGAACCTGGTGATAGACCCATAAGCAGGCAATGTCCCTGGAATAAATGAACCAACGAGGTTCGCAGCTCCTAGTGCCACCAATTCGCGATTTGGACTTATAGAATAGCCAAACCGTGCACCGCTCTGCTTAGCAGCGACGATACTATCCAGGAATCCCACGACCGAGATCAATCTGTTGAGGTGTCAGTCTCGTCAAATGATATAGACATATGTCTTACACCGCAGTAGATGTCGTCCGTCGCAAGAATTTGAGGTTTGAAGCGCGCAGGGGGAATTGGATGAACGATTTGCCAGTGGCGACCGCTACAGAACCGAGGATATCGACACCGTCTTTGTCCCAGCGGAAGTAGCCCGAGATTGCTAGAAATGCGGTTAAAGAAGAAAAGAAGCGGGAAGCACAGCGAACATACCCGTAAATCCCAAGACAACCACCAGCACCTCCGGAATCCGGTATATAAACCAGTACTTTTTGAAAAGCCCTTTGACGGTGCGTAAGAATACTAATGTGAAGAGAGCAGAGAAGCTGATAAGGGTTGTCGTTGGATTGTAATGTGTAAAGGTGTTTCGAGCTAGGAATAGCAGTTTGTCTACGGAGGATTCTGGGTGAAGTAGATGTTCAAGCGGTACAAGACCGAGCATAGGAATTAGTTGTTCTCTGGAAGCTGGTCAGCGAGGGACAGACAAGCGAGAAGCAGCGGACGTACATTAAGATTACCACGGCTACGGCGGCAATGAAGCCCCGAAGTAGAGCGCGACTGAGCACGACATCCATGAATCCCAGCCTGAAGAATCCCAAAAGAAACGATATGAGGCCAACCTGCAGCGTGATGATGGTAGCGACAGAGATCCCAAGCCGGTCGCTTTCCTCCCCATGGGCATCAGGATATTCATGTCGGATTTCGTCTACAGCCTGACCGAGCAGAAGACTGAGAGCGGCTTCTGGTGCGACATTGAGCTGTCTAGAAGTCCCGAGAAGCGCGTAGACGATTCCGGGGAAGGACGCTGAGAACTAGGATTCAGAATTAGTAGAATGCCTGACTCGATGTGCTGAATTTATCGTACCAGGCCTGTTACTGGGCTCAGTTTGGCCAGAGACGAGGCGTAAGATACAGATTGAGGTATAAGCATGCTGGCGACGGTGATCCCTGCAATTAAATCGCCGCCGAAACTAATGGAGCCATGAGCTGATAATGCCAAAAGGCGAGAGACGTGACCGACAATGACAAGGAATAATTGGGTATCCAATTCATGGAAGGGATGTAATATTTCACTCTTCTCCGGACCATAGACCTGTCCATTCTCTTTTTTGTGGCTGAGGAGACGTCTGAGCAAAGCATTTGCGATAGCGAGATTCAAGCTTACTTTGCTCTGTGCTAACGATGGAGCCTTGCTCGACATCGTCCGCGCCAATTTCGCGCTCGGGATTTGGGGTCATTGTTCCGTCAAATGTGGTGGGCGATAATACAGCGTCGAGGCTAGCGGTAGGAAGACCACCAGCGGGTGATCTTTGGAATGCCATGCTAGCAGCGAAGAGGTTGCGAAGAGATGAAATAGTGAGCCGTGACACGAGCCGTTGCCGTCAACCAATCGGAGCTAGAAGATTGGATTTCGGACCTGGTTCCCGACATTCCCGCCCATTCGGGCGCATTCTGGCACCATTCTTCCTGTTTCGGGACCGTTGCAAGGTTTTTGAATCGAGGGTATCCACAAAGTCGCCGGTGAACGGTTACCACCGAATTTAGCATGCAGACGAGTCAGGGTTCTACCCCAAACCCCAGGCTCGTATCATTCGCCTCGAGAAAGAGGCATGTTCTCTGTACGCGTCAGCGCTTCCGTAGTCAAAGCATTGCAGCTTTCACGGAGGTCGCCTAACGCGGCGATTACGTCAGCAACGGTAGATAAGCCGAGCTTGGTCGTCTGGGGTTCGCTCCTGACCCACCATGTCGCTGTTGATCATATCTTCCTTGTTTGCAGCTTCAGCTGTCTACTCGTCGCCTCTGTCGACGAGCTCGTTCAATGCTGCACCTGTTCGCTCATCATTGTCCCTGGCGCCATTATACGATGCGCCCGTCGTATCGCATGGTGTCATCAACAATTCTTACATCGTCATGCTCAACCCTGCCACGCCCTTAGATGCTATCAACAATCACTTCAACTTTTTGGCTGCAGCTCATGAAGCAGATCCTTTTATTGGAGACGACAATGAGGGCGGCCTGAAGCATGTCTACGACACCCATGTCAGAGGCTATGCTGGAAGCTTCTCAGACGAGGTTGTCGAACGGATTCGGTCAATGCCAGAGGTGGATTTCATCGAGAGAGACCAGATTGTAAAGACTATGGACACACAGAAAGGAGCACCTTGGGTACGTGGCCTCCCCTGCCTCGTCCGACATATTCTGAATTATTTTTCTAGGGATTGGCTCGTATCAGTCATCGTAAGAAGCTGAGACTTGGAACATTTACCATCTACGACTATATTCCCTCGGGCGGTGAAGGCGTCGACGTCTATGTCATCGACACTGGTATCAACACCGGGCATGTTGAATTTGCCACGTCCTATGGCAGTCGGGCAAAGTGGGGTTACACGGTTCCCAAAAACGACGTTGACGAGGACGGTAATGGTCACGGTTCTCACTGCGCTGGTACTATTGCCGGTTCCACCTATGGTGTCGCCAAGCAGGCCAATGTCATTGCCGTCAAGGTTTTGGGTTCCAATGGCTCTGGCTCCATGTCGGATGTTATCGCTGGTGTCGATTGGGCTTCCAAGCAGGCAAAGGCAAAGGCAGACGCTGCCGATGCTGAATTCAAAGCGACTGGAAAGAGCGCTCACAAGGGCTCTGTTGCAAATATGAGCTTGGGTGGTGGAAAATCTCCTGCTCTCGACCTCGCCGTCAACAAGGCCGTCGATAATGGTCTCCATTTCGCCGTCGCTGCCGGTAACGACAACAAGGATGCCTGCAATTACTCTCCTGCTGCCGCTGAGAAGGCTGTAACCGTTGGAGCATCGACCATCGGCGATGAGCGCGCTTACTTCTCCAACTTTGGCAAATGTGTCGACGTATTCGGACCTGGTTCGTCTTTGCTTTCTCTGGAAGACCTTTTTAACCTAAACCTTTTTTCTAGGAATGAACATTCGTTCTATCTACATCGGTGGACCTAACGCCGTCGCGACATTGTCCGGTACCTCGATGGCTTCGCCCCATGTCGCCGGTCTCATTGCATACTTCCTCTCCATCTACCCTCATGAGACCTTCACCCCCAAAGTCTCGAGCTCTATGATTCCTCAGGCAATGCAGTCCCAGCGTGCATTCTCCTTCTACCGTGTCGCCTACCGTGCTCTCCCTGGCTTCATCAGCAATTACATGCCTTCGCCTGCTCTCGTTGACATTGCCACGGCGCCGACGCCTAGTCGACCGGTCATGAGCCCCTTGCAGTTGAAGACCGCATTGCTAGAAATGTCGACCAAGGGTGCTCTGGACGATATTTCGAAGGATACCGTGAACAAGTTGATCTTCAACAATGCGACAACTTCATGAAGAGAGTAGTTCGGCAGGCTATCTAATAATACGACATACATACATTTGGTTCTGTTCTTGTCCTTGTACATCTATATCTTAACAAGCCGCATGTTCTATAGATGCCGATGAAATATTCGACCAACCTCATTTTCACTTTTCTCTAGAGCCCTCATGCCAGCCAAACGTAAATCCGAGGCCATAGTCGAGCCAGAGGCTGCTACCGACGCCAGCTTGGCCAAAGCTCCCTGTCTCTCTACCAAGGAAAACGCGTCTTCTGCTTCGAAGAAGGCCAAAGCCAGTGGTTCGAAGCAGAAGGAGGCTGCTCCAGCCTCTGACTCTATCGAACTAGAGTATGACGGTGTATAGTCAGTTTTCTTTTCAAATCTCTATTAGCTGGAGCTCATTGTTGGTTTCTTCTCCAGCGACGACTGCAATGAAATTCGTCGCAAAATCCGACTTTCGCTGAAGGAACCTAGTTTCAAGGTCTGATTCTTTCGCGACCTTGTATCCATTCGTCCTCAATACGTATGCAGAACATTGCAGATCACTCATTGGCTCGAGGAGATCGGTGGAATCAACAGGAACTCTTACAATCGCTTCAGTATGTAACCTCTTTCGTTTTCTTTTCACTTTTTGACGTGTTTTGTCTCAGTGAAATTAAGCGGTCCTTATGGTGGAGCCGAGAATGGGTTGTATAAAGCTGTGTGCATGATTCTTCCAACCAATTCCAGTTGAACCATTCCTGATCAACTTCTAGTGTCGGGAGCATCTGGGACCCAAATTATCAATTTGTATCATTGCGCGGAATGAAGGATATATTTACCTGAAGGCATACCGTCCTCGGACGCTCGTCCCAATAAGCTTCCCTCCTGCACAACAATACATAACTGGGGGAAAGAAAGAGAAAAAGATATCCAAGCAGAATGCGTTCAACTTGGGGGTGATGATGCTTTCCAGAAACCGGTCCGTATCGAAATCAAACCAATGACTGTTTTCGCGATTCTAAGACAAGACCATTGAGCAAAGATGGCCAAAGGGTTGAATGAGGGGACAGACCTCAAGCAAATGTTCCTCTTTTCACTGCCCAAGGTTTCTGGTGGAAGCAAGGCATCATTAATATTTCGCATGCTGACACCATGTTTTCGGTCGGAGCAGGCTTTCGCCTCTTGTCGCCATACCGTAAAAGACGGACGGACGGATAGAACTGAACTTTAAACAATGTGAGCATAATAGCAAGAGATGAGAGACGTGAAGACTTGCCAGCCAGAGGAAACAGCTCCTTTGAATTGACCGCCTGCTGCCATGGTATCCCGAATGACCCGACGAACAATTTCAACAATGAAGCTGAAGGCCGAAGCTTCTGCGTCTACCTTTCCCGGCAAGGGTCTTCGTGTCCAAGACTTCGCGGATGGCGGCCGACCGAAGAAGCTCTGTTAGTCATATGAATAGTCTCAGTCAAGTCTTCAATGAGGAAGGGTGGTAGATCGAGGCTGGTACAACCCATAAGCGACAACATTTTCCCGTCCGCGGTCGCTGGGCTCCAATTGTGATAGTAATCGGCATTGTTGACACCGAGAAGATTTTCGGACCTCGATAAGGGCGACCGAGGCCACAAGATGAGGGAATGAGGACCGAAATGGAAAGACTCTCTTGCTTGTAAGAGGTGGGTCGGGGAAAGAGAGGAGCAGAATGGAAACGTCGTCGTGTTGGACCTTGGCAAGCTCAGAGCTGAGATTGAAGCCTGAAAAGAGTCATACGGGCTGCTCTGTGGGTGCCACTGGGGCGAAGACTTCGCGGTAATCGTTTGTTGTAAATTGTCGCGCTTTCAGCAAAGATGGAATGAAAAAATGGTAGACTTGCCTGGCAAGAGAGGACCATCGATTACAGCGTTTCGGAATCCTCTCCTGGATGTCAGCTTTCAAGAGCTGCCAGGCTTCACCTCAAGATAAAGCCCCCTGAGGAAGAGATGACTTTTGGGGTCCGTGAGGATCCTAGAGTTCATGAAAGGTTTTTTGTTGTCGCCGCTTTCGCGACGGTGGAGAAAAGTAAAAGGCGAAACAATCCAGAGCTTTATAAGCTCAGACAGAGGATCCAAGGGATATCGAATATAGAAATATGGGGTTTCCTTTCAGACGAAGATGGACAAGGCCGATGTCGAAGAAAGAACAAATCGATGTCGTGCTCATTTGTCACGCCACCTTGCAGCTTACCCGCCTCCGCATTACTTACTTCGAAGTTCGCTTGGATTTGTTTTCAACAAAAATGCATTGTTTGATTATGAATGTACGAATCCGTCGACTACATATGCTTCCTGCGCTGAATCGTCAGGTCTGTACTAGAGCCTGAGACGATCGTTGCTGGACAATCGAGGCAAGCAGCTAGCGATAGCGACTTTGATCTCGTCTCCTCGATCCGGCAGTTCGCTTCGACGTGTTACGAAGAACAGTGGCTCCAAGATATCGAATAAGATGACGATTCTTCCAAGGCAAGCAAAGCGCGACCGGCATAATGTCTCGTCGAGGATGGCCCATTCTGGACATGTCGACAGCTGTTCAAGGCCCTGATCCGCCGATGGACGAAGCTGCAGTTTCAAGGTTACTTCTTCAAGGAGCGGAGCCTCGAGGAGCGGAAGAAGGTGAACCATGGTTAGGCCTATGGCGAGCGAAGACCCATTGCGTCGTGTATCGCGAAGGTACAATGTGCGAAGGGCTTTGAAGTAGGAAAGACAGTCGGTGTCTCTCAAGACGTCTAACCATTGCTGTTAGCTTATAGTCTAGGTGAATCTTAGATGACGTACTGAAGCAAGGGTCTTGCTTTATATACCCGAGGTCTCCCTCCAACTCCAGCGACCTGACCGAAGGGCCTGCTGTTCGCAAAAGGTCTTCAAAGACTGGAGCATTTTTGGCCCAAGGCTGTCGATGTCCGGCAGAGAGAGCATCCCAAGTCAACGTGAGATTGTGCAGGTTTTGCAATGAGAATAGAGAGGACATGAGACAATCAATTGCGACAATGTCGGAGAGAGGGTTATGGAGAACAAGGGTCTCCAATGGTCTGACCACTGGGACTGTTTCGGCAACCGACTGTAAGAAATCGATGCCTTGTTGAATGGCCAAGCGAGTTCCGTCCCGTGTCGCTTCTGCATTGTATTTGCGAGGGACGACCATTATATGGTGAAAAGCAATCGAATGAAGATTTGGATTGGCGAAGAAAAGGTGCAGGAGATGAAACAAGCCAATGATGGACATCATAATCTTCACAGATTCGAGAGAATGGAGGTGGTCGGCTATGCGCGATGGCAGCAGGTGTGATTCCGCATAATGTATCTCGAGCTCTCGGACGCTCTCTGATACATCATGGTAGAAAACGAATTCGTCGTCAGACGAATGCAGATCATCCTCAAATATGAAATGTGCGTCCTCTGCTGGGCATGGAGCAAGGAGAATACGGGTCACAGTGGACGCAAAATGAGGGAAATTCTCGAATTTGGTGTTCCACTGGATGAAATCTGCGGCCCTGCTGATCCAGATTCTGGAGAAGACCCGAGGTTGTGCCCATTTTCTCCAAGCTCTGGACACGAGACAGCATGCCTCGAGGGTGCTGCTGTCCTCAATGTGGTTCACAATGAGCGGTAGGAGCTCTGGAGGAATTTCAGCTCCAGGCCCCACGTCTGGAATCATCTGGAAGCCAAAATGCGATTTAATATGTTTCCCTATTGCATTATGATACTCACTGATTTGAAGAGCAACATCTTGGAAGCATCGGAAATTTTTGAGAAATTGAAGAAAACAAAGCGTCACGATGTGACAAGCGTGACGCGACACCGGCCCAAGAATCCACATGCATCCATTAAGACCTTTGCGACGCCTTTTGGTCGTTACCCGGCCAATTACTGCGACGGTCCAGGAATTTCGCTATCACTTGTCTTAGTTCATTGCTGTTCTACCTAGGCTTGACTAGGAATTATGGCTGCAGGTCTATATTGCTTTGCTTATTATTTCTCTTCATTGGTGGCTCAACGTCTTCTCTTTTCCCAGTGAATTCCCTTGAAAACTGCACGAAAAGCGACAGTGTGACTGCTGTTTTCCCCGATAACCAGCTATCCATGAACCACACTTCGACGACCTATATAGGTCGAAAATCCATGCTCCAATACAGAGGCGTCTTAGGTCACCCGAGACGTCAACGTCCTTGAGAAAAGGCTCGAATCGCTGCGCCTAGAGCAGGGAAAGCTCGAAAATTCTCTTGTCGGGATACGCAAGGCGACAAAGGAAGCTCTGCAGTTACGTCGAGCAGTCCTTGCGCCTTGTCGGCATCTTCCCAACCAGGTTCTATCGACAATCGTCCAGCAGGCGATTCCAGCTGAAGAATGAAACCCGTTCAACTTTACAGCTGTTCCCTGGGTTCTCGGTCGTATTTCCAGCCGTTGGAGAGCCGCAGTACTTCAGTAATCTCCTGTCGACGTATCTGGTCATCATTGTGACTTGGAGACGATGGTTTCGCCCCTTCCGTGCATCTTTTAGAGGAATGCTTGGACCGGGCTGCAGGCTCTCCGCTGAAGCTGATTATCAACTGTTATGAGGGGCAACCATATAGATGGCACGACCTGTTGGCGATGTTGATTCTTCTATGCGATTAGTGGGGAAGCCTCTGAATCAATCAAGCCGAAAGAGACATCGTACAACAAATCACCACGCTACCAAAGCTGAAAAGCTTATACTGGAGCTCTCTTCCCATCTCATCTCAGCTGCTTTTATACACACCGGAGCTTCAGCATGCTATTGCCGACATCCGCCATGGCCCTTGCTTCCTTGGTCTCAGTTTGTCCGGGGCACAATCAAAGGTGCTGCTGGCTCCGACCGTCACATCGACTTGCACCGATTCTTAATGACCACCAAGCTGCAGGAATTGTCTCTCGCACCAGGGACCATGTTGCCCCAAAATTCGCCGGCACCTTCGCCTCCGCCCATCATCCTACCTTTTCTTCGTACTCTTCGCTGTCCAGCTCATTTTCTGGATCTGATGACTACGCCAGCACTAGAATCCATGGACATTCTCGGCCACGTCAGATCTGCTCGCTTCATTTACGATCTCATTTCTCGCTCTTCTTGTCAACTTCGGTATTTGGGCATCTTCCCATTACATCGCGGTTTCCGCTCACGCCTGAACTGATCACGCTGAGAGTCGAGACCCGACATGCATCGTTTACGGATGTCAACTCGGTTGCCAAGGCTCTCCATGTTCAACCAGATGGACAGACCCTGCTGCCGAAACTAAAGCATTTGACGGTGGATCTGGGAAGGAAAACGGGAGACAATGCATTCCAGGAGCATGGTTGGGTCGAGATGGCGGGATCGCGCAAGTCACTTTATCGTCTTCAATCGCTCCTGGTGGTAGGGCGATTGCAAGGCAAAGCTTTGGATCTTGTTCAATCTCAGCTTTTGCAATTATACCAGAAAGGTGCTGTTGCCGAAGTGTGGTGCCAGCTCTCGGATAGCGGCGAACCTTTTTAGGTTCCGCGAAAGAAGACTTGAAACGTGCGTCTTCATGATCAATCCCTGGTCTCCTTGCTTGTCACTGACAATTATCTTCAGATGTAGACCAATGCACTGAATACATGCTGAATCTTCGAAGCAAAGGTTTTACCTTCAGCTTCAAAAAATGCCGACGGAAGGAATGACAAAGGTGAGCTTTTCTTCCTCATTACTTGCTTTTCAATCGTACAACGCGAAATACTAGGTGATTGGTTTTGACTGACATACTGAACCACTTTTTCCGACTTTTCTTCTTTCGATGAGCTTGGTCTACCACTGAGTTTTGATCATATGTACAGCCCAAGGCGGATCATAGTTGAACTGAGTTGAAGGCATTTCTGGTGAACGAATGTCGATCAAGAAGTGAGAAAGGGGGCAAAAGGAAAACGTCGAAGTAACCGACTTGGATTAATGATCTGGGCCTCGTCGACCAGCCGCATCACTGTTGAAGTGGTCAAATATCTTCGGTAAGCAGTCGAAAAAAGCTATTTGAAAGTTGGCTCGTCACGCTATCTATAGTTCATCTACTTGCCTTTGCTCGATATCTGATCTTTCTTTGGTCTCAGTCATCCGGAAAGGCGACGATTGGCTGTCGGTATGTAACAGTTACAACATTGGAAGACAAGTCTGAATACAAGAGTGTGTGTGTATCTACTGATAAACGATTGTGTTACTTCGAATCGCTATATAATTCACCACAGCGCCGACATGTGCATATAAACCCGCCTCACCTTCGATGGCATAAATATCCAACAGCCGGAGGGTCCGGATGTTATCGACGATTGGATATTCCGTGCTGGTGAGAACCCTGTCAGGACTGTGACGCCCGAAACCTTTCTGATATGCGAAGCAGATGGCATAGACCAAATCCAACCAGCTCATGGTGCCGTGTTCGCATCTGAGGGTTATATGGATGGTTGTCGACGAGTACCCGTTGGCCTAGGAGCGAAGCAAGATCAGAATATCTTTACCAAGGCGAGAAGAACAAGACTGACCATAAAGGTAAACGGCACGACTCTTCCAAGCGCCTCTGGAATCGGACTACGCCACGCATCACCTCTACCGGCCTCTTCTCGGGGATCCCGTTCAACACCGCGAGCGTCTTGTCCCTGTCGCTTTCCTAGCAATTCGATCATCGAAACACCGGGAAAGCCCGAACCGGGGGCATTTGGGACTTGGAAGACGATTTTGGTGCGAGATTTGACCTTTTTTTTAGAACTGACAGCGCCTAACTTGTGCTCCTCCGGACATGGAAGCATCATGCTCGTGGTCTTTCGTGGGTCGGGTGCGAAAAGAGCATATTGAGGTTGCGAAGACGGCTGGAAGATGTGAGTCAGTGATTGGTGCAACGAGTTTGACAGTTGGGATGAATTCCAGCCCGATCAAGTCGACGACAAGTCCAAGAAAGAAACATAAGAACAAAAGAAGAAGGTACTTACATTCCTCAAAGCCATCTGTGCCTCTGAATTCATGATACAGTGCGAACATGGAGCTTGCAGGGGCGGTGGTCGAGCTAGTGGATCCTGCCGAGACGCATATCCTTGGACCTGGCGATGCCCAGAATGAACATGAATCGAAGGATGGCTCATCGAATGGATCGAAGCATGAGCCTGCATCCTCCGTTGATGTAAATACTCGGACTCGGCAATGAGAGTCTGGACGGGCCGCAGATTTTGCTGGTGCAGAGTTTGCGGTGGCAGATTCGAACTGTAGATGGGTGCAACGCGAGCGTAACTCTGCTGTGGAGGTGTCAGATCGAAAATCAGGAAAGCCAGGAGAGCCGCGGACTGGATAGGAAGACATTTTTGATAGACGCTTGAAATTGTTTCGGGAACAATTCGATGGATAGATTGCTCTCGTTCTACTGAGACTGTTGTTCGAAAGTTATTGAGATGACACCGAATTGCTAAAGCCTTTTATACTCCAGAACGAACAATGAAAACCAGATCGGGCAAACGAGAGTCCACAAACGGATCAACCACAGGACCTCAGAAGACTCGTGGAATCTACCAAAGCGATGAGCGAAACTCGGACCATCAGTTACTTGGACCCACGAAACATAGCGCATGAAATATAACGAGATCGTAAACAACGAGGCAATCTGCCGAGCCATTGTCCCGTTCCAAGCGATGGTCATTGTCGTCAGGGATAAGACCCATTGTACTTTAAGCAACGAAAGGCTTTTGCCGGCAATGGAAACAAGGCCTGGTACGCAGACTTTTGCGGGAGTTCATTGTTTTTTGAAAAGCGGAAGATGCCACTCAGATGGCGGTGGTTGAGTTATCAAAGGTCCTCCACCGTCAAAGGGAATATCCTCCGGCGGGGGCCATCAGTCGGGATCCAAGGACATCACTATACTGACCTGATTTCAGTGGTGCAAAGTGGTCAAGAAGTTGCGACTCCGAGTCCATCACCGCCGCAGTGCCGGACAATCGGAGTCTCAGCAGGCGCCCCAGAATCGGAGACCGAAGCGGAGCTTGAACCGATTTTCTTTTTTCATCAAAATGTCTTCCGTTGTTCGAAAGTTGCTTTCTATTCTCCATTCTATATAAATGTTCTCCCTTGTCCGTTGGTTTTGGTAGTAGGACCGCGGCCGTTTTTCGGCCCCCCTGCCTCGCGGCGCAGGTGTGAAATATGTGCTGCGGTTTCTATAAAGTCAGAGATTCTGCAGTATTTGATGGCATGATCCTGACCACCCCCTGACCGATCTCTTTAGCTTCACATCGGGTGCAGCTTCTTGGTTCATATAGATCCCGGAACGGATGCTCAAAGGCATTCAGAGATTTGAAATACGAACGACTCACTACTAGAAAGCCTCGAATATCGAGTTTGCTCCTCCGTGATGAAAAAAACAATGGACGTTTGGGTGTTTCAAGACTGAGACGGGTTCAGGGCCAATCCAGTCTAAGATTCAGAATCTACTCCGATTTGATTTCCTCCCAATCTGCATGATCCAACAACTTCTACAGTACTTGAGGGTCACTCTGAACAGCAATCAACCGGCCGTTGAGCATCTTCGTGAGACCGTGTTGAGAACATTACAAGTGAGATCCCAAGCAGATGAATATCGTAGGCTCGGGATCTACCTGGATGACCGTGGCACCTATCAATGACGATAGAACCACACCGATGCACATTTTCAGGACACACTAGCGGAAAATCAGTTTCCACAATCGAAAGACAGATATGGTCCCTGTCTTTGCTGTAAATAATTGATTCATCCACTGCGGATTCCAATCCAGCCCATTCTATTCGTGGAACTCGATTATTCTCTTCACCGCTGGCGACCGGATAAGGCTTTCCACTTGGATATCCTTCTCATTGAGAGGAGGCAGTAAATGGTCTCACTCTCTATCAGAGGGATAAGCACCCTTTCAACCTTTGTTCTCTTGTTTTGGGAGAGACAAAGATTCTGCTTGATTTCCACTTCATAGTCCCTACTCATATCTCTCCAGTAGGACTCAAACATACCAAACTTGGTACACCATCAAAAGAGTGGAGGTGAAGTTTGTCAAGAGGAGTGGTGATATTAGAATTAGAGTGCGTGAACCATTGTTCACGGACAATTTTGCGTTCATTGACTATTGGACCCAGTCCTTGCTTCCGTCAATGCAATGCTGGAGCGATAGGCCGGGTCGAATTAATTCTTCTGTTGTATTTGCGGTAGGTTTCCATCATATACACGGTTTTTCCTTTCATATACACGTTGAATTTCTTCCATATACAAGTACAGCTTCATACACAGTTATTACAATCAAGACAGTAAAGAGTTAGCACTACAATCAGGAGAGCAGAGAGACCAAGGGAACTATAGTCCGATATTGAAAGTGGTGATGTGCATCAATAACCATCGCCGCCGTAGCCTCCATAGCCGCCACCATAGCCGCCGCCATAGCCGCCACCATAGCCTCCGTGGCCTCGGTGATCCCCGCGGTGCTGCAGTTTCTGATTAGATCCCTGGAATAAATGAATCAGGAAACAAGCTCTTACATGACCGTGACGGTGACGGTGCTTGCGGTCACGTCCACGTCCTCGCCCATAACCATCTCCAACGCCATAACCATCTCCAAAGCCATAGCCATCGCCGAAGCCAAAGCCATCTCCAAAGCCAAAGCCGTCACCCTGGAGCTATACTTAGTCAAAGGTAGAGGCAGATAATTGATGGGGCGTACAGTAGCACTGGTGCCAGTTCCTTTGGCAGCAGCTTCATCGCGGCGGTAGCCTCCATATCCACCGTGCTTGAGGGGAAAATGAGAAGAATCACAAGGACTGCCGTTTTACTACTTACGTGGTGGTCGTGGTGGTGATGTTTGTGACCTCTGTGGTGACCGTGTCTGTGGCGTCGGTCTCCGCCCCCATAGTCGTCGCCGTATCCTCCCTAGAACACGACGTCAGCCAGAACAAAGATTGCAAGGCTGAATTAATCTCACATCGCGAGCTTCGAGATCGGTCTGAAGGTCGTTTGTTAGAAGACTCTTGAGAGTTTAGGAAGGAATTACCTCGGTACGAGCGACGATGTCACCGGTGGCAGCCTCCGGGTTAGGGAGAGCATAGGCCAAAGTGAGGAGAGAGAAGGCGAGAAGAGCAGTGAATCGCATCGTTCAGAGTGTGTCGAGGCTGATGCAGAATATGTGAATCCATCCCACCTTTTATACGATACACCATGGCTAAACAAAGGCATTATTGCATTGAATTCCATTTCAATTGAAACTGAAATAAAGACTGCATTTCAATCGACAATGAGACTTCATTCTGATTGAGCATGAGGAGAAGTACGTTCCGGTGAGAGTCGAAGAGCAAGTTTGCCACATTAGATTAGATTATGGCGCAGACGCCGCGTTCAGCCGCCGTTAGTCGGCGTTATCAACCGGTTTGGACATTGATGCAATCACAAAACCTTTTCCCATGACCCGACGGTGTGTTCGGTATCCAAGGCGATGTTGGTAGACAACTGGCCGCTCTACCACCGCCACTCTCTTTTTCGGGAAATTCATTCGCCGTTTCAGGCAATTCCAGGTGCAAAAGGTTTCAACATTGTCTCAAACAATGTCGAGTTGTTGAGTTTATTGAGCCAAGCAAATTTGAGCAATTCCAATATTTGAACCAAACAAATTTCACTTGTTTGCACTGAGGCGGTGCACTGAACAACAAATATGAGAAGTAATGCAATTTCGTGGCTCATTTCCGCGCATAAAGGGCTTTAGAACACAACGAGGACCAGCGAGATGCGACGATTAATCGCAAAGTTTCATTCCCGAGGGAAGGAAATTGCATCGGGCAGAAAGCGATTAATATTCCTTCGAGAAAGGACCCAAAACCCATAGATCTTGTATCAGGATGGTCGTCATCGATATCGTATCTAGCAGAGAAACATCGCGCGAAAGTACAGACTCGGTACCGGTCGCGGGTGACTCGGAGCAAGAAAATACACCCATATCGAGTAGTATTTTGTCGGAGAAGACCATGAGGCTGTAAATGAGTTGCAATTGGGATACTTCGTGGACCTCTGGTGTGACCTTTGGTGTTCGGAGATCAGGCAGGGAGATGGACTCGATAGTTACAGCGAGTTGTTTTGAGCCGGAGCGTCGGCTCGGTGTAGCGTCTTTGAATCAGCGGCCGACTCAAACACATA
Source organism: Mycena floridula (assembly GCA_029320655.1). Lineage (NCBI taxonomy): Eukaryota > Fungi > Basidiomycota > Agaricomycetes > Agaricales > Mycenaceae > Mycena > Mycena floridula. The sequence goes on along the minus strand of JARIHS010000034.1, from coordinate 890,125 downwards.
GGGAAAAAGACTTCACGACACCATCCCCGATCTGGTCGCATCATCGAACCTGAACATCATCTCCGGTACGGTATAATGGTCAACATTGCCGCCTCTCATCCATTTACCACCTCTCAGGACCAAGTCCGCGGCAGCTCGGGGTTCGATTCCCTGTACCGGAATGACTCGTACTGATCTTGGAAATTTTGCTCCATTTTCGCAAAGAACATCTTAGCGAGGAGCATCAATCCGTCCATTCCACCCCTCGCACTCGCTTCTCGAACCCCCCCCCCCCCTTCGCATCGTCGATGTGATCTAAGCATGATGATATCCGGTCTACGTATGATCATAGTTAGTACATATTCGATGAGCCGCAGAGAAGAAACCAGGTTTAGGACGGGAGGCGGAGAAGCAGAGAGAGGGAAAGCTTTGGTCATCGCTGTATCTTTCACTAATACATAGTTGGTTATCATATCTTTTACTAGCAAGTATATCAATCACCATATTGCCGTCTCCGAGTCTCATGGAGTCATGGTCGGTAGCTCAGGGTTCGATTATGACAGTATTTTTCATCGGAAAATACAACATAGTTGTGTCTACTTTTGTACATGGGCTGTGATCAACTTTCAACTTTCAACGCTCGACTTCGGACTCACGGTAGGGCGTGATCGTGACCTGTGACATGCTACCGCAATTCCGACCTAGGTCTATGGTTCAGCTTCTCTACTCCTCTACTTCACAAAACCCGTCAGCTACCTGTTAGCCTTTCAGCTATGCACATTCATGGTTTGGGAGGTTTGGTTACGGTGAGCGGTATTCCCAGGATCTCAACGGTTCGCCTAATTTTCCACAGGTCAGGCCGAACGGTTGTATAAAGCGGAAGACTTGGCAATGCTGGCAAAGACCACTTTCAGACCCCACATTCCTTTTCTTACCATGGATATGAACTCGTTTGTCAATGCTATTCAGACTTTCAACAGCATGGGACCTGCAGCGCAGAATGCCTTTTTGGGCGCTTTCAACCAGTCACAGCCAAATTCGTCCATTCCTTCGACACCTCCAGCTCCAGCCCAGACCCAACACAGCTCTTTTACTCTCAGTTCACAGCCTGCTGTACAAGGGCGGCCTCATCCTGTCTTTCCTATTCCGCGTCCCCTTTCCAATTCCAACCTGAATCTTAGCCAGAATCAGGTTCAGCAGCCCAGCCAGACTCAGCAACTACCACCAGCTGTAGCACCATATCAATCATCACGCCTCCAAGGCCTCCCTGCTCCCAATTCTGGCAATGCTGGAGCAAGCCTTGAGGCTTTGGCTTCCGGAGTCCCAGGTTTCGCGGGAATGACTTCTGTTGGCGTTTCGTTGGCTCAGCAGGACAGTCCTACCAGCAATGTTCCTGTCAATGTGAACGAAGCCAGACTGCAGTCTGCTTTAAACAGCCTTCCGCAACACAATCCTTCCGGTAACAGTCAGCAGAGAGGTCAGGCCCCCAATCGACGGGCTAATACTAGACCTCGAACTAATGCCATCCGACCGCCTCGACCACCACCTGAGAGGCCAGTCCAGCCCCCTGGTGTCAACGACTGCTTCTTCACTGATCTCTCGAACCAACAAAAGATTCGGATCGCCATCCATGTTCACCCAGAAGCTGTCAAGCGCCCAAGATCTGATATGGAGCCTTGGGAAAAGACCGTAAGCTCATTTCTTCCTCTGTTTTCTCAGATCTCAGAACTTTACCCTAGGATCAGATTGTTTATCACCGAAACCTTGCATATAAGGAGCAAGCCTTTGCCGAGCATATGGGGCTTCATCACGAATACGAGGTTCTGGCAGAGACTGATGTGAGGACCATCCTTCTTATGGTCAAGCAGGATATGGAGCAGCACCCTCACCGATTCATTTTCCAAGCTCGAGATCCACAGTCATGTATCTCAGCCAACCGCTGGACTCGAGAATCCGAGGTCCCCTTTGTATGTATGGAGTTCTGCAATGGTGGCAAGATTACACCCACTCTGCCTGTCCGTATGCGTGCTGCTGCGCTGTCGAACCTCATCAGCATCGAACAAGTCACACGATTTTCCAACATTGCTGTAAAGCCGTTTTGTATCTCCAAGAAGAATCAGTTTGTTTTCCATATCAGTAAGTTTGTTCATTCATCGGCTGATTTGTTGACTAACTGCAAATCCAGGACTCAAGCGGGCAGTGAAAGCAACATTCTCCTTGGCTGACGTCGGTCTCGGCCGGGACAGGCGTGTCAGACAACATACCTGTATGTCTATTCGCTACAACAACAACAACAGGTTCCGCTATGACAGTAGTGATGTCTCTGACCGAGTCGAGGATGAAGATTCAGATTGTGAGGATCAGGGTGACGAAGCTGAAGTTGAGGATGTTATCATGGTATGTTTGTTTATGTTCTCCTTCTCTGTATTAAGCTGATCACTCTCTAGGAGGAGTATCTTCCAGCTCTTCGTACTTCCAACCTTCCCATTATCCCGATTCCTGGTCTGTGGAGCGGCACCTATACGCCACCTATTCCAGATATCCGCATCTCGGTCAGAAACTTCACCCAGGACATCTTTTGCGCTGCTAATCTACGCAATAATGCCATCCAAGAGCTCAATGTCTCAGCATCGAGTTCTGAAGGTTTGGCAGAAAAACTCTTGGACCTCATCATCGAAGCGGTAGACAAGAAGGACTTCTCTCACCTTCTATCTCCCCAGCGATTTCTGAGAGTGTAAGTTTCATCTTCAACAACCATATACCTTATTGCTGACCGCTAAATTCTAGTATCCACGAGCCTGCGACGGTACCTGCATCCAGCGGTTTCGGTGTCGAGATGGAAGCTCTCACTTTGCTCTTCGGCAAATATCATCAAGGTAGCCGGCGTAGCGCATTCTTCAAGACTTTGCATGAAGACCAGGCTTCCATCTGCTTCTCAACGTCGATGCGAACAGCTGGGTCTGTGTCGAGCCAACGCCTTCTCCACCTCGAAGTTCTAGGGGCTATTATCGGGCTTATGCTGGCTCATTGTCGGTACCCCCAAACCGCTTGGGCCCTTCATACTACAGTATCTCATCCACGACATGAACATTCTCAGTCTTGATGAACACTTCACCCGAGAGTGGTCACCGGACCTTCACCGCGCCATCAAATTCATTATCGATGCAGGTGAAGATAGATCTTTAGCTCAAGTTGATTACATATTCCAATCTTACTGCGAAACCAGCGTATGTTTATGACCTTTCCATTCATTTCCTTGACGCTAACACAGTTGTAGGCTGCTGCAATGGATACTCGTAGTGCTGAGTTCCACGAGAGGCTTCCATGTGAAGTGCTTTATGCGTCCACTATAGGCAGGGAGCCTCCTGCCCATCCAGAACTCCAAGCATTCTACGCCGGTATGCAGACCCCTTGCTCCAATGGGTTCAAAATGACAGATGTAAGCCTTTCAATGGCTAATTATGTTATCTGTCTATTCAAATGACCTTCCTTATTCAGGCTATTAAGGCGTATCCAGGAGGCAGCAGCGCCTATCTTGGACTCGTTTCGTCATCTCATATCACTTCTTACAACGACATCAGAGACATTATCACCTTGCAGTTATCCAACGATGCCGACTGGGCCACTATCACAAGTACACTCGACGTTGCAGACGCCCTGGGAAGCTTTGGAGACCTCTTTAGAGAGTTTCTACAAGGGTCAGGTGTTCCTGTTCCAGCGCTTTGGGGTGATGCCCGAAACCATATTTCTGACTTTGTTAACCTGGATGATATCAACGAAGGTTTCTTCCGGCCTCGAATGTTTGCTTGGGCTGCAACTGGGGCGCCTGAGCTCAAGCGTGAACTTGTATGCGGGCGTGATACTATTGACGTGAGTTATCTCTCTCAGATGTTCTGACTGGCTTGAAACTTGTCATCTAGATCTTTCTTTCCTCCAAGGACAGCGCAGAATACAAGGACCCTAGCATCGATGATCCAGGTCGACATGCATTTGCACAGCTGGGTATGTTCTGCATTCATACATGCTCGAACATGCTATCTATTCCGTTGGAACATCTCCTTCAGCTGGGCCAGACTATCATTACGGCTGAAGGTCTTGCTCAGTCTGAACCAGCAGTCAAGGCAAATGCACTCAAACCGCACATCTTTCATTGGCTACTGATCCAAACTCTTAACGCCATAGGAAAGCTCTCTCTTTTATAAAGGACTATTTATTCAACTCCTTCACAACCTGTCCATCCCCTTGCCATTCGTCGCTATCTACCACTATCTAACTGTGCCTTTAATAGCTATTTACTTGATTCCTTCACAATCTTTCCACCCCCTTGCTATTCGTCGCTATCTACCACTATCTAACTGCGCCTTTAATAGCTATTTACTTGATTCCTTCACAATCTTTCCATCCCTTTGCTATTCATCGCTATCTACCGCTATCTAACTGCACCTTGAAAATTATAACAAGTTTGAGTTTGTAAACATGAGATTTATTGAAGTTCAACCTGCCCCAGACCTGAAGATATCAACATACACAAAGATGTTCTGACAACAGTGAACGTATTAGGTGGGTATAGCCAGCACTAGGAAATGTTCGAGTCAAGGCGGCACCGCAGCAGGACAGGACTTATTTGTCACAATAAATGACAAGTGGCTGTCAGCGTGATCTGATACGGTATACGCACCTAATTTTTGTTGCTTCACTCCACGACGACCTCAGTGCTAGCCAGGTTGCTACTCAGGTCAAAATTACTTTACTTATAATTCTCTGGTAATTCCAATCAAGGGTTACGTTCCTAGCTGTCCTGACATGTTTTTTGTGCCGCCCCAGATCTACTGCCAGGCGCAACCTGGCTGGTCTCTACAGCGCTCCAGGTCAGAATATACACCCATCCTGGTTACCACTGTAACCTCAACTCTCACTACAGATTTCATTATTGTCACCCTGGTCAAGCGTGCCATATTTGCCTTCAAGCTGCTTTCCGGCCATTCTTGAGGACATCTGTGAGCAGTTTTCCTCCTCTTTTTATGCGACTCCTTTTTTTCTGGAAGCCTAGGTCTGTTAAGGTTGGCAGGGTTTCTCATAGCCCAACCGCCTTTTCTGACCTTGGGCCTGCCCGGCGTTCAAATCCGAACTGCAACCTTCAAGGGCGTTGGCAGGGTTTCTCACAGCCCCACTGCGCCTGAAAAAGCTCTTGCTGCATTGGTTAGATCGCCGTGCTTTACTTTTGGCTCGTTATGAAGTCTAAAGCATTCACTGAGCGCAAGGCACCAGGTCCTGATGAACCTCCGCAGCGGCAAGCTCTACGACCGGGAGAATGTTGATTCAGATCAGCTGGAGAGTGATCTGCAAGGTGCCATCTCCTTGGAGGACCTCCAGTTCGAGACCGGTTTTGGTCTCGAGGATCTCGAGCTTTCGTCGCAGCCACCGTCGCCTCTGACCCCCAGTTCACCAGTTCAAGAGGTAGACCTCGATCCTGTGGAACCTCTGCAGCTAACTGCTCAGCTTGAGAAAAACGTCAACAAGGCATCAAAAACAAAGCCTACCTATCCTCCCAGGTCCAGCGTCTACAAAATGCGGCAGAGCGAACGCTCCAAGCTTCGCAAATCAGCAAAGCGCAAAGCAATAGCTACAGCAGATCACCCAGCTCTTGAACCAGCACAGTCTTTGTCCGTCCACCGCCGGCATAAAGACATTGTCCAGCGTGCATCCGACTTCGATGCCCAAAGCATGCTTGCTGCAAAAGCTGCATTCATCGGTGCACCTTATAGCAGTGGCAGGAAAATGAATGACACAATTGTCAACCTCAGGCGCCGCCAGTTTGGCCTTGTCAAATGGGATGGCAAGTACGTATCTCAGCTCGTCTTGCATACACACTTTTTTACTTACTTTGTGACAGAACACCGAAGCTTATCACTGACAAGCACGGTCGCATTATTGCTTTCCTTCTAGGGCAGCCTGATGATTCCAGCTGGTTGAAAGCCATCGCAGATCTCATGGTTACATTAAGGAACTTTCGGATCAGTGCATTAAGGGATGGAGTCGTAAAAGCCGCTGATTTCATCCACCGTCGTGGTTTTTTTCTCGCAATAGCCCGTGGATACTCCTTTGGTGGTGGGCGCATGGTAAGCCAGAATTCTTACGATTATTCTTGTTTACAACTATCCCAGAAACCAGGCAACACAGTCCACAGTCGAAGGCTTCGCCAGAGGTTGGACAAGCTATATGAGGACACAAATCTTATTCGTGTCGCTGGTTTCCAAAATTGTAAGTAATGAGTTGACTGACCTTATCAACTATGCTCAACATCCATCATAGGGGGTCTTGCATCATTCGCACCCAAGATATTCCACTATATGAAGACCACATTGAAGAAGTTGTCGAGCCACAGCTCTGGCAGCGGCCTTTTGCGCAACTTCAAAAACTCAGCATATCCGATGTGCACCATCAACTTTGGGCCCGAGACAGCATGTTTCGAACATACAGATGATGCCAATGGTGCTGGGCTCCTTTGTCTGATTACAGCAGTCTCAAACCACAATCCACACCGTGGTGGTCATATGGTCCTCTATTCGCTCAAGCTGATGGTGGAATTTCCCTCTGGTTCAACCATTGGTCTTCCATCTGCCAGTGTACCACATGGAAATACTCCGATCCAGGACGGTGAAGAGAGATATTCAGTTACTCAATACTGCCCTGGTGGGCTTCTGCGTTGGGTTCACTATGGGTTTCGAACTGTGAAAACACTTCTAGTGCAGAATGGAGGGAAAGAGGAGAAGAAAAAGTTGGATGGAAAAGTTGGAAGTCGCTGGGAATGGGCACTGGGTCTGTTTTCGAAGGTGGATGAGTTGGACGCTGATCGAGAAGCACTTCGAAAAGGCACATTGTAACCTGGACTGGGTATTCCGTCTTGTATATTGACTTTTTGGTAGCAGTAGGCAATTACATTGTGCAGCTTTGTAAAATTTGTTGGAGGTCAATTTACGCCTGTTTTGCTTCACCCTCCTTTTCGGCTTCTCTATCATGGAACTGCCAAGCTGTCTCTCTGGAGTCAGTGGCTATCTGGACGTCCAATCTGTAATCTTCTCCTTTGCTGCTGGGAATTCTCCCAAAGTCGCAGCCGTGCTCTCCCAGGTTTCGAAGCATACGCATGCTGGGTTGTTGTCGTTCGCCATCTGTCTGATTTCTGCTCACTTTCTTTGGATTTTCAGGCTCAAGTCCCTGACTTATAGTCATATCTCATTGAAAACCTCTACAGATTGGAGTGGCTTTCTCAAATCACAGGATATGTTTCCGGTGGACAATGTCTGCTCCAAGGTTCAGCATCTGAGCATTGGGACTAGTGACAGCTCTTTGCTTGAACGAATAACCAGAAAGGGAGTTGTGAAAAGAGTGCGTAGAGACTCTGATGCATGGAAGGATGCCCGCTCTTTCGAGGACCAGAGCAACATCTTGAAGATCTTGGTCTCATGCACTGGCATCCAAAGTCTCGCTCTCTGGTTTCGGCCATTTCCAGGGCTGCTAGCTATGGTTCATGCGCCAAGTCCAAGCTTCTTGAACCTTCAGCATTTCAGAGGCTTGATTGACTATCTGGAATCAGACTACGACTCTCTAGAGTTTGTCTATGACCACCACCGACAGCCCTTCCCATACGAACTTGAAGATGCACGCCCTATCAGCACTTGCGTCTCCTTCATTCCCCATCTCACCCATGTCCAGTTCCTTCTGGAAAGTGATTCTGTCGGATTTGAACTCTCTGTCAATATCCAACTAGCGCACCTCACCAACCTCACCCATGTCTTCATGAGCTATCATAGCTATGCAATTCATCGTACGGATTATGATTGGGAAGATTTTATAGCAGACGAAGGTCATCGGGGCCTTGTTACTGCCTTCAAGTCCTGCCCAGGTAGTCTTCAGGCATTTGCAGTGAACATTTTCTCCGCATTTCATCTGTTTCCAGCACGCATGCTAAACGGAAGATTTGATGACCGCCTTGTCTTCCTGGGATATATTCCTGGAGACCATCCTGATTTGCTATGCTTTGGCCAAGGAGAGACTCGAGAGTTCTGGGTGGTCATAGAAGAGTTCATTCAGAAATGTAGGAAAACTCTCAATTAACTGATTGGGTATCTACTTTAAGAAAATATACTACATGTTATGAAATATTAGATTCAATTTTACCTCTATAAGTGCGAATAGCAGAGACTGTCAATATTCTATTCCTTCCTGCCTTTCTTCGTCTTTGAGTATTTAGTTGGGGCCCGCTACCACCCCACTCCTTCTGAATCTCGAGCCAAAGATTGTAGGCCACTTTCAAGTACTGTGGTGCTGCAAAATATCAATGCTGGTCATCGGAAAACTGTTGTAGGCTTGAGAGTGGACGTACGAGGCACTGGAGAGGTCCATTTAAGATTTCTCTCCACAGAATCAGCTGCCCATATTAAGGACTTGACCCGGTGCATGAAAGTGGTCGGGTTCCAACCGAAGTGACCCAACAGGTCATGCGAGCTCACATCAGTGCCACTGACATGAATGTAGACATTCTTTCCCTTCTCAATGGCATCGGATGTGAACCCAAATTGGACCATGACGGATTTCATGGCTTTGGTGTTGTAGTACATTGTTGAAATACAGGTTGTCCGGGGCAAAGCCCTAGCTTCTACTTCTGTTGCGTAGTCAAGTCCTAGAATCATGCAGATCTCCATTATAGAGTGATCTGTACGATGACTACGGCTTGGCAGTGTCGATGAAATGTGACCACTGTCGCTGGTGCCAGTGATAGATTGGCTCAGCTGTGGCACATTGAAAATGGAGTTGAAATCGAATTGTTGACCTTCTTGGTTTAATTGGGTATAAGGATCGCTTTGAATGGAGTGAGGGGATGAATCATGGGTGGAGTGAGGAAGCGCATCATGAATGGAGTGAGGAGATGAATCAAATGGGTGTGAAGTATTAGGTGACAGACGTGCTGGGTTGGTAGTACTATCGGGTGATGTCTGACTGAGTTGAAAGAGTGCTTCTAGCTCGACTGGATACTCCTGGGACAACTCGGGTGGTGAATTGTCTGGAAGACTGATACTCGAAGAACTTGATAGCTCTGCAGAGGTGGGTGGACTTTGTAAAACGAGAACAAGCCAGAAGTGGCATCTGTTCTGGATATCATGCAAGGGATAGGTGTCGATAAAGGTGCCAACTGATGGATGAATATGACGAGCTGCCATGGAAATGACCTCCTTGTGTGGTTCGAAAACACGGGCTGGACAGTCGTAGTCTGCCAGCGTGTAGTCGGAGAGAAAGCCCAGATTCTCATAGCCTGAAAGAGGCTGGTTGAGCATGCTGGCTTCCAAGCATGGCAAGCGGGTTGTTCCTAGCACCACTGAATGGTAGAAACCTGCCTTTTTCAGGATCAAAGCCAGCTGTGGGCGAATAGAACGAGCCTGGCTATTTGCAAGAAGAGCCAACAGTGTGCTGACCATGACCCGTAAAACCCCATTGCTCTCCTTGACCAGATCCTTATGAATCTGAAGATTAAATATATGAGAGGTTTCAAGAAAGGTTCGGTGCTCGTCGAGCAAAACGACGCTGACACCAACAGGCAGAAATAAACGATCTGTGTGAAAATTATCAGGACTATTGCATGACTATTGTTGTCTCCAATTACTCACTGTCTGGACCTTCTGAACTATTCAGAAAGCTGTTAAACATAACTTAAGATGATGAAGGCGAAGAAACAAAAAATAGACTGTGAGAACTTGACTTGGGAAAAGTTGACCTTGAATAAATTGGTAATCACTGCTTCGAGCTGCTCCACCGCCATGGCATGACATGGATAATCTGACCTCTGCTGCCGAGCCCACTATTGAGCTCACTAGCCAGCAGATTATTGATGCATTTCGATCTCATTACCTCAATTTCTCCCGATTATTGCAAGATGTGATGCAAAATGCCACAGACTCGTTTCGACTGGTCAGGATTGGAGATGATTTGGCAGAATTCAGATCGATTTTCGACGAGGTTAGTATCTGAATTTTTCGAAGACATTCTCCTGAATCTGGAACAGTTTGGTCACTATCTGGATCCTGACGAGGCCGCTATCCTTGCTTCAAATATAGCTCAGATGCAGCTTGATCTCCGCATTCGGTATGACGAGGTTATCGAGGCCTCTCACCATGGAAGACCCACCATGGTTCAGACTGTGCATACAGGTGGCAGAGGCCGTCCTAGAACCATCATTGATCCTGTCCTACTGGCTTGGGCGTATTCTCAGCGCTCTACCAGTTCAGTCGCTCATTTCTTCAATGTTGGGCGGACTACCATCCGCCGATTGCTGCTTGAATATGGCATAGCTCAGCCAGGTCAAGCTCCAGGATTTGTTCACCAAATTCCAGACGTACAAAATCCAGATGGAGACGACTCTGAATTCACTATGCTGGCCGCATCTCCAGAGGATGATGATCTGTTGAATCCAGATAATCCTGGCTCAACAGTCCACCAGCCTGCTTCCGACCCACCCCATCTCCAGCCACGGGCAGGTCACCTTTCTACCATGTCCGACAATGAACTGGACCAGCTAATTTGTTTGCTTCGCACGAATTATAGCAGAGCTGGTATCTCTATGCTGGATGGAATGCTGCGCCATCTTGGACATCGTGTTCAGAGGAGGAGAATTAGAGAATCACTACTCAGGATTGACCCAGTCCACCGTATATTCGACCGCATTAGAATCCGACAAAGGGGTTACACTGTCCCAGGCCCAAATGCTTTATGGCATCATGATGGGCAGCACGGTATGTTAGCTCAGATACCAAAATCCTTTCTCTGATTTTTTTCAGGGCTCATCAGATGGCGTATTGTCATTCATGGCTACATTGACGGCTATTCTCGCCTTATTACTGGACTTCGCGCCAGCGACAACAACAGAGCATCTACTGTCCTTGAGCTGTTTTTGATAGCGGCACAAAGATATGGGGTTCCTTCACGTCTCAGAGGTGATCACGGAGCTGAAAACCTCTCAGTTGCTGAATGGATGGAAAGACATGCTGGGCGTAACAGAGGATCCTATATATGGGGGAGGCAAGTAATCTAAAACCAAAGTTCTCTTTGTGTTGTAGAACTCATTTGATATGTCAGGAGTGTCCATAACGTTCGGATCGAGAGGCTTTGGGTAGACGTGACTGCCCAGGTCACTGAAGTGTGGCGCGAGCTCTTCTATATGTTGGAGCTACAGTACGGTCTCAATATCAACAACGACAACCATCTGTGGCTTCTTCACCATCTTTTCCTCCCTGCAATCAACCAACAGCTCGACTTCTTCGCAGATGCTTGGAACAATCACCGCATCCAAATACGCAATGGCCCCAGCCACAGCCCTATAGACATGTTCGTGTTCGACATGCTCGCTCTTGGAGTCCGAGGAAACGAGCTTGAACTGACCGATGAAGAGCTGGAAACCTATGGAATTGATTGGGAGGCTTTCAATGACGACCGTATCCGACACCACCAAAACACTCATATTCCTTCTAATGAAGCTTCGACATCATGGATTGGCCAAAGTGGACCTCCTCCTAACCTTAATCAGGTTATCGTTGACCCTCCAGCAGTAGCTGTCTTTGAGCAGACTGTTATTCATCGCCTTGATGAACTGGTTAGCCCTTGGGTTGGAAGCAATGAAGTTCATAATGTAACCTCTGCCTGGGTTAATGCCCTGACTTTTTTACGTGTCCTTTATGATGATGAATTCTAGTCTAATAACTTGTATTTTCGGATATTTGATTCCTGAGGCAATCAATCATATTATAAGTCAGTCGACCTGTCTGAAATGCCGCTCAACCTGTCTGAAATGCCGCTCAACCTGTCCGAAATGCCGCTCAACCTGTCCGAAATGCCGTTCAACCTGTCAATATGGAATAAACCTGTCGTTAACCTCTCCATACCATTCATATCTAGCACTAGAAAGTAGGAATATCACGAACCTGCTAGTGTTTGGTAGCAAGTAGCAAGTAGCAAGTAGCTCGCATCAAACCCATCACCTGACTGTTCGAAGTAGCACCTTACCTGAACCTCGAACTGTCAGTGATGTCTGTAGCATGTTGGAGAAACCTGAAGTGCTTCCTTTATACCCCAAAGTACAGGAAATCTTAGTACAGAAAACCTGAATCTATGAGGTACAAAGTAGGAAATCAAGTACGAAGTTGAAGGTAGCAAGTAGGATTTCAGGTAGGATGTTGTATTTTCCGATGAAAAATACGTTTATATTCGATTCCCTGTACCGGAATAGTGGCGACAAATTCAGTTAATATCACTTTTTCCCTTTCACCATCTCACTCACGCATTCCTCTAGCTTCCTTTTGCATCCGATTCATATATCCCGAGCCCGAATGCAGCCCTTTCAATGCAACGATGCACTTGGTCTGTCGAGTCATTCAGCCACAATCTTTGCATTGGAATACTGACATTCGATTACAACACCTTTATCTGACAAATAGGGACGCTATAATTGAGTACCTGTACTTGTGCACGCATACTGTGAGTCAATATGACGCGCTGCACCCACGTGCTGGGAAAATCAGATGCGCGTCACGACCCGCTGCGCATTGGATTTTTGTTATAAGAGGTGCGTCCGATTTCCAAACGCGCACACCACAGCTTAGTCAAAAGCAGGTTCCGCCAAAATGCTCTTTGAACCGAGGCTACCACGTCGAGACGCCGGATCGCTGAGCCGAGGCTGTCAGGCTGCTGCTACGTCAAGCGCGTGGTATCGGTACCTAGGCCTGTAAAGCCCAAGTGTAGAGACAAAATTCGATGCAGCGGCAAAGGTCCTCCCCTCAAGATCACGTCCGAAGTCGTTGATGCACCTCCACCAAGTCCAAATCGATTTCCGTCGAGTTGCCACCACCAGGAGACAGTGGAGGTCACAGAGAGCCTCGGTGGAACCACCACCGAGCACCTCTTCGCCATCCAGCCACAACTCGTTATCCAGTCGCTCGACTCAGCTCAGTGCGCGCTCTAGCGACATCATCATCATCCGCCTCCCTCCAGGTGCATCATCAACTCATCTCATTATGTCCGGTATGGTGTAATGGTTAACATTGCCGCCTCTCATTGAACGACAGTCCCGATTGATTACGCGGCAGCTCAGGGTTCGATTCCCTGTACCGGAACTTGCATTGAATACTCATTTTTACAGCTTTTTCGCAAAAAGTATTTTAGCAGACAGCTTATGCGTTCAAATTTGTTCGCGAGTAGGATTTCTTTCACTTGACTTGGCTTTTTTCTTCCCTCTCACTCGACCTCCCCCGCTTCACTTCACTTCTCGATGTCGGGACTGAAGTGGACGGGGTCTCTAGAGAGCTTTCGGCTGCGCGGGGCACTCAGCTTCATCGACATGTCCTGAATGGGTTGTTCTGGCTTGGCATGTTTTATGATATATAGGTATAGTAACACTTTTGCTCTGGAGGATATACCGTCTCTCATGAGGGCGTTTTGCACAGCTTGTTTGTGTGGTATCTCAGGTTTCGATTCCCTGTACTGGAATTTGCTCGCGACCAGGGATTCTGTTATGTTACTTTGCTTTTTTCTTCCATCTGGATCAAAGTCGGCTGCATGGGTATCTGGAGATCTTGCGGCTGCAGGGGACATACAAGTGTCCAAAATGAGTCGTTTTGACTTGACATGTCAAACTCGAATTTAGAGAAGAATGGGTTGTGAAGGGAAGGGTGTGAAAGTTTTTTATGGTAAGTATAGATCCTAATACTTTATGGCAGGTAGAGTACCACTTTATAGTGAGGCAAGTGTAGTACTCAACACTTTCGCTAGGGAGTATATCAGCTAAAATTGCGACCTCTCATGGAGTCGTTTGGCAGAGCTCATTTGTGCACCGTAGCTCTGGGTTCGATTCCCTGTACCATGGCTGCAAATATTGCATGACCGACAATGGTTGTCACTTTTTCCCTTTCACCATCTCACTCGACGCATTCCTCTAGCTTCCTTTTGCATCCGATTCATATATCCCGAGCCCGAATCCACCCCTTTCAATGCAACGATGAACTTAGTCATCCAACACACTGTCAAGTCATTCAGCACATCCAATTACAACATCTTTATCCAACAAATAGGGGCTCCATAATTGATTAATGATTACCTATTTGTGTGTTGATGTCGCGTCCTAAAGTCTTTACTATCCTGATCAATATGACGCGGTGCACCCACGTGCTGGGAAAATCAGGTGCTTGTCACGACCCCCACTGCACGTTACAAGTATATTCTACCAGTCTTGCTGCCAGAAGACAATGACCAGCTCATCAACATCCCTATGCACCGATTCCGTTCCTCCAGCATGATTCTATGAAGGTACAGAGGAAGGGCCACCTCTTTACCATCCTGTTGTTCCGCCGCTATCCTGTTTTGCGCCTGCTGCGAAAGAAAAAATGGAATGACGCTACCTTCTTCGACCACCGGAGAAAAAGATGCATGAAGGAAGGAAAGACTGGAAAGGTAAGAGCTTCAACGAGTCCATCCATCCATATTGAAGCTTTCGGGATCAAAGAGCTATCCACTACCCTCGCGCTCTGCACCGCAATGGCTCTGGAATGACTACCTTGTACTCGCTCATTCATCAATGCCTCATTCCCCGAACCGTATTCTTCTCTCGGAGACAAGAAGTAGCCCGTCGAGAAAAACCGGATTGGTCTGCAAAGCTGCTTGCGGCGTTTTCAGTCAAAAGGTTCTTCAAGTTAGTTTTTGCAGCCCTGGATCTTGTGCTTGACAGCAGCTTTCATGATACGGCTTGGGTTACAAAAGCCAGCGGCCGTGTGGACTTTCGTAGATCCGTGTTTGGACTTTCGGAGGTACGAGTCTGGACCGGAGTGGCGAGTGCAAGAGGCGATGTCATCAACTGATTCGAATCTCAGATCCAGCCACAACTCGTTATCTAGTTGCTCGACTCAGCTCAGTGCGCGCTCTAGCGACATCATCATCCGCCTCCCTTCAGGTACATCATCAACTTGACTTGTTCTGTCCGGTATGGTGTAATGGTTAACATTGCCGCCTCTCATGAATCTAACAGCTTGTTCGGTTACGCGGCAGCTCAGGGTTCAATTCCCTGTACCGGAACTCACACTAAAGGAGAATTGCTTTGTACAGCTTTTTTCGCAAAAAGTATTTCAGCAGACAGCTTATGCGTTCAAATTTGTTCCCGAGTAGGATTTCTTTCACTTGATTTGACTTTTTTCTTCCCTCTCACTCGACCTCCCCTGCTTCACTTCACTTCTCGATGTCGGGACTGAAGTGGACGGGGTCTCTAGAGAGCTTTCGGCTGCGAGGGGCACTCAGCTTCATCGACACGTCCCGAATGGGTTGTTCTGGCTTGGCATGTTTTATGATAGGTATAGTAACACTTTTCCTCTGGAGGATATACCGTCTCTCATGAGGATGTTTCGCACAGCTCGTTTGTGCGGTATCTCAGGTTTCGATTCCCTGTACTGGAATGTGTTCTTCGGTCTTCGTTTCACATCTTTTTCGCAAAAGCTTTTGTGTTCAAATTTGCTCGCGACCAGGGATTCTGTTATTTACTTTGCTTTTTTCTTCCATCTGGATCAAAGTTGGCTGTATGGGTATCTGGAGATTTTGGCTGCAGGGGACATACTGTACAAGTGTCCCAAATGAGTTGTTTTAACTTGACATGTCAGACTCGAATTTAGAGAAGAATGGGAAAGGTGTGAGTATAGATCCTAACACTTTATGGCAGGTAGAGTACCACTTTATAGTAAGGCAAGTATAGTACTCAACACTTTCGCTAGGGAGTATATCAGCTAAAATTGCGACTTCTCATGGAGTCGTTTGGCACAGCTCATTTGTGCACTGTAGCTCTGGGTTCGATTCCCTGTACCATGGCTGCGAATACTGGATGACCGATAATGATCGTCACTTTTTCCCTTTCACCATCTCGACGCATTCCTTTTGCATCCGATTCATATATCCCGAGCCCGAATCCACCCCTTTCAATGCAACGATGCACTTGGTCATCCAACACACTGTTGAGTCATTCAGCCACGATCTTTGCATTGGAATAAGTACTGACATCCAATTACAACACCTTTATCCAACAAATACGGTCGCCATAATTGATTAATTGAGTACCTATTGTATACTGTGTTGATGTCGCGTCCTAAAGTCTCTGCTATCCCGATCAATATGACGCGGTGCACACCCACGTGCTGGGAAAATCAGATGCTTGTCACGACCCCCACTGCACTTTGGGCTTAAGTATAAGTATTCTACCAGCCTTGCTGCCAGAAGACAATGACCAGCTCATCAACATCCCTACACACCGATCCCGTTCCTCCAGCATGATTCCATGAAGGTACAGAGGAAGGGCCGTCGCTCTGCTTGCCAGCCACCAAATCCCTTGCACTGGATTTTTGTCGTACTAAGAGGTGCGTCCGATTTCCAACTGCGCAAACCACACGGCTTAGACAAAAGTAGGTTTCGCGGAGTCCATTCAATCGTGTTGATCGAAATCGTCTAAAGGTGGAAGCTTTTGGGATCAAAGAGCTATCCACTACCCTCACACTCTGCACCCCAATGGTTCTGGAATGACTACCTTGTACTGTACTCGCTCATCATCAAGGCCTCATTCCCTGGAACGTATTCTTCTCCCGGAGACAAGAAGTAGCCCGTCGAGAAAAACCGGATTGGTCTGCAAAGCTGCTTGCGGCGTTTGTCAAAAGGTTCTTCAAGTTGGTTTTTGCAGCCCTGGATCTTGTGCTTGACAGCGGCTTTCATGATGCGGCTTGGGGTTATAGAAGCCAGTGGCCATGTGGACTTTCGGAGGTACGAGTCTGTGTCGCAAAATCTCAAATTGGATAACCAGAGCTGAAAAGAACTGGTCAGCGCTGGTCAGGCCGTCAGAGGATTTGAGTCTGATCAGGCTGAAAAGGGTGTGAGCAGGTCTGAACAGGCCTGAACAGGCCTGATCGTCTCTGACGCCGCTGATCAGGCTGACCGGCCTGATAAGTGGTGAAAAGGGCTATTCAATGAAAGGTGCAAAAGGCTTTAAAAAGGTCTCCCCAGTACTACCACCCGAGAGTGAGTTGTACTGGCCAGTATTTTACTTGGTTACTATAACTTATGAGTATGGGACTTACATTTAAATATTGTGAAAGGATGGAGTTGAACTTGCGCGACATTAAAACAAGAAAGCTTATGCAGACATGTTTTACTACTATACTACAGAGTCAACTAGAACATGTGTTACTTTCCCGTATATATACCCATCTTCTGATCAGACCTGATCCAGTCTGACCAGTCAGCCTTTTGCGAAAGTCTGACATCTTGCTCTTAGAGTCTTTCTATGCCCCTGGATGTGCTGGAATATTATTTCTGTCGCGCACTTTAGAATTCATGTCTCGCGCATTTTTTACTGATTGATTCACCATTCCCTTCAGTAGCTGAATTTGTCTAGTAGTCTTGAATATAAGGAGGTTGACTGTTTTTCGCACACAATTCCAGAGAATGTCGCACGCGCATGTTCGGCCCGTCTGGGGCGCTTATCACCTGATGCGATAAGATATGATTGCACTTTTTTTTTTGACGTTACCTTGAATTCCGCCAGCCCCTTGTACAGTCACACGATGCTCCAGTGGATTCCAACAAGTCCGATGGATGAAATTAGGCTGTTCAATGGCTATAATATTATGCCAAGTCTGAACTATATTCTAGCGGAGCATCTGGATCAGTCATGAAATAATTCGTGAGGCTGGATAGAACACCGGTCTGAATCCTGTCCAGAAATCCCAACAATTGTCCTTCATTCTGGGCCAGCCATACCAACTTCAACTTTCTGCACTCTGGGACCATGTCATGGTGTTTGATATTCTCCAAGGCTGCAACAAGAAATGCCGGGCAAAGCATGTCATCCGGATCGAGCAGGCGGAATGAGATCTTTTTGAACCACTGATCCTCCCAATTGGCTTGACAGTGCTGGTGTTTCTCGGGGTTGCATTTGGTTGAATGTGGGACCTCGAAGCTTTGAATAATGGCCTCTGCCACACCCAGCCCTATATATTTAGGGGATGACACTGAGTTTGAGGGCATTCCAGATGCTATGGACATTGATGATGATGTAGAAATAGATGATAGACCGGAACTTAGCTAGAAAATGTATCTGTATCGGTAGACAATGCAAAATGATGTCTTATAGGCTCTCTCAGGTCAACTGTGGCATACCAGAAAGTCATACAGCACCAAAGGTTGATAGTGCTACAAAGGACAAATCTGGGATGCAGATTTCATGCATTGACATATTTATAACATGTTAGAATTGATCCATGAGCTTAGCGAGCCCTGTGGAGAGCTGCTAAAATCGAGGAATGGAGACAGTTCGGTAAAAAGTTCCTGTGATATGGCAAGCAATATACTGGCAGACAATGAGCACGGAAAAATACAAAAAAATCGGTTTTCAAAAGCTAATATACATATGAACATTTCTTCCCTACAATACTAACCGCAGACACGCTAATCCAGAGCAGGCCAATGCGAAACCTCTCGGAACCGATCATTTTTGACAGTTGGCAGGGAACAAATAACAGTCAATAAGCCGTTTCCCACCCATTATAATGTGACTGTGACAGAAAGGGTCGAATTCGCAGAGATTTCAGGTTTCGGACAGTCCAGGGGTCCATGGAGTCCATAGATAGCACGTGCCATCTGAGATTTAAATAATTTGACGGCCCGACGGCTGCCTGTAATCGCTGCTGACTGTGTTGGCTCTTGGTCAGCAGGTTCATTTCTTCTCCAGCCATTCCTTTCGTGGCGCCTTTCATGACACCAATGCCTTCACGCCTTTCTATTATGTATGATCCTTATGAATATATGCCCTGTCCCGGTACACAGTTTGACGGACTTGAAATGGTAGCATGCAAAGCCATCATTCCTCGCAAGATTGTCTGCACGGGCGCGAACAAGGGGAAGAGCTGCCAGAGGGTATGTTTTCTCTTTTCTATATCCCTTGATATCTGCTGAAACCCCTTCTAGTGTAATGATTGCGGCTATTTTACCTGGTTGCCTGGCGCGTCACCAGCTAGTCGTTCACCAACCAAATCTCCACCTGGAAAATGGCCATCGTTCCCGCCAGCTCCTTCCAATTCCCGAGAATTCCATCTCTATAATTCACCATCTCCATCACTGCTAGATTTTCCCAATTCTTCGCCTAGGCCTGATTATCAGAATGGCTTGTTCGACCAACCACCCTTTACGCAATTTCCTTCTCAGTCTCCGGGTCAGTCTACCTTGGAGTTTCTGGTCAATGGACCAAGCCAAGCCAAGAACAATCGCTGCAAGCAGCCTGGCTGCATGCGGACTGTTAAAGCGCAGGCCTGCTCGACACATCAATGCAGTGTCTGCTGCAAGGCAAGCGGTATTCAATGCCAATACAAAAAGCATAATCTCAACAATGCTCGAGCCGTCATTGTATCCACAGCACCTCACAAGCTGTCTCGACCGCTGCCATCAATCCCTTTATCACAGCCATCAGCATCGACCTTCACATTTCCTTCAGAGTCGCCTTCCAGCATGTCAGACCCTTTCATTTTCAAGAAGCCGCTACCAGAGGAATGGTTAGAGGACAGAAACACGAATCTTTCTGTGAGAGAGGCTCATGCCCAAGCAGCAGAAGCACGGGCACAGAATGAAAAGGAAATAAATCACAGGGTCAATTTGTGGTTTTATGCTGTGGTGAGCCAGTTTTCATGTTGATAGTCTGGTTTTGTATTCATTCATGATGTACAGGACAAGCAGGAATCCTCTCTCTTTCCGATCCATGTCTCAACCTGGCCGACCGTCCGAATCTCTCGTCTTGCTGGCATTGACCAGAAATTGTCATTGTTCTCCCTTGTTGGCATCCAGGTCTACGATCCCACCCTTCGCGCTTGGCATTCCGAGCTTGATACACCAATCCGAGTTACCACTGGACAACATATTGTTCTTCGTGCTCCAGGCGTCACGGAGTGCCCTGGTCTGGAAGCATTATTCTCGAAATCATCTTCCTCCACCAAGCCGTCTCGAAAGTGAGCTCATTCTCCTGACATCGAGGTCAGCCAGCCTTACAAGAATGCTCGTCATGCACCCCCTCTATCTCCAGCATCATCCAGATCATCTTCTCCCATTGCCGTTACAGCCAAATCAAACAACAGGAAGACAGAGGTGTTGAAGTAGCTGCTTCCGTCAGGGTTGATCATCTTGGGGAATAGCGCTGGATTGCAGTGCTGCTGGCAGACAGTGTCAGTCTTCTTGTGCTTGCACTCAAAGTGGAAAAGATCAACAGGAAACCCTGTGGTCTCGAGAATGGGATCCTGAATAGCTGAGAGATGATTGTAAACGCCGCAGCAGGTGTCGTAGATGAAAAGATCAGGCATCGAGCCTGGAACCCGAAAGGTCTTCTTGAGCATGTCCTGCAGAACAAATATTGGTTAAAGATATTCAGAGAAACAAAGAGAAGACTCACGACAACCTGAGGAATGGTCTCAGAACCATAAAAAGTTCCTCGAGCGACTATGATTCCACACGGTCGAATCATCAGCTGCTCATTGTGAGTTTGACGACGACCAAGCATTGCCCGAAGGATACGATTGCCTTCTGCATGCTTCGAAGGACATTCCTCTTCCTCAATACCTTCATCTGGAATATCTGCATCTTCATCTGCTGGAGTTGAGACCTGCTGTCGTTGAGCACGCTTCTTTCGCTCGAAGCTGGCAATATTTCTGGCACGATGTCGATTCTCGAGCTGCTGGTGCTCAGGATCAATACAGGTCAATCGATCCTGGGCAACTGGCTCTGAGCAACCTTCGACAGCACACAGTTTGTGAAGAAAGGAATGGCCAGCACAAAACCGGCTGTTGCGATGCTCGAGAGGTTCAGGACAATGAATTACACCACAACATGGGTGACCGATGGTGACACCATCACTGACAATAGCGCTGACTTTGTCTGTCAGAAAGGTGAGCGACTGAGTTGGAATTGAACGACAGAAGACTTACACCATTTTCCATCGTCACCTTGAAAGAAACGGACACATTTGTCGCATTAATGAGCCCATTCTGGCTGTCCATCTCTCTCGAAACGTTCATTCCTTTCCTGGACTGCAGCAGTGAATCGGTCCTTTGCTTCTCCATCATGCAGAACACTGAGAATTGTGCTGCGATCTGCATAATCCTCCAGAAGACAGAGCATGATAATTCCTTCCCATATGTGCTCTGTCCGAGACTCGAAATCAAAATTGGATTCACCCCAGTCCTGTGGTTGAAAATGAGGTTTTGCAAGCACTGTATTATAGATTGTGGCGGCATTGAGTGCAGAGGTCCTAAATGAAATTGTTAAGAGGAAAATTGTGATCCATGAATAATTATACATGCCAAGCATTGAGCATCTGAGCGATAAACAAGCACAGGACAGTGGATTCTGCATAATGATGCTTTGTGATCTTGACGACCTTCGGAACACCATCATA
Organism: Mycena floridula; assembly: GCA_029320655.1. NCBI lineage: Eukaryota > Fungi > Basidiomycota > Agaricomycetes > Agaricales > Mycenaceae > Mycena > Mycena floridula. The sequence continues at coordinate 868,647 of JARIHS010000034.1, read as the reverse complement.
ATATACACAAACTTTATTTTGAACATAGAAATTGTGGTGATAGCTGGTGTTACAATCTATCCCAAGGAATAAGCTGAAAAGTTGCAATAAATTGACAATGAACGAGCCTTTGCAAATTAATTTGACGTGATAGGTAGCTACAGCCCCGTCAGAAAGGGTGAATAGGACGACCTTGCGGCGTTGAGAAGACCCAGGCTTCACCCAGAGAAGACGAGTCTTGCTGGGGCAATCCGCATGCACGCAAAAATGTACTGGCGGATACAAGGCATGCAACACTATTTTGAATCAGATAAATGGATCATGGCTATAAAAATGCTTACTGAGCTCGCTCTCGGAGTTCTCATGGAAACGGGCTCTGTCCTGAGCAGCCTGTTCCTTCGGACAATGGTTCTCTGTCCAGATGGTGACACGAAAGGTGTCCCATAAATAATGGATATGTTCTGAGGATAGATTCATGGTGGAAGACAGAAAGGAAAGCACATTCTGAGGAAGCTCTTGAGGGATGGTTTCGGGATTATGAGAAGGTTTCTGGCCAAAGAGAATGTCGTTCTTCAGCCCTGCTGTCAACCGGATGAAGGTAAGGACATCATCAATGGTGAGCTGCTGTAAAAGGGTCGGAGACTGTGACAAGATGGAGCATATATCCACAAGAGAAGGTTTCGCCATAGCACTGAGGAATGGGCGCGTCAATGAGCGCGAACAAGACTGTCAGGAGCAAGCACGGTGATGACAGAATGTGATTGCGTGATATGACACATATCTATTATCTAATATTGATCGCTTATATAATGGACTATCACATGGAGTCTATGGAGTCCATAGACCTATAGATTCTCCAATACCTGTATGTTCTCCGAATTCGGCGATCGACAGACCAAGTCGCTATCTAGTATCCAATGGGTTTGAATGATCACTGGGGACCTTGTTCTGCAAGGTATTGCATCAGAAAGCCAGCCTCTAAGCTATGCTATCTCTTGCAATATCTGCTGGGACACTGCCTCGCATGGTCATTCTACCAGGCTGCCACCAACTAGGACCCCAGTATTCATGTAAATGAAATTTAGAGCTAGAATCCTAGAATTATATGAGACATTACAATGGCAGAGAGAACAAGCTGCGTACCAATACCTTCGTCTCAGGTACTTCACCTGGCTCTTCAAATAGGGCTATATCACGTGTTTAAAATGCGTCAACGGATCCATTTGCTTATGAATTAGATTATATTGGGATTTAGGAAGCCTCCTGATGAATAGGACAACAAACAAGCGATGAAGGTGGGCATTAAACGGAATGGAGGTCTGTTGCACGTGATGTCCGGATTTGGATTTGGCCCGAAATGTGCGCGAAATTTCAAGGTTTGCATGATTTTTGTTCAAATGTTTAGTCAAAGGATGGCAATGGTACTGGAGGAGACCAGGAGTAATGCATTTAAAAAACCAAGTAAAAAGAGTGCTACACTAATTTCTAGGTGCGCGACAGAAATAATATTCCAGCACATCCAGGGGCATATCTTTCTTCTTTATGGTACACATGAAAGAACTGAGGACTCGGAGGAGCACCCCTTCAACTTGTTCCAGGTCAGATATGTATCCCTAGATGACAATGGTCTCTGGCTCGAGACCTCCTTCGCTGCAATACCAATTGGAACAACAAAGGACTGACTACAACATATGTATTCGGTGATGAATCAATGATGAACTGACCAGCTCTGACAAGGTCTGATATGGTCTGATCACGCTCCGCGGCGACCTCAGCAGACCTGATCAGGCCTGATCAGGCCATCAGACTTCGTCAGCGCTGATCAGACTTTCCCACTTTTTGCGACATGGACCGGAGTGGCGAATGCAAGAAGCGATGTCATCAACCGATTCGAATCTCAGATCCAGCCACAACTCATTATCCAGTCGCTCGACTCAGCTCAGTGCGCGCTCCAGCGACATTACCATCTGCCTCCCTCCAGGTGTATCACCAACTCGTCTCATTATGTCCGGTATGGTGTAATGGTTAACATTGCCGCCTCTCATTCAGTGCGATGGTGCCGATTGATTACGCGGCAGCTCAGGGTTCGATTCCCTGTCCCAGGACTCCTCGTAACGAATCCAGCTTTTTCGCAAAAAGTGTTTCAGCAGACAGCTTATGCGTTCCAATTTGTTCGCGAGTAGGATTTCATTCACTTGACTTGACTCTTTTCTTCCCTCCCACTCGACCTCCAGTATCGCATCTTTGTTGCAAACAGTATTACATCCTTTTGGCAAAAAAGTATTTCAGAAGAGAGCTTTTGCCTGCAAATTTGTTCGCAACCTGGAATTCTGTTATGTCACTTCATCTGGGATATGTCGACGAAGCTGGATTGCCCCTGCAGCCGAAAGATCCCCAGATACCCCATGATCCTGGCAACGACGTGACATCGAGAAGTCAAGTGGACTAGGCAGGGTCGAGTGAGATGGAAGGAAAAAGTGGGTCGTTTTAGCTTGCATCATGTTCAATTCAAATTCAGAGAAGACTATGTTGCGGAGAGAAGGAAGGGAAAGTATAGTGCTTAGCTTGACACTTTCGCCAGGGAGTCCTTGTATCAGCCAACATCGCTGCCTCTCACGGAGTCGTTTGGCACAGGTCATTTGTGTAGTATCTCAGGGTTCGATTCCCCGTACCGGAATAGTCTCTTGCACAAGCATTTACATCTTTTTTTTGAAAAAGGTGTTTGCGTTCAGACTTGTTCGCGAGTAGGAATTCTGTTCCATCTCACTCGACCCTTTTTCTCCATCTCATTGCTGGACCCTGTATTTCAAAAAATTCAACCAACTCTTGAAACACGAGGATGGTTGTGAATGAGTCACAAGAGAAGACGCCGGGTGTGCTATCGCTTTCCAACGGGAGGTCAGAGTGAAAGGGTGGTTACGGTATCTTTGACTAGTAAGTATAGATCAGTCAACACTTTCAATGCAGCTACCTCTCATTTGAGTTTGTTGGACATCGTCTCTCAGACTCGTTGGCGCGGCGGCTCAGTGTTCGATGCCCTTTACCTGATTTCCGATTTCTGTCTAGCGCTTGTGGTTTTTTTTGTATCTTTCGCAAAGGCTTTGACATCCAGATGAATGCTATCTATGTGAATTCCTCAATTCCCAGTCGACGCATTGCTTCATTTCCCCAGTCAACGCATTCGTTCCATTTCAATTGGCCGACCCTCCAACGACGCTCTTCGCTTCTCAAAATCCCACTTCTTGATGTGCCGCCGTCATGTCCTTCGTCTTGAAGGAGGTATCAAGTTTGGTTCCAGAATGTCGATATGTCTTCCTGCGACGATTGCTCGGAGAAACAGATCCTTCGTCGCTCGAAGAACATTCTGACATCTCAGCCTTTGATGTCTGGAAGGATTCGGTTGTCGCCCAGAAGGATAAGGAAGGGATCCAGGTGGATTGTTTTGATGAGGGCAAATGTTGTTGCTTGGCGAATAAGAGAGTGAAGAATTGTATCTTAAGTAGCTCAGTTGGGACATGGTCATTATCTCAGGGTGAGATTCCCTATCCCCAAATGGATGACATGCTAGGTTCTTTTTTCAAGGAACATTCCAGCAATACAACAAACAGCAAACACATTTCACTCATCGATCTCCACTTCCCACGCCTTTCACTCATTGCTCTCTCCACTTCTCGATGTTGGGAGTTGGCTAGATGTGATCCAAGGAGGTATTCAACTTCTTATCAGGTTATCAATATCTCCTGAATGGAATCAGACAATGGATCATGCTTTGTCTTGCTTGCAGAAATCAACCTTCCGTCCCAGTCTTTGACGAGCTCGACCTAGGATTCAGCGGCCCCTCGAAGGACATCAGGATTGTATTCGGTGAGACTGGATTTTTGATTCACTTCAGGACTGACTGAAATCTCAATCGGATATTCTCAAGGTTATTCATTCCTGGTAAGTAGATTGCTTAATAGTGAACATTTCTGTCTCTCATCAGATGTTCGCCACACATTGTCATTTGCACGCCAGGCTCAGGGTTTGATTCCCTGTAAGTACCGGAATAGGCAAAAAAGTATTCTTTTTTTCGCAAAGCACTTTTGCATGTTACATTCATGACCAGTCATTCCGAGTCACCTTTTCCCTCCCATTTCACTTGATGTTCCGTTTCTCAGAATCTCGATAGCCCGTGGCACTTTTCGACGTCGATGTGATCCCTCGGCCTGAAGCAGGTCATCATTTGAACAATTCTCGTCGTGGTAGCCTTCTGGAAGGATTCAGTCGTTTCTTAGAAGCATGATGGTTTCATTCAACGAGTTGCAGCTTATAGAAAGAAGACCAGTTCGTCGTTGGCTTCAGTCTCAAATGTCCGACAAGGCAAGTCCGAGTGTCATGGCCCAATAGCGAAGGAAGACATTACATTGTGTTACAGTTGGCATTGACAGTTGCACACGACGCCAAAGAAATTGTAAACTTCCAAGTACTGTACCTCTCCGGTCTCCTCAAATAAGTACCTGTATCGTCTCCAGATGCAAAGGGAATCTAGACTGTCACGAGTATGCGGTTGAGGCAGTTGAATTGACTCTTACAGTGCTCAGATAGCCGTAGTCTCAAGATTATCCCGTCGCCACCAACTCAGAACATACTATTTTTCTCAGAATATTACAGCTATCCCTCAACTCCCATAAGCGAGTCTCTACCTGCACCCGACAGTATCCCTCTGAATTTCGACATTCACCACAGCACCCACATGCGCATATATCCCCACTCGACCCTCGACCATATAAATATCCAACAGTCTGAGGGTCTGGATACTATCCATGATCAGATATTCCGCGCTCGCCAAAGCCCTGTCAACATTGTGGCGCTCAAAAGTCCTGTGCCTTCCAAAAGCCTTTTGATACGCCACAAAATGTTTTTGATGGGCAAAACAGATTGCATATCCCAATCAGTACGTTCAAGGTTCCATGCTCGCATCTGAGGGTTATGATGATGATGATGATTCCATTATTCTCACTGCAGGCCCGTTAGGGCCTATGTCGGAGTCTAGTAGTACATCCCAAATGTAGCAACTAATTATAATCAGTCTGCAATCTCTCTTGGTTCCCAGGAGTCTTCTGCTTTATTACTCGGCACGGACTGCCGTATCTCCAAACTGGGGTGATCCGGCATGACGCCAGATAGTTTCCACTTGGCATGAGTGATGGTGTGATGACCAGGTGAATGCTGCCAGTGCACATCATGCTAGGGAATGATGGCCGATGTCGGCTGTGGTTTGAAAGCCAGGAGTGTCAAGAATGTTTTCTCCTGGGTGGGGGCAGCGGGAGTTGAACCCATGAGCTCTGCAGCATAAATGTCATTGCTGGAGGGTTATGAAAGTGGTGGTAGGCAAGTATCCTTTAGCCTGGAAGCAGTGTCAGCATGGATGCCGATGGGAAAGAAGGATCACAGGGGAAATAAGAGAAATGAAATCAGTCAAGAGAAAAAGAAGGAGACTCACCATCAACGTAAACGGAACAACCTCTCCAAGCGCCTCTGGAACTTGCGTGCGCCACACATCATTGTCTCTGTACGCCACAGATCACCTGCGTCTCCTCGGGAATCTCGTTCGCCTGCCACTGCTCGGAGAACATGTCGAGTATCTTGCAACTGATTCTGGCCCAATAGTTGACAACCTATCGGGGGCTGGTCTTAGGAGCCTGATCAAAAAGGATATTACCGGGAGTCGGGGCTCGGAAAATACACGCCGGGCGTTGCATAGCGTTGCATGCGCCCGAGTCTTCTATTGCTATGAACGATGTCAAGCTGCCATCTTATCGATGACGATGTCGGCGACCTCAACAACCTTGAAAGGAAATCAGTCGCTCCGCTTTCATATTCGCGATCCAAAGACCCAACTTGAATACCAGATTAGCTTATGCAGACAAATCATACGCTGAGAGTTGCCTTAGATCGTTCCACGTAAAATAATCCCAAAATTTCCATCATGTACCTCTAACCAATATAAATGTGCACAGCACCTAGGCTACGAAATTAATTCTCAAACTACGGTACCATAAAGAAGATAAGGTAGTACTGGTCCCGTTGATGATTTAGACCTTGATAGTACCTCCAAGGAGATCTGTCCAGCCGTCAGAATACGAAAATCACTGACGAAAAAGGGACTCACAATACTTGGAAACATATTTCACGCTGATATCAGGGGTTCCGACGGTACAGGTCGCAGGAGGTTGGCCCAAACGGGTATCAGTGCGGTAGATCTGGGTCGCGAGTGAACCTTGGCCGGCGACACTCGCAAGAGACAACCAGGGAACATTCTGTGTCCCTTGAGGTGAATCAGCCGCACCGGTTTTTGCCGCGACGACAAAGGCCTGGGCATTCGCCTGAGAGGCCTTGAAATCCCACACGGGCGATATCCCGGTGCCTGTGACGGGGTTTGTGATGAAATAATGCTGGCCGAGCGACTTTACTGGGCCGATGGAGCCAGATAACATCGAGATGAGTTTCTGAGCAGTCAGGGAAGCGGGGGCTTTTGACCAGGCAGCCATTGCGATATCGGGGATGGCTGCAAAGGCGGCAGCTTTAGAGACCATGCAGCTGATATCGACGAGTTCAGCGACGGCTCCGGTGGAACTGAAGATAAACCAATAAGTATGATATTTGTCTGGAAAACGGAGGAGACGTACACATAAGCGCCAGCAGTGCAGGTATAATTTTGAATACCGACACCCAGGCCAACGAATTCGACGGGAGCGGCCGGTGCAGCCAAACTGGAGCCTGCTGGGATCGGGACTGTGACGTTTTTCAGCAAGTTGACTGATGCGCCACTTCCAGGCTTGAAAGCAGTTGCAGGCGCTGCTGGAGCGGCTACAACCGAGAGAGCGAGCATAAGAGGGACAAGCGTGGTTGAAAACATCTCGGATGTATAAAATGAGTGTAGAGTGCAACGTCTAAAACAGAGGGCAAATGAAGGAACAGAAACAGGCAAGGGAACACGGAATGGGAATGGGATTTTGATTCGTATCATATTTTTGTCTGTGTTTTATACTTCCGAGTCTGGGGTAAACTCTGACCTCTCAATTAACTTTCGGTTGCTAAGTAGCCTTTGCTAGATCGTATACGTCCATTGATACCATCACAAAACAGGAACGAACGCGATCGAACTGACTGGGGCAGATGTTTCGTGTTTCATGATTTCAGGGAATTGCTTGAGCTCCCTGGTCCACTCCTGGACCCTAACAGTTTAGCATAACAGTTTAGCACCACATCAGAAAAGGTTTCTGTTAGTTAGTACATATAGGTATCGGAGGCCCGAAGAACCAGCCTACTGAAAAATATGATAAACGGCTGTTGATGCGATGGTAGATCACAGATTCAGGCCGGCCCGTTGCAGTAGTGAAAATTTAAAAAAGACCTAAAATGATGACAGAATTTTGATGAGGAGAAAGAATTCGATATTGTGGAAGTCGATATGAGAAGAACGACCTTGCCGATTTGGAGAAACCTTGAGTTCAACGATGTAGCTCGAGTACCGAGGTACATACACTCCAGTTTCAAAGACTCCTCGCAGGACCAACAGACCGCTCTCGGAGCCTCCGGCCCATATTTTGCGCGGGCGATCGATGCCGTATTTGATTAAACGGACAGCTGATTGATGAGGATTGATGAGGATTGATGCTGTCACCTGTGATAATCGCGTTGATGGACTGGTATTTTTCTGCAATGACAGGCAGGGAGGAATCGCGAATTCGTGTATCCTTGAGCTCAGCTGGAATGGCTCAGGTTGGTCACCGCTAGGTCAATCCGGCAAGAATCTTATGGGCGCTCCGTCGAGCGGCCGCAACCCCACAGTTCCCTGACTAGAAACTAGCCGACACCTTCCCAGCCTAAAAGTTAACCGGCCAGCCTAAAAGTTAACCGGGTTCCGAAACGTTCGGATGAAGTTAAATCACTGATGTACATTTGTAGTACATTGTACTGGAGAGCTGTGTTCTGCGACCGAACGAAACTTACTATGTACTTGATCATCAAAGGCGAAAGAAAGATAACAAAGAGAATCAAAAAGCCTCGTGAAATATGAGTCACCGGGGCAAATATCGCGATTTCGGATGGCTTTGAATAAGTAAGTAGCTTCGAATTGGTCGGGCCGACATTTCAGAAAGGGACGCTCTCCCGTGCGACTCTGACAGAAAATAAGTACGACTCGGGTCCTGACACAAATATATCGCTCAATGAGTACCGTTGGGCACTATTAGAAGTGTAACTCCTACGACCTTGGTCCGTTCTAAGTTTGAATCCAGCCTGCCTACTTCGATATATTGTTTAAATTCAACATGTAGCTGGCTGTGAGACCCAGGCCTTGCTTCCGTCAATGAAATGCTGGAGCGATAGGCCGGGTCGAATCAATTCTTCTGTTGTATTTGCGGTAGGTTTCCATCATATACACGTTGAATTTCTTCCATATACAAGTACAGCTTCATACACAGTTATTACAATCAAGACAGTAAAGAGTTAGCACTACAATCAGGAGAGCAGAGAGACCAAGGGAACTATAGTCCGATATTGAAAGTGGTGATGTGCATCAATAACCATCGCCGCCGTAGCCACCGTAGCCGCCACCATAGCCGCCGCCATAGCCTCCGTGGCCTCGGTGATCCCCGCGGTGCTGCAGTTTCTGATTAGACCCTGGAATAAATGAATCAGGAAACAAGCTCTTACATGACCGTGACGGTGACGGTGCTTGCGGTCACGTCCACGTCCACGTCCTCGCCCATAACCATCTCCAAAGCCATAACCATCTCCAAAGCCAAAGCCATCTCCAAAGCCAAAGCCGTCACCCTGGAGCTATACTTAGTCAAAGGTAGAGGCAGATAATTGATGGGGCATACAGTAGCACTGGTGCCAGTTCCTTTGGCAGCAGCTTCATCGCGGCGGTAGCCTCCATATCCACCATGCTTAAGGGGAAAATGAGAAGAATCACAAAGGACTGCCGTTTTACTACTTACGTGGTGGTCATGGTGGTGGTGTTTGTGACCTTTGTGGTGACCGTGTCTGTGGCGTCGGTCTCCGCCCCCATAGTCGTCGCCGTATCCTCCCTAGAACACGACGTCAGCCAGAACAGAGATTGCAATGGTGAATTAATCTCACATCGCGAGCTTCGAGATCGGTCTGAAGGTTGTTTGTTAGAAGACTCTTGAGAGTTCGAAAGGAATTACCTCGTCACGAGCGACAATGTCACCGGTGGCAGCCTCCGGGTTAGGGAGAGCATAGGTCAAAGTGAGAAGAGAGAAGGCGAGAAGAGCAGTGAATCGCATTGTTCAGAGTGTGTCGAGGCTGATGCAGAATATGTGAATCCATCCCGCCTTTTATACGATACACCATGGCTAAACAAAGGCATTATTGCATTGAATTCCATTCTAATTGAAACTGAAACGGAGACTTCATTCCGATTGAGCATGAGAAGAAGTACGTGCGTGCGTGTCGGTGTGAGTTGAAAAGCAGGTTTGCCACATTAGATTAGATTGTGGCGCGGAGGCCGCATTCAGCCGCCGTTAGTCGGCGTTATCGACCGGTTCGGGCATTGATGCAATCAGAAAACCTTTCACATGACCCCCACGGTGTTCAAAACTCGGTATCCAAGGCGATGTTGGTAGACAGCTGTATCACCGCTGCTCTCTTTTTCGGGAAATTCATTTGCCCTTTCAGGAAATTACGGGTGCAGAAGGTTTCAACATTGGCGCGAATATTGTCAAGTTGCTGAGTTCATTGCGCCAAGCAAATTTGAGCAATTCCAATATCTGAACCAAACAAATTTGGCTTGTCTGCAAGGTGGTGCACTGTCCGACAAATATGAGAAGTAATACAATTTAACAGATATTGTAAGCAAGTGATACAATTTCGTGGCTCATTTCCGAGAATAAAGGGATTTACAACACGAGGACGAGCGAAATACAACCATCAATCGCGAAGTTGCATTCCCGATGGGAGGAAATCGCATCTGGCAGAAAGCAATTTATATTACTCAGAGAAAGGACCCAAAACTCATACATCATGCTTGCATCACGAAGGCGTCATTGAAGCTGTTTTGATATTCTATTTAGTAGCAGCGATGTAGTAGAGAAACATTGCGTGAAGAAATTGAATTGGTACCGGCCGTGTGTAAGCCGGAAAATACTCCACATTGAGTCGTAATAGTTATTATCAATCGCCTTGGTTAAACATGATACTTCAAAGACCTTGTTGTGGCCCTTGGCGTGAGAGTAGGCAGGAAGATGGAAATAATCACAGCCAATTCCAGTCGCATGTTGTCCACAAGAGGCGGTAAGTTTCAAGCCAGAGCGTCGGCAGCCATCTTGATCACATAGCGGAAACCAGACTAAGGTCTATTTACAGGCCATATTAATACAAAAACACCGCTAAAATGACCCATTTTTCGGTCAAGATTTAGCAGTGAATATATCCCTGATACTGCTGTAAAGCGGTCAAATCGATGGTTTTCCGGATCCCTATCAATATGGGTCGCAAATAGACCCAACGAAAAAAAGGGCCTCCCTGTCCTTCGCAGCATTAACCCTCACCATCGTATCTGGTATGGTGTAGGTCAACATTGCCGCCTCTCATTTCGCTTTACCACGTCTAATATCCGCGGCAGCTCAGTATTCGACTCCCTGGACCAGAATGCTGCTGGTATTCTTTTAATTTACCTTTCCGTACGTTTAACCCGATGCATTCCTTCCACTCGATGTGTGCGAGTTGGGCTAGATGTGATCCTTGATATCTCAGCTGTCGAGATTTCCCGGATGGGTCGTTTGAGCTCCACATGTTTCCAAGAATTCCGTCAGCTCCTAGAAGGACGAGGATGGTTTTGTATAAACAAAGCGACAGACCGATAAGGAGACACGATCGAGAGATATAAACTGGTGATATTATAGAGTAATATGCGGTGTGTGAGAGATTTCCGAAAGTTATGCAGATGTCACTGACTCTTAGGACCTTGACCCTCGAGATATCTAGGATGGGAGCGCTGGCTGAGCTCAATAATAGTTGGAAGCAAGGCAAATGTAGGACGACAAGGAACGATGGATCAAGGATAGATCAGCGCACGTATGCCGGAGGTCATGCGAGCCCCATGTTACACTCAATTACACTGCTAGTGTATCCGGTATGGTGTAACGGCTAACATTGCCGCCTTTCATGAGAGATTTAGACTGTAATATTCTCGCGGCAGCTCGGGGTTCGATTCCCCGTACCGGAATTCTTTGTGAAGATGTTCTTTTTTTGCCGTTCACAACTAGAGCAGAGACCTCTTTAATACGCATGAGGTATCTTTTGAACTCCTTTCATGTCTAACAACCACTCCCATAGTGAACTCATCCTGGATACACCTCACTGCACCCCAACCCCCCGTGCTCCCTTTGCTACAGCTCCATCATCATCCGCCCAACTCCAATGCACCACTCTACAGGATCTATCCATCCACTCGCATCCTCTCCACCCATCCGTTCGTGTTGACTGGTTCGATCCCCACATCAACATCACAAAGAAAACCGTCCAGTTTTTTCTTGGGGGTTTTGTCCCTCCGTTGTCACACATTGTAATATTTTAAAAGACTCGAGCAAAATGAGAACTAAATTGAAGATCAAAAGGACAAAGGACAGCAAAGGACAAGCAAGATGAGGAGATCCGGGAGTCCAAGCTCCCTTACATTTGTCCATTGACGCCACTCCCACGAAGCTCTAGGACTCCGGAAGATTCAATCAGATCATAGTGAAGGGAGGTTCATTGCAGGATATCAACGTTTAAACAGCAACACAATCACATCAGTACTCTTTGACGCTGACGCGCTGATATTGTACTCCTGAACTATAGTGTCCAGCTCGTGGTTTGATTCCGCGATGGTGGAATCGGAAGAAATGAGAGTGGTTTATTTTTGGTGGCATGGTCAAAGTTCACCTGGTTGTACAGCTTTTGCTCTTCTACGAGGTTCGTCGCAGATGCGGGAAGCCATTAGCGGCCTCTTACAAGATGGGTAGAGAGCAAAAGCAAAACATACGAACAATGATACGTAACAAGGAAAGCAAACAGAGCAATGGGATCACGACGCATCATGACACGCCAAACTACGATATCTGCCAAGACCTACTGACAACGACGAAGGCAAAAGAAAAAATAGCGCGATCTACTCACCGAGTGAAACCACAATTCAACAGAAACACGACATTTAAACGCCACTCATCTCAAAGCTCTGGCGCACTGGTTTACAATGAGGAAGAGGTCTACATTCTTGGCGTTGCGGCATTTCAGCGTCAAACCGCGATCAACTCACATGAGTGCTCTTCGATCCTCACCTTGTATCTCAGCGATACAGCGCCCGTCGTAGTCTCCAGCTCGTGGTTCGATCCGCGCACTGGATTTGCATTTAGACGTGACTGTTTTTGTTTTGTTATTCAAACGTTTTGTACACCATTTTGCTCCTCTACAAGATTGAGCTGCCATCGAAAAAACAGGTAGATAAATGGACTATAAGCCAAGCCTAGTATGCGACTGGGTATATTGTGTCAGTCAAACGAGGGAAAAGGCTTGTTATTCCTCTGCGAGCTAAATAAGGCCATCAAAACCGGGTATATTGCCATTTATGGAATAATGAGCCCAGAAAGTCTCAACTCTGTGGAGTCTATCTTGTAGCATGAAATGTCCTCTATCATCCTATATCTTATTTCGAGTTGATATCTGCGGGATCCGCCACAATAGAGCTGTTACAAATGTCAAAATACCCATGTGACATTTGTTTTGCCGGGTTAGTGTATGCGGTATGTGAGAGATTTCCGAAAGTTATGCAGATGACACTCATACAAAAATGAATACCCAGTTTATGCATGTACTTGAGCTTAGAGTATAAACACATGCGAATCAACAACTTGGACTTTGACCCTCGAGATATCTAGGATGGGAGCGCTGGCTGAGCTCAATAATAGTTGGAAGCAAGGCAAATACAGCTTGAATACAGCACGACCAGGAACGAGGGATCAAGGATGGATCAGGGCACGTATCCCGGAGGTCATGCGAGCCCCATGTTACACTCAACTGCACCATTAGTGTGTCCGGTATGGTGTAACGGCTAACATTGCCGCCTTTCATGAGAGCGCGGATGGTAAGATGAACTCTCGCGGCAGCTCGGGGTTCGATTCCCCGTACCGGAATTCTTAGGCGGTGCTTTTTTCCCGTTCACAACTAGAGCAGAGACCTCTTCTCCTTTTCCCTATTTTGTACGCCTGAGGTATCTTGAACTCCCTTCATGTCTATCAACCAGTCCCATCGTGAACTCATCCTGGATACACCTCACTGCACCCCAACCCCCCGTGCACCCTTTGCTACAGCTCCATCATCATCCACCCAACTCCAATGCAACCGCTCTACAGGATCCAATCCATCCACTCGCATTCACTCTTCTCCACCCATCCGTTCGTGTTGACTGGTTCGATCCCCACATCAACATCATGGCAAAGAAAAGAGTCCTGTTTTTTCTTGAGGATTTTGTCTCTCCGTTGTCACACATTGTAATATTTTAAAAGACTCGAGCAAAATGAGAACTAAATTGAAGATCAAAAGGACAAAGGACAGCAAAGGACAAGCGAAATGAGGAGGTCCTCCGGTCAGAACTCTCTTACATGCCTCACCCAAGATCTTCACCTGCTCGAAACGTGCCTTCCTGTCGCTGGATGCATTCTTCTATGACATTATCAATTGACAAGCTCTGGAACCTCGGAAGATTCAATCAGACCACAGCGAAGGGAGTTCGTTGCAGGATATCGACGTCAAGCAGCGACACACTCACGTCAGTACTTTTTAACGTCATGTATTCCTGGCGTAGTGTCCGTCGCTTCCACCTCGTGGTTTGATTCAGCGACGGTGAAATAAGAGAATGCGAGATTGTTTACTTTTGTGGCATCGACGCGACCCCTTGTACATCTTTTGCACTTTGAGGCTCTGGTTGACGAGAATTGTATCAGGTGCCATTAACGACCTACGACGAGAAATAAGTAGCAAAACCAGCGAAGGCGAAGAAAAGATAGCGCGATCCACTGACCGACTGAAACCACAATTTAACAGAAACACAACATTCAAACGCCACTCATCTCAAAGCTCTGGCGCATCTGAAACCTCGATGAACTCACATGAGTCTTCGACCCGCACCTTGCACCCCAGCGATACAGCGTCCGTCGTAGCGTCCAGCTCGTGGTTCGATCCGCGCAGTGGAATTGGTAGCTGATGGCTGACAGTTGTTTTTGTTATTCAAACATTTTGTACACCATTTTGCTCCTCTACAAGATTGAGCTGCCATCGAAAAAACAGGTAGATAAATGGACTATAAGCCAAGCCTAGTATGCGACTCGGTATATTGTGTCAGTCAAACGAGGGAAAGAAAAGAAAGATTGTCACCGACCCGAATCCTTCCTGTAGCATCTTCGACATCGAATGATGCACATCGAGAGCCCTAGGGGAGTGCCTTGTTCAATGGGCGAGAAGTTCCGGTCGTCACCTCCAGTTCATGGTTCGATTCGGCGCTGGAATCACTGGTTTTAAATGGTACACTTTTTGCTCCTCTACAAGATTGAACTGCCACAGTCTATCGCAAGCGTCATATGACACGTATGGGGCTGGTTTCAAGGCCATCCAAAAAGTCGTCGGTTATAGAAGGGATAAAAGCTGTCCGTTCAGGAGGTACAAAGTCTTTCGGGTACAGAGAGCACGTCGAGAGCGAGAGACGAGCTCTTGAGTGATTTTCATAATGGACATTGTGAAAAGTCATGCCAAAGATGAATGCTATGGGAGGGAGGTGCAGTGATCGTCGAAAGTCGAGCGAAAGGTGAAAGCCCGAGACCAAAAAGGTCGATGTTTATTATGATTAATGAAGATGAGGGCTGGAAGAGGATGGTCGATGGAGCTGGAAAGAAGGCGCGGCAAGGGAAAAAGCGCCGCGACAGGACCAGCTGGTTTACAGAACCTCTCTCCTTCGTTTCCAATCGTCTTCTCGTTCATTTTTGCCTTCCTCTATCATCCACCGCTCTCGCGGTATCCGAGCGCCCTAGAATTCTAGCAGAAAGTCGTTTCAGTGGGACGCTGGGTTACCGAAGTCGAGAATTGGGAGCACCTTCGTCGAAATCCGTAGGACCAAAATCATCCCCTTGGTTGAATTCGAGGAGACTTGGACGAGACATATCTCGACCGTCTATCCCAACGTCGTCAAAAGCACGAATACTGAGCTGTGGTTCGTGAGCATGTTCTCCTTCCACGGTCGATCATCCTTTCGTACGAGGAGGTAAGCTGGCTCAAAAAAAGAACCGTACTCTGCTGGTGCCGTTTATCGTCCACGCCCTGACGGGATATTATCAGCCTTGTAAATGTTTGTTTTCATGAGACACACCTATTTCCTTTCGTCGTTTCGGCCAGTGCTCTCGTCCACGTGCATTGTCAACCTCCTGGCCATCATTGCGGCTTCGGGATCTGAAGGCCTTTTCAAGCTGACGAGGCGTGCAAGCCCGCTTTGTCGAGTGGTAGAGCTAGGGTCCAGAAATGCGTCGACGTAAATGGCATGAGGAAAGATGAAACGGGTTCTGGAGCACAGGATCCCGTCGTAATCAAGTCGTAATGAATGAATCGAGAATGTCGTCTGCTCTTTGGCGAGCTCGAGCTGACATTTCTCGGTTATTGGCGCATCCTCTGCTGCTGACAGCTGTTCGTCGCCGATAATAATGCTATATCATCGCTGCTCGTCTCGACTCGACTCGCCGCTCGAGGTCTTTTTCTTGTTAGGAAAATAGGATGCTCAGAGGCGAGGTGTGAGAGAGCCTGGATGAGGCTGCTTGAGATTCGGATGTAGCGCGAGCCTCGAGATTGAACTGTTTGCTCGAAATTGTCGGGGCTGAAGAAAGTTGATTAGACAAGAGGGGTTTCCTGGAGAGTCATCGGAGATCGCAGATCCCGTTGGAGGTACTGCAGCGACTGACGGTCACTAGCGGCTGTGGTCGAGCTCAAGGTCGCTTCTGGTCGCCGTTGTCACTTGTCACATGGAACTGTGACCTGCGACAATATCAGCCCTGAACAAAACCGCAACGCGGGATTTCTTCCATTATTTGCTGCTCAGCCTTGACCGCGTTCTGAAATCCTGAGAAATTGTGTAGGTCGTGCGGAGATAGCTCTGGCAGGACAAACGGAAGAAAAGTAAGCACCTACCAAGCACCTACAGTACCGTCTCTGACAGCACTTACTCGAATAATGCGCAGAGAATAATAGGTGCAGCTCGGAATGGATCCGTAGCGGCCTTGGTTGAGCTGGATTCCATGATCCCAGTCGACGACAGTCTCCTACCGACAACCATGTCCATCGTCTTCCAGCATATAAACATCTCGAGCATTCCTCACGAATCCTATCCAGACTGGTGCTCTGACGACAGCCATCCAGGACGTTTCACAGTCTCAGCTTTGGATATCCTGGCTCACCGACTCACCCATGGCTTGCTCGACAAAAGCAGTATGCGAGCTTTGTCCAAACGGAATCTTCACAAGCTGGGCCCTCTCATACCATTCTTGCGCCATCGTATGGAGCGTGGAAGGCAGTCGCCCGGGGAATGGAAGCTCCAAGAAGGTCTACATAACAGCATGACGCTCATGTTCGATGTTTTCTTCAGAGAAGAGGAATTCAAATCCACATTGCTGTCGTCATTTCCTGAAATATGGGAGGAGCTGACACAAATTTGGGTGCTTGAGCAGCATATGCGGCCGATATTTTCAGCTGCTATGCTTCTAGCTGCTATCCTCGACGATATAGATGACTGGGATGACACCCTGCTCATCGTCTGGGTGTTCATTTTCCCTTTCTTGCCATCTGGCGATGAGTCCCAACCATCGACTTTTCTCCTTTCGACAATGCTCACCATCCTTGACATCCGGAGACCAGGAATTTCAGACCTGTATTCATTGGACGCGTACATCACCCTCATGCAGCAAATAGCAAAGGTGTCATGTCGCATCGCTGATGCCCTGTGCTCAGCGGGATCTGTCACGATAATATCTCATATCGCCCGTCGATTTTCATCTCATAAAGCACTCTCCGAGCCCGACTCTTCTCGCGCTGACCTCAACAGCAGAATCTTCATTTCATGTCTCAAGTATCTCCTAGAATGCATCGAGTTCGGCGGTCATAAACAGGTCACAGATGCTTTGGACAACCAAATCATATTATCCATGATGAAACACCGCTCATCTCAACCTCGATTACATCACGAATGGAAGGAAGAGACGTACGAGCGAATCCTATTGGAGATGGAGCCCTACCTGCTATATCCCAGCATCCTTCATCTAGCAGCCAAATCATTGAGAAGCGTCAACAAACTCCAGCTCACCAATTCCCCATCCAATCTCGAAATCACCGATTCTAGCTCCCTCATCGATCCATTTACGCGATTCCGCTCCTTGGTCGAAGCTGCAAAGGTCTCAAAACTCAAAATCTCCAAAACAACCTCTTCCAACTGGGCTCATTGCCACAACGAGAATGTAATTGAATTCATTTTTCTTTTGCCGTGTCATACTGAGCTTTCCCTTACCTAGCACCCTCATTCCGACTCAGAATCTTCTAAACTTCGTGCATGTTCTGCATGCGTCCGAGTCTTCTATTGCTCTGAACAATGTCAAGCTGAAGACTGGCCATGTCATCGACGGCGATGTCGACGACCTCAACGACCTTGGGAGGAAATCAGTCGCCCCGATCTCACGTTCGTGATCCAAAGAATGAACTTGGATACTAGATTAGCTCGTGCAGACAATCCCTTACAGCCCAGTTCATTCGCCAGAATCCCAAAGTCAACCCCAGAAGACTCGTCCTGCTATTGGATTACCGCGAAACCCCAAAGGAGATATCCATTCTCTCAGAGGAAATGTTCTGGGATACCGAATACGACAATCCGGATCCGGCGGAGAACATATTCGAGAAGGAATTCGTCGAAGCTGATGAGGGGATGGGATACCTTGTTCTGTGGGTGGCTCACGGCGATGGACGCGAGTGGAGAAACTTCCATATCAATTACTTTTCGGATGGGTATGTGCTAAACTTTCTTCCTCGGTCTTTCTGCTAATCAATCTGGACAGGTGGTAATGCGTGCGTTGCTCTTGTCTTTCGTAGCCATCGTGTTCTCTTGCTTTCGCTGTCTTGACCTGTCTTGTTCTACATTCATTGCTCTAATCACAGCATCAGAGCTTCGTGACCCAGCGTAATCAGTCTATCAGTATTACGACCAATCCATTTGCTTCCTGATGAACCTCAGCCGCTGTCTATTTATTCAGGCCCCGTTGTATGAATCGGTATATAGGATGATATATGACGACGTACGTAGCCAGAAAACACCGCAGCTAGCTATAAGGGTGATGACCGAACACAGCGAAAACATTCGCCTTGGGACATCTGAGAGGAGGTCATCAGTACAATTATCAATATTCATCTTCGATAAACAATGACAATACGCAAGTGCACTTGATGACGACAAGGGCCTTGGCGCAAAAAAGTAAAAGAAAGGATAACAAGCGACGAGACGAACAGTGGCCTGGAAGATAACCATTGAACAGATTACAGCATGAGACGGACTGAAACAAAACGACAGCCCGAGCCAAGAAACAGGACAGTGCCAGACCACAAACAACCTGATCCAGAAGCGCGAAAAGGACAAAGAGATGTGCAAAAGAGAACAACAAAAGGAAACTGACCTCAAGATTCTTGGCAACCATTCGAATCTGCTACGGGAAGACGTCCAGGAAGAGGTTCGGTTGCTCTTGGTCGCGATGCTGAAGCTGCGACGAGAGACAAACGAGAGCCTGTTTATGGCATTAACGATCGGGAAGAGCAATAAGGATAAGAAGACAGAGCAGGTGAAACAGCCAACCCTGACCGGGAAAAAGAAGAAAAGCAACAAGCTAGATGAAGACTCACTAACATGTTGATATTCTCCACCGCCTTTAATCTCTCCAGTTTGTCCTGCTCTTGCAAAAAGAAGACAGCTCAGGTCACGCATTTCCCACTGCAGCTGCGATTCGACGTCTCTTACCACCATAATCCTTCCAGAGGTTGATCTGAGGGTCATACGAATGTTGAGAGGATTCGAATGAGCTAAAAGCGAAGGGTCGGACGAGCAGCGCCGGGAGAATAAGGAACAGCGCTCGGCGAGCTGGATGCCAGGATGTCGAGATAAAGAGCGAGGCACCATCACAGCGGGAGCTGATTCATGGGTCCTCCTGCCACGTCTTGGCTCTTTGCTGTATTTTCTGGCATCTCTTTCGTCTTCCGTCTCCTCTCTGTCGACTCGTCTTCTGTCACGTCTTCTTCCAGGTCCGAGCGGTCAGCCCAAGAAAGTCGAAATTGTCGAGAGCCGATTCTTTTCGAAAAGACGACGTCAAGATTATGGAGGAGACGATTTGTCGACCGACCCCACCAAAGATCCAGTTATCAAAGTCCACAACCTATTAGGCGACCGCTGAACACTCGCTGGATGTTTCTTCGAGCTGGGTCAAGCCTGTTCTGTCGATCAAAGAAAAACCCTGGTAATTGTTCGGACTCTCGCCGCTGGGCATGTCGTGAATGCTTTTGTCCTTATTAGCGCTCGTCCTCTGCCTTTGACGACGGTACTCTGGTTGGCCGAGACGAGGAATGTTTCTGGCTTGGTCTTCCAAGGATGAGCTTAGGGCTCCTCACCGTACCCGTCCCAGACGGATGACGGGCCGGAACGACGGGTTCCGTCCCCGTCCCGTCTTGGAATTTTGGGGCGCATCAGACGGGCGGGTTACGGGACGGATAGACCCGTCGGTACCCGTCCAAAACGGCCGTCGACGGCCGTTGACGGGTAGGAAAGATGACCTGAAAATGACCTAAAACAGCTTCCAGAGATGCCAAGAGATGTCTCAATTGTATACCTTGTTCTTTGTAAATTGTGCGCAGTAAGGGTCGGCAAACTCCGTTCATCCAAATTGGGCAATCATGACACGTGCAACTTTGGACATGGCTTTGTCCTTCACCAGGTTTAGATTGGCTGAGTAGGTTATATGTCTAGATAGGACTCCAAGGCAAATTTACAACATTACTCGAGTATTTCCGTGACAATTACCTTTACCATTAGTTCGTAGTAGTCTGTCTTAATTCCCAAAATTTTTTTGAACCCGTACCCCGTCGACGGCCGTCAAATACCCCGTCCCGTCCCGTCTGAGAGCTGACTCTCCCCGTCGACGGACGGGTAGAGTCCTAACCGTACCCGTCGTGACCCGTCATTGTGACGGCCGTCCCCGTCGACGGACGGTGAGGAGCCCTAGATGAGCTACGGCCAGGTCAGCTTCAGAAAAGGCTCATTTCTATGAGACGTACTTGACTGCTTCTCTGAGTTCATCTCATCTGTCACAGATGCCAGCAGCGTCCTCTAATTCCTCGCTTCAATCGCTATAGACTGCCACCGACGTGGAATATGGATGTCGGGATCGGTGGTTTGGTTTTCGACAACCTTTGGCGGTCGAGCTGTAAAACTCCTGGAAAATCGGAGAACATGGCGACCTTGATTGAGCTGGGGACCTTTAGTCCTGTAACTGCAAAGCATTGGCGCTTTGTCGAGAGGGAAAAGTTGGTGTTGAAATTTTCTAGCTGGAGAGAAATGCGAAAATTGCGAGAGGCAACCAAGGATGAGCTACGATATGGCCCAGCGAAGATTACGCTTGGGCTGACGAATTAGATTTCGTCGCCATTGCGAGATATGAATATTTGGCATTGGGCACCCAAGGACTCCTGCGCATGCCTGCAAGAGATCGCTCTTTTTTTGCGCTGGGAATCATTGAGCTCGATAAATGAGGTTCATGATATAATTCACCTTCATCTCGTTGCTCCTGATTTTCTTAATCGTCTCGTGAGTCGTCATCTTTCGCCCGAGGCGCTGGACTCGGTTGGAGCCTGGTTGACTGGCTCGGCTGCAAATCGGCTGAATGTCGTCGACCACGAATATAAAGAGGGAATCCGAGGGTAGAAAATTCCGAGAATGAGAACGGAATTTATGAGGTTTTTTTTCGATAAAAATTATCACGGCTGCATGGCATTCGGCCAGCAATTTTCTCACACATCGGCACTCGGTTGTCGCTGCTATCGGCGCACGGTGCTTCTTTACGCTCGCGTGTTCCTGATGAGTTGAATCCGGTGGTCCTGTTTTTCCCGACATATGTCGGACATGTATCAGCGCCCAATTTCCTTCCTGAGATTTTCTCGGGTTGGAATACTTGTGTGTTGAAAAGTTATCAAGTCAATCAATTGGGATCCACTAGTATTCCGGCATGAGGAAGCTTGTTAGTCTCCCAAGCCAGACCTTACTAGTAGCCAGCAAGATAAAGGCATTGGCAATAGAAGCTTTTAACATATTGATAAAAGATGAATACTTGCACAGTCACTGGCCAGGAGAAAAGTAGGCCTCATAGGAGATAATTGGAGTCAAATTCGAGTTGCAACAGTTCAAGTTTGAGCGCCGATATTCAGGCGCAATGCCGTCGCTGATGATGCCCGAATATGTACCGATTTGGCGTTCAGGCGGGAGTCGGTCAACATATGTCGGACCTATGTCTGACATATGTAGAGTATTTATACCAGGAGAAGGGCCGAGCGCCAACAACTGATCAAAAGCCAGGACCTGCCCGGCGGCATCGGCATTCCAGCTGCCGATGACAGCTAGCAGAGCCGTGGAAACAACACAGTGCAAAGATTGTTTATTTTGTGCCCTGCAATCCATGGAATGAGCCGATATCATAGCCATGTAGATGACAGAATGTGCCATTTCAAGTGCCGAGGACAATAAGTATCGAAAAAAGACCTTATAGGAATTTGATGAGAACCATTATCGGGAGCAGTCGTGGCCAAGCTCAAGTTGCTTCGTCGCCGTTGTCACGGCTCACGTGGAGCTGTGGTCCTGCGTGACGGGGCCACGGAGCTTTCCAAAACCATTTGCAGCCTATAATCAATCAACGCTGAGTCGCAACCTGGGGCTACCTATCAATTTCTCTCAAAAGAATGAGGTGCACTGCATGTACCCGAGAACCCGATAGCTTCAGGAATCATGGCGAAAGAAAAGTAGGCACCCGTCAATGCCCTTTGTACTAGCTGTTTTCTCAATTCTTGGCAGAAACTGGTAGAAGACACTCCAAGGGGGCGCCGGACTTTGAAAATCTGACCTGGGGTCGATTTTCTCCGAAACGGGCTTGAGCTGGGGACTAACTAACTATGTAAGCATTCCCACGTCCCGATATAGTAATAGATAAGATAACATTATCTGCGACGCTGCCGATTCCCTTTTTCGTTGTTCTTGCATCCCTCGCACATCCAATTTCGCTCCAAATTGCCTTCTGTATCAGAAACACAATCGTAGTGATACTGTGAACCATGAATTAGTAATTCAAAAGATATATAGCAACTTACCCAGACGGTTTCGCAATCTCTCTTGCGACATTTCACGGCAGCGGAGGTCCTCTGTTGAGCCTGACTAACTTCATATCCACAAAAACAGTTGGAGAGATTGACTTCAACAGTCGTTCTCTTCCGTCGTGGCCTTCCAGTCTCGATGACATTTGTGGCTGCTGGAGCAGCAGTGGGACCGGCTTCGGGACTGTGGCGCACGTTAACTCTGGACGGTGAGAGATAAATGTGACTTACCTGAATTGCTTAGTGTGCATTGAATCCATTTCTTGCTGGATCTCCGGTTCATTGTGGCTAGTCTCATCTACATTACCGGCACAGTCTACGGATTAATGATCCGTGAGCTGAATATAATGACAGTCCAACAAAACTCACCAGGAGTGTACGGATGGTCTTCATATAGATCATCAATATTAGAAGGGTCCATATCGACATCATATGGAGCTTCGTCGATATTTGTCTCATCGGCAGATGGCTGGGGCATCTCTTCACTATTTTCGGCGTGAAATTGATATTGATCAGCTATGACCTCGGTGTCGTCGCGATGTACTTCATTTCCATCAGGGCTATCAGAGTCTTTGTCACTGTCCTCGGAATCGTTTGTTGCGTCTCTGTTGTCTCAGGTCAGCCGGTGTCTTGGGATAGCAGGGACTTACATTTGAGTGGCCATTGATGAGCTATGAGCCTCAGATATCTTGAGCTTGCGCTTTGTTGTGGTACGGGCCGTAGGCTTCTTTGTTCGATTCTTCCATCCTTTCAGCATCTCCGCCTTCTCGTACGCTGTCAAGGTCCAGCGTTTGTCGTAGTCACCGACCGGAACCTTGGGATGTTTCTTTTCCATGTGCTCCCTGCCGTTATATCGCCAGACGGCTGGCGTCTTATGGGGGCATAAAGAACATTGCATTGGAACATTCGAGCAAAAGGAAGACCCTTCTGACTTTGCCGCGACCGAATAGTTGAATTTAATGAGATTGCGACACTCACTTTTGGCCATATCAACTTTAGTTGCACCATTTCTACCTTTGGATTTAGTGAGATAGATTCGGCAAAGTGGATCTGGAGAGAGACAGAGACCACAGGGCTCAGAACTGCGATCCAATGTCTGATCATAGAGGACATGTGAACCGATATGCTCAAGCACTCGTTGGCCTTGTGTAAGATCAAACTTGAAAGGACATGATGGACATGTATCTTTTGACTTCTCAATGGTGCTGAGCTCATGAGCTGGTTTGACGACAAAACAGGCCTCGTCTATGTAAAATTTGTTAAAAGATATGACTTAAAGTTGTGGGGAAGCAATGACATACCTGAACCCGGAAGCATATATGGAAAATCAATGGTTGCTTTGGTCATTGTCGGCAGGGTGCGGAATTCGCTGCTGGTGAATCGGTCGAGGAATGAAGCTCCAAAGGCCATGAGTGTTGAACTAGTGAAGAGATAGAAGGGTTTAAAGGGGTCTCTAGTCGACAGAGTTGGATTTATGGCTTCAATGAGGGACCCAGAGACAGTGAACAAAAGATCAGGGCATAGTCGTGAGGTTTTCCAGTCATTCCTGAGTTCAGGATCGTCACTTTGTGTTGTCCCGACGAGTCGACAGACCTGGTATGTCACTTTCACTGTCTTTTCGCCAAGAAGATTCAAATCCAGCCGAGGTACCTCCTGTGTATCGACCTTGATGGAGTTGACAAGCCCAATACAGACGAAAATATCGCCCTCGCAGCGGACCAGTGTGCAGATGGGTTCCGAAAGTCCTAATGTAGGACGACCATCACCGGTGTCAAAATCGACAATGTCGGCCTCCGGAATAGAATCGTATCGAGATTCTTCCTGGACTCGTTTGAGTCTATCAGTGGAGCTGGGTGAAGTACGATACTTGAAGCGCGACGAGAGTGCTCTCGCCTTATTGACAAGCTTTCCACTTAGGGTTACTGCACGCTCAATCACAGTTGGAGGCAGAAATGCGGCTGCTTCCTCTGCTGCTGCATCTTCGACAGCGCAAAATCCAGTACCACTGTCTGGACAAGACGCAGGTCGTACATCCTCCTCCGCTTCTTCAGTATCGTCTTTGTCGAGTGTGCTTGTGACTTCCACAGTTCCCGAAGGCGAAACAATGGAAACCTCAGGAACAAGAAGTTTGCCGAAGGGGGAAAGAATGGTGGTTTTTGGATTGGCTTCCGCAGTGGTGAGTAAATCTGCAACAAAAGAATATTTTTTCTCGACCAGAGATCGACCTCCTTTCCATGATGAGATAAGAGAAACATGGCGGTTTGTAACATCTCCGCGCCATGCCTGAGGGTTGATATGATCAGCCTCATTGGGAATTTGGCGCGATTCCCTGTCAAGAAGAGGCAGCTTGAGACGGCGAGGTGTCTTCTGCCACTGAGGGTACTTTGCCAGAATGTTCGCAATCTCAGTACAACCAGTCAGTCGCAACACGAGCTGCAATATATCGAGATTGGCGTCGTTACCGACCATGGTTCGAAGGATGCCGAAAAGACTTTCGAGACGGTCAGTGCCAAGGAGGATGATCCAGAATGAACCTTCCGGGTCATCAATCATTGCTTTGGCGACACAAAAGTAGACATTTTTGATCATAATCATTATGTCGAGGTAGAGCTGTGATGGAAGGAAAGCTTTCCCAGCTTTATCGTCGATGAAAAGCGCCAGTGAAAGGTGAGCTGCGGCACTCAGGTGTTCGAGTTGCTCCGAAAGTGACAGATCGACACAAACATACGGATAGAAGAGATGAAACACAAATTCCCCGAAAAGTTGTAATGATGTTCTTGCCTCGATAAAACCTGGACGCTTCCCTGCAGTCGGCTCCGGCAAATTCCAGATGTCATTTAACATGTCGTATGCCAGTTTAACATCTTGTTTGTCGCTGGGGTTGAATACGGAGCGAATGTGGGATTCAGTAAGTCCAGCTTCGCGAAAATGTTCCTTCATCACTGACGGAGTGATCTGGAACCCATGGACTAGGATTCCCTTGTCGCGAAGGGAGAGATTTCGAAGCCGCTTGGGAATATGTTTGTAGTCCTTGTCACTGGTCAGGTCATCATCACCGACATGCAGATCCATGAATACGAGTGAGCTGAGCAACCCATAGATATTGGAATCTGGGGATAGCATGCGCTTGAAAGTAAGCTGGACCAGGGCTTTACCTCGCTTTGCTTCTCCATCTGAAGCAATAGAGATGGTCCGAAGCTTTGTGAGCGGCTTTTGACTGTTGACCGCATTCAAAGTTGTCTCGAGAACTTTTACATGCTCTTCAGCGGTCTCTATTTTGCATGTACCAGACACGAGCACTGGGCGTGCAGCGTAGACGCGAGTATCAAGCCCGAGCATGCCGATTGCACCCACTGTTGCCTTCACACAGACGTCAGAAAGATTATATTTGGATATATGGCTGAATTGTACCTCGCTGGCCAAATGAGCTTGTTGCTTCTCCAGATCATCAAACAATGTCTCCAGATCTTTCTCGTTGCGAAACTCCAAAGCAGTCTTGTGTCCATGCTCCCGACAAACACCAAGAAACTTGTTTGTTTTACTATCCCATCGCGGCCTCCTTTCCGTCGCTATCTCATCAAACATCAAAACCTGATGGACGACTCGGGTTTTCTGGTTTCCTATGACTTCGTCCATGCCCGTGAAACACGATACAACATTTTCTGTGACCTCCTCTGGCTTCGGTTTTGAATGGGAAGGAATGATTATGGGAACCGTGGAACGACCTCGAATTGTGGAAAGCCCAGGGAGCGCAGCGCCAGTTCGGTGAGCTATTTCAGCCATCTGAGTACCGCCAATCCGCCAGTTCAGCAGCTGACGCATGTCATCCTTTTCGGTGTAGTTTTTTGGATGGTACAGTCCAGCTGCTGCTCGGTCATATGAAGCCTGTAAAGAATGGATTCCGAGACGACGACTCATGGCAGCACGGACAATCCTGTCGACGCGCTCATATCTTGGGCGCTGAATCAGTATAGAGGCGAGATTTTGTAAGTCTGCTCTTACCCTCCATCGGCCAGTCCCATAACAAATCTTTTATAATCATCAAGACTGCCCTGCTTTCCGACAAGCTTTCTCGTGGTATTCAATCCCCTTAACCGCAGCGTATCTATCTGGGCCATCTTCCTTCGTGCGACTTCGGCTAGCCCAGAATGGCCGTGATATGCATAGGGAGCATTTTCATCCACTCCGCTCTCAATGCGTTGCATGATTCCCCGCAAAACTGGACTGTCATCGAGCTGGGTACAAGCACTACAGAGCTCTGTAGATGGAATTCGAACTCGCGTGCAAGCACGAGCTGTCACCGTCATTTTACCACTCTTGACAGCATAATCCCAAGGCAACACAAGGGTATCATGCAGTCCAAAGGGATATGAGGAGCTTGGGGACTTTC
Source organism: Mycena floridula (assembly GCA_029320655.1). Taxonomy (NCBI): domain Eukaryota; kingdom Fungi; phylum Basidiomycota; class Agaricomycetes; order Agaricales; family Mycenaceae; genus Mycena; species Mycena floridula. The sequence goes on along the minus strand of JARIHS010000034.1, from coordinate 841,814 downwards.
CAGGTGGAAAGTCTAGGCGATAACCAAGGCATGGCCTTGGTGATTCAATCTGTTCACTGGCTGGCAAAGATTCCTGCCAAGTGTCGACATCTATAGGGATTGGAGCAGAATCGGCAGATTGGGTGGTCATTGGATTGATCGGTTGAGATTCAAGGTCCTCAAATGGAACTTCTGTCTGGGTAGCCGGAGAGCTATATATCACAGTCAGTCTGAGCTGTTTCTGTCTGGAACTTGTATGCTTACAGAATATCTAGGGCATGCATCAGGACCTTCATTTTTCCTTCAAGAAGATTTCCAGTGATTCCACGTTCCTGGATAAAATGAGCGAGATGGGCCACCAATCCGTCCAGACCATATAGACCACGTCGAACTTTTCCTGCAACGATTTCGGCAGTTGTGCCATATCCAAGAAACCGATTCAGAATGGGATCCAGCGTCTGCCATGCCTCTTCATCTGGATCATAGCCTGTGGGATCAACTCCAAAAGCAGCCATAGCACCATTCTCATCGACTTGACCGTCGGGTACCGAAAGCGGAATTGTCACGACCTTTTTCCGTAGAATTGCAAGGTAATGCAGTCCCACTGGATCACCAGATGGCAGTGCAACCACTGGCTCTACAGACGAAGATGCAACTACAGGTGCGAGACTTTGAATCAATGCAGGTGCCATTACTGTGGGTGGAACCTGTGCAGCCTTTTTCGCGGCTCCTTTTGCAAACCAACCCTGCAACATATTCTGCTGACCTGCTTTCTGCTGGTCTGCTTTCCATTGCACCAGATTTTTTGCGCAAGCATCGCTTCCAAGATGCCGTTTGGACCAGTTTGCCAGGCCAACATTACCTACATTGACGTCGGTATGACAAGCAGGGCAAGTAACAGTGCCATTGGGATTAATGGTTGGGAGAACCTCGGGAACATTGGATTCTGGTGTCTATATCAAGCTAAATTAGCACAGAATTGACTGTGAATGAACGACAAACCGTCATTTGCATTGCAATGAAAATTTTGATGATGACGTTGTCTGTCAAGGTTGTGACAAAGAACAGCTACGTGATATGGATCCCAAATTTGGAAATCCCGCTGGTTCAGCTTGTCGGTCGACTGACACAATTCACAATGACAATCTCAAGGTCGACGTGGCTCAATACATTCAAAATCAATGAAAATGACCCAAAAAAAGTTGGTTCCAAAAATTTTTTTTCCGCGTCCCGGGCTGGACTAACTAACCGAGGTCCGGTTATGTAATCAAAGTCCGGCGCCCCCTTGAGACGCTCGCAATGGATCTGTGGATGCTCTATCTGCTTTGGATAAACTGCTCCCATTCGACGTCGGTCTCAGGTCCGGCGTCATCCACATCATCGTTAGATATATAAACATTGTGAAGATTAGAGCCGCTGGAAGAGCCGAGGAGCAAACAAGATGAGTATTTAAACTGGAAGAAAAGAGCTCGTGACAACAAATGCTATGCTAAGCGTTGTATCTATTTGTCCGAGTTCGAGCCCCGCAACATTTCGTCTTGACACTCCCACTATGTAAGGAGAGCTCGAAGACAGACAAAGTTGAATGAAAAAGACTCCCACTGAATTTGTTCAACCTAGAGCTGAATTCGATCCATCATGGCACGTGAAACATAGACCTTCTGCGAATGCGAACGTGAAGGACCAGGACCCAACGAGCGGTCACTGTCATTTCCGCTCTCGACAGTCTCGTCATCTGAGTCCGCAACTCGATGACGAGCATTGCTCGCTCGCTCCCCAGATGAGAATCTCGCATTATCGGAAACATGAGCTTTCTCCCTCTTCGCCTTGCCCAAAATCTTATCCTTCACCTTGGCCGGCATATCGTAGACACAGCTGCGGGCGTGATGACCTTTCTTTCCGCAGCGGTCACAGTACCCATCGGATCGAGGATTCAGCCACGAAAATGCTGAATCATCCTCTGGCTCGGAATCGTCGGAACGTGACGACGAATTGCGACCGGAACGCTTGAAACGAGCCTGCAGAGCTTTCAGCTCAGCGCGAAGAGCAGAAGCTTCGTTGATATCATTGTCGGCTGAATCAGAGGTGACGCCGATGGCTTCGTTGGATTTCGGTGTCTTCTTGGACTCCTCCCACTCGATGAGAGCAGCACGAACATCGACAACTGTGAGATTGCTCTGAACAAGAGTGTTCTGAGTCAGAGAAGTCTGGATTTCTGAAAATGACTTGTCGAGGTTCATGATGATCATGTCGACGGTCTCGGTGGCGGAAGGAGCGCGGTCGATGGCCGCAAGATCGTCGGCAGCCTCTGTGATGGATGAAATGAAGTTTTCGACTGGGTGCGAGATGTCGTGGACAGGATGATTGAATCGGTGACGAGCCTGGAAACGATGAGATCTGACATCTTTGTCAAACCGGTCCATGAGCGTCTTGTACGCAGCGCTCCCAGTCTCCACATCTTTCAAATCCTTGTGACGAAGTGACGTCTCGCCAATGGTTCGCCAAATGACGGACATGGCATCGGTTTCGTCACGTTGGTTCCAGGCCAAAAGCTTGTCGGAATCTGTGGGCTTTTTGGCTGGGTCGGTGGTGATGATGATTTTCCAGAGCTCAGGATCATGGAGCAGAGCCATCTTCAGCTCCTTCTGGTAAATCCTCCAGTTTGGTTTTGGAGACAGCGTGAGGAAGCATGTCTTGTCAAAACCTTTGAGCACGGCATTGATATCAAAAGGTGCCATGGGAAATGGGTGACGTGGGAGGAATAAAAGGAATGAGTGGAATTCGGGAATGAATGGTGGTAAGGAATTGGTGGTGGTGTTTTCGGTTCCGAAGAGATAGAACCGCCGCTGGATAAAACAGAAAAATCTGCGAGACCGCTTGAAAATGCAAATGTGCAAATAACCGCTGGAGAATGCGTCGAGCAGAGCGCGGGGACCCAAAACCTGTGAAGATTAGAGCCGCTGGAAGAGCCGAGGAGCAAACAAGATGAGTATTTAAACTGGAAGAAAAGAGCTCGTGACAACAAATGCTATGCTAAGCGTTGTATCTATTTGTCCGAGTTCGAGCCCCGCAACATTTCGTCTTGACAAACATTTCCACCATTCCCGTCCAGCCTTACCCAGATTCTCCTTCTCCTGACGATCATGCTTCTGCACGCCTGACCGTTACGGCCCTAGACGTATTCGCTCACCAAATGATCCACGACTTGCTCGCCGACAGCAGGATGCACGCCTTGTCAAAAAGGAATCTTCAGAAGCTGATTTCTTGCATTCCATTCCTTCGCCAACGTCTCCAATGCGGAAGACATACAAATGGGGAATGGGGCCTCCAAGAAACCTTACTCCACAGCGTCAGTCGCATTTTCATGCATCTTTTCAAAGATCCCGAATTCAACTCCATATTGCTATCATCATTTCCCGAGATTTTCGGCGACCTGACGCAGATTTGGGTGCTCGAGGAGGACATGAAGCCCATGTTGACGATTGCCACTGTCCTTTCCGCTGGCTTGGGACCCGACGACGACTACCACTTGAACGGAGTCTTCAGGAGTCGGATCTTGACCATCGCAGACAAATATATCCACCCATTTTTGCTTGCATGCCAGCCCCAGCCCTCGACCTTTATTCTGCGCAGGATCATCTCTATTTTTGATACTTCGACTTTGACCAATCCAGACATGTATTCATTGGCAGCGCTTATTGATCTTATGGCGTTCATATCGATATCCGATTGCATGTCTGGTGCCTTTTGGGAATTGGGATCGGTGAAGCTGGTCTGCCACATGATGCGTCGACTTTCTTCCAGAAAAATTCTCTCCCAACGACACGCGTTCGACATTCATCTGTCCAGCGTGCTCTTCCAGACCTGTATCAAGTACCTCGCAGTGTCAATGGCCCTCGGTGGACTTTCACAAGTCAAAGATTGCCTGGGAAGCCAAATGCTGGTGTCTATGATGAAGCGTCGTCATTTTATGCCTAGCGGTCCGATTGAGGACATAATTGACGATGGATTTGCAGGGGTACTAATACAGATCGAGCCATATCTCTTGTATCCCAGCATTCTTCATCTGGCATCAAAATCCACTAGAACCATCATCAAATTCGACTTCCACAACTGGACTTCCTCGCACATGGAGTTTTCCAGAGCATGGACTCATTTTACCTCCTTGCTTGAGCCTGCCACTCTCTCCAAGAGTGAACTTCTCGCGCTCCCTTACGACTGGGCTACGTGCTACAATACGCGTGCATCTGACAGTGTAACTGAATTTCGAGCCGTTTCTTCAAATACTGTACTAACCTTCTGATTCATTAGCTGGATGATTGTGACCCAGAATGTTCAAAACTTCGAGTATGTTCCGCATGCAGCAGTGCCTTTTACTGCTCCAAAAAGTGTCAAGCTGAACACTGGCCATCCCATCGGGTTCAGTGTCGTCGTGGTCGAAAAAGTCGCGAAATCACGTTCGCCGGCTATGAAGGGCTAGCTGAGGCTCGTGCCATTACTTGTATTGATTTCGCCTACATTGTGAGGAGAGTCTGCAAAGACACCGTATCTGCTCGTGAAGATAGGTCCCTCGCTGCTGATTTCCTTCGTCAGAATCCTCGGGTAAATCCCAGGACTTTGGTGTTAGTACTCGACTATCGCAAGACACCTCACACGACATCCATCATGTCAGAAGGGATGTTCCGACATACTGAAGCCAAGAACCTGGAGGAGTCCGAGTTCGAGGACAAGATTGCTGCGGCTGACCAAGACTTGGGTTTCCTTGTTTTCTCGGTGTCCCGAGGTTTTGGTCCGGGGGAGTGGAAGAACTTTGAGCTCAGAAGCTTTGAAAATGGGTATGTGTTTCCGCTCTCTATCATTTCTATGCTGAATCGACTTCGCAGGTGGCAACGATACATCTGATTAGAACGATCCTTGATCTCGCCTTTCTCATATGTAGCTTTCTTATTTGCCCGCCCTCCTTTGTATTTCAAAATGCTTTCCACAAGATATACTTGAATCATTGCTTTGGCAAAGAGCTACTGTAGTTTCGCGACCAGAAGTTCATTCCCACGAGCATGATGTCACATGTCACACTTATCTCCGGGTTCAGATCTTCGGCGCGGCTGTGACACCTCAGTTCATTGTGGCGCAGAAGTCCAATCTGGGGAATGTTTATAGGTATTAAGCTTGATCCAACTATTTAAAATGTAGATTCTTATATGTGTATCTACAAAGGAGCGCAAAATCGGATTTTTAGGGGCCCAGGAGCGTTTTCCGGTGTCAATTTCCTTTTCTGGGATCGTGGGAAGTCATGGCCTCGAGTTCAAAGCTCCAGAATCGCCGTGATGTCACGCTGTTTTTAGTTCAGTTCAAAGCCAGCTGTGACCTGTGATGAACTTCTGGTCGCGAAACTACAGTAGTCTTCAGCACTTGTTCTCATGACCCAATACTTTCTCTTGCTCTGATCGTCTCTCCAGATTCTGGGCTCTGTTCTTCAACTGTCACGATTCTCCTCATTCTCGTAATTACAATCATAGTTAGGTCAAAGAAAAAACGTGAATGGCCCGATCTAGGGTAAATATATATCTTGGAGTGCCTCTAGAACATTATTCACTCTTCTGAAGTCGATAACGAAACAATGGAAGCAAATCATCGGACTGCGCCACACTCTCCGGCTAGGTATACGCTAATAGGCTCGATCGATACAGATATCATGCTCTTCCGCATATAAGTAGTGACCTCAAGGAATGTAATTCGGTCCATTCTCCAACACCTTTACCTGTCTGAGCACACAAAAATGAGTTCAAAGATTTCATGACGGAGAAGATCGACTCACCTGGCCTTTCGTCTCTCATAAATGACCTGTGGTTTCACCTCTTTCATTTTCCTCAATAGAAAACGCAGTGCCAAAATGGTTATGACGACTGATACGCCCAACACAGCCCCTTCTATCTTCCGGGACTTAGAATCTGTCTGTCCATCGCCCAAACTCACGCCGAGATACACCGCGACGATCTGTTTTGGCAGTGATAATAGAGCAGCAAGAGAGAAGACGAAAATGTTCATCCCGCATGTTGAGAACACCGCTGTCGTGACTGTTCGAAAGTTAAAACACGAAGAGATAAGCAAAGACTCGGAGAATACTGACAATGTGGTGGCAGAGCACTGATTCGTGCGATAAAAACAACCAAGAGTCCGCCTTCTCGAACGATTTTTGAGAAGCACGCATACATGATGTTTGTGCGTTGGTACTTCTCTGCTCGACTGCTACAGCAGTACTTGAATGCGCTGAACAGGCTCAGTTGCAAGTTTATGATATATAGTGTTTGAACGTACAAGAAGTTCGCAATCTCACCAAGGAAAGTGCCTGCCGCTACGATACCGAATCCGATCCACAGACCTAGAGATATAGGATGAGTATTAAGATGATGAGACCTTAAGAATGATCAGCATACCCCAGGTGAGACCACATAGCATCGCGACGATTTCATGTCCGAAAAGCTGAGAAATGATTAGATATAGACCAAGTCGAGACGATGAGACGCACTGGAGGAAACGACAGAACAAATAATATTGCAATGGGGACGAGCCATGCGGCTTTGGTACTGAATGAACCGCATCAGAGACAGATTTTGAGTTCATCCAAGAGGAAACGAACTTTTTCATCCAGTCAGTAAATGGCCTCAGAGCCTTCACAAGTTGCGTATGGAACACCGTGATGAGGATGGCGAACAGGATAATCAAGCCCAGTATGACATAGAGCCCTTGAATAGAGCCATATTAGAACCGAGGCGACGACAAAAATGAAGAAACTTGAACGTACAGAACCTTTGCTTCCCGGTGCGCTTAACTGGTACTCCTTCAAGATGATTTCGCTCGCTTGGTGTAGGACTCGGAGTGCGAGTCCCATTATATCGTCCGGCATCATATGCAGTCAGGCTGGGCGGCTGAGGAACAGAGCCTCCGTATCCCGAACCAGCACTGTGATACCGAGGAGCACCTTCGGCACCTTGAGCAAAGGAAACAGGAACCGGCGCGTAACGTGTACCAGAGTTCATCGGAATAGACATTGTTGTTCTGCGGGTCTGGAAGGGGGATAAGGAAATGAAATGGGCTGTTGAAAGACGTCTTTCAGCGCCCTCGTTATATATATTTAAATACCATCAGTGGCCCGCAGTAATCCTTCGCCCAACTTTTTTTTTGGCGGTGCAATCAAATCCTTGCTTCGTTTTCAGATGATCCCCCGGATCTTATAATGTCCTGGGACTTGAAATTTGACTGAATAGGGTACTACTTAATAGGCTTTCCCGAGTTATTAGGCGTAAGTGAGAACACATTTTTTCGTGGCACCGTACTACGAATGGACGTATATCGTAGGCCGGTGGGCCACCGACGGATGACTGCGGGGCGTGGAAACAGATTACAAGCGTGCACACCCAGGATCTTGACGGTTTGATTGCCGACGCCACGGACAACTTCGTTTTCCGACTTGCCAAAACTTGCACAATGCACCGCCACAGGATCACATCGTAAAATAAAATCCAGAGCCAGCCAGAAAAGCCATGGTGATTTAGAATATGCGTGAACTCAATCTCTGACTCAACTACGTCCTTCCTTAGGGTCCGAAGATACGTCTACCAATTTTCAATTTTACGATAAAGAGCGCCCGCCGCCCGTACTTAAATCGCTCCAAGCAAACTGTGAAACCTTTGATATGGAGTCCCCATTGGGTCGTCATGCAGGGATCTGCATTCCGTCGGAGGTGCCGATCAGACAGAAGGCTTCCTGCCTCGATCAAGTCATCAAAGTTGGAGATGATAAATTGAAGATACTTGCCTGGTTCAATCATCATTTCACAACACCGAAAATTACTGAGGACCTAATGGAAGGAGTGCACCCAGCAGCTGCTTTCTGTTTCTGGAAACTTTGTGGCCTCTCTTTACAGCATATGTGGCAGAATGCAACTCCTGCATGAACTGCTTGCTCGTAATAACTATCATTGAGATCACAGGCTGCGACCGGTTCACCTCATAAGACATGCTGCGAACACGCATAGGTTTTTTAAAGTGTCACCTGAAGTGTGCTCTGAAAATCAAAGGAAATTGAAGTGTCGAGGAAAGAGTCCTGAAGTGCTGGTGAAGTGTCGAGAAGTGCTGATTGAAGAGTTGAGGAGAAATTGAAGATGACTTTGTCAAACCAGTCAACACATGTTTGGAGCATTGTATTTTCCATATTTTAGCCATAGAGGTATCAGAAGTGATGTTCGTGAGCAGTTGAACGGCGAGACGCAAGTCGATGTCACAGTCACATCGACCTGACCTCGGCAAAAAATTCCGCCGTTTGTTTCCCGCCATCGCGTCGTTTAACGACCAGTGGAGACTTGATGCGGGACTACATCAGGATTACTAGAATCTGTTTATAGCCCTTCATCCTCGAGAAGGCTATAAGCCATACATTGAAGGGAAATTGAGTTGGAAGGGAGTTTTACTGTCTTCCTCCCGGCTATTTCTTACTTGGTCTCTCAAAGTGCGGCCCCAACTATCGCAATGATCAGGTTGACATGCCAGTTCGGCCACCGCCTCCGACTCCCCCGGATTCAAAGGCGAGAGCCCGGACGTGAGTGAAGCGCGTGCAGGAAAAAGATCTGAAGTGTTTGATGCCCATGTGGCTTACATTATGAATTACACGAAAATGACATAATTGACGTGTTTGAGTCACTTTTTGACTAAGCACAAGCAATAATTCAAGAAGAATGTGAATGAACACAGAAGAACCTTAGAGAGTACTGAAACAACATTGAAACAGACTGAAGTGTCACTTGAAGAGCACAAAGAAAGTTGAAGTGTCGTGATGTGCCGTGAAGTGCCGTGAAGCAGTGGTGAAGAGTCATGCATAAGTTGGCCCCAAAGTCAATCATACATAATATGAACTGATGAAAGCTCTTCAATGGTGCTTTAAAATGGCAAGCTTTGCCACCAAAGGTGATCATCAAGAGAATGCGGGCCATAGTCCTGCTCATGATGTATTTGAGAGTCAGATGATACTATCAACAATGGTTTCAGTGTGAGGACCTGTTAAGCTATATACACCCATTCTAGGGACTTACAATGACTGATGAAGCTTGGAAACTGACTCCATAGTGATGTGGTGAAGCAAGAAATATGTCAACAATAATGACATAACATGGCCCAGAAAGGAAACCGAGAATCGAAGTGGCGAGAAGTGCGAGTGAAGTGTTGAGAAGAAATTTTGCAGAATTCTAGTTCTTCACCCTTGCACTTCAATTTATCTTGTCCTGTTGTGAACCTCGTGACATCACGATCTTGGATTATATGAAGTCTCATTCATGTTTCAAAGTTATATGTATCCTGCTCGGATAACCTGATATGACTCTTCTCAAGCGAGTCACGATAATCATACTTGATTCATTAGGTTCATTACATTTCCATCATACGTCCCTTCAACCCAAAAAGTCCTTCATAACATACGCGTCCTCCATCTTTCGCCCCAGATCATCAGCGTAATCATAGGAATGAAGGCGAGTGTGCTGTGACATAGTTCAAACTGGGTCCAGAACCCATTCTCAACGCTTACCATATGACAGCGAAAAAAGTAAACGACCATTGGTACCCAATCTACGGTCAAGTTTATAGCTGCGCCACAGAAAACAAAGATCTCGCACTCACTTGATCGCCAAATGATACCCTGTGTATAGCTTCGCATTAGGACCGCTACCTAAATAAACAGCAGAGGACTCACGAGTAGAAATTGAGCGTAAGAGCGAAGAGCTGTCGGAATAAGCTATTCCAACAACGTCGGTTAGCTCTGTTCCAACAAGGCGGAGAGAAACAGACTTGAAACACACTCCAACATCATCGGCCCTGGTTCCATAACAATCACTACAGCTGTAGGTATAGCATACCGATGTCACAATTTGAACTGGCGAGAACTCGTCAGTTACGCCATATCAGGATTAAACCTCGGTGACTGACTACCAAAACAGGCCACAGCTATGGGGTGTGTCAAAATCGATTTCAGAATGGAATTATGTGACTTACCCATTCCGATGCAGGGTGAAATATAAGCAGTACCAAAATGTACGGTGAGCCCATCTGCGCCACAATTCTTGTCATCGAAATAACATGCGCGCAATGAGCTTACATCTATCATAGAGAGATTTCTCAGCTTCAGAATGTATCCAGAATCGACACTCACATCATCAAACCCACTGGCAAAGACAGTGCTCCCAACCACAGAGATACACATCGCAAACGTAGTTCCGCAGATACACGCTTTCCCTTATCCGTCGTACGATGCCGAGCAATGGATATCAACTTGTCTGTAACGGGGCCGGAAAACAGTTCACCGAGGGAACTACATACTTGATCAGCTAAGAAACACAGCTGAGAAAAGACTCACGCCCCGACTAAAAGGCTCAAGCCGTTGAATAGACTAAAAGCGTAAATTGATCAACCAGAAGGTAGAAAAAAAGAGATACCCTCACCCATTTCTGACTTGATTTATGGAGTAGAGCTCCGAGAAAATTGTAGCCAAGGTCAAAGCTGGCTCCATTCCAGCGTAGCCGTAGGTTATTGTGCTGGAAATTCGTGTCGGTCAGTACACAAAGAGAATGAAGACTAATACCCACTAGTAAAAAGCTGGAAACACCACAGATGGGTATTTAAGCATTTCCAGTGCCCAAGTCGCTCGTTGAGGAGCAGAGTCCAATGCCGTTGGGCGACGATACAGACTTAACCGACTGCGATATGTCGAGAAATTTATCGGAGGAGCTTTGAAAGGTACCGGATTTGCATTATCTATCGAGACGACTTCGTCGGAGGAATCGTTCGTCATAGGAGGTGGAGCAGAAAATGATACACGTGTATCCAACGGACGGACGAATATCGTTTCAGGAAGGGCCAAGGCATATATAACGAACATGAAACCTACTCAAGTCTGAGATGGGTTATTTTTTATAGTGTTTCAACTCGCCGTTCAAGATTACGCTGACCCAAAAACACCAACGCCACCCTAAAGCTCGAGTGATATACCCGCCCAGCTGAGGAAAAGCTCACAGGATGAATCCATGTTGTTGAATCAACTTACAATGGGCCCTAAATGTGTTCCAGTCGTCAATGCCAGCGCCCATGCGCCAATTGCTCTTCCTCGCTGATGCGTAAAGAACATGTCGACGACAGTCCCGACGCCGAGGACCAGGGCCGGAGATAATCCAAAGGCGCTAATGATTCGAGCGATGAGAAGTACTGGGAAGCTTTTGGCCTATGATGGATATCAATGCTAGTTTCAACTGACCCCAGATGGCGACTCACTGCAGCACATCCAATGGTACCCAAACATCCAATGAATGTGGACAGAAGCAATATAGATCGTCGTCCGTATATCCTGGCAAGCGGCGTCAGAATAATCGGTCCCAAAGCACTTGCTGCAAAAGCGACGGTGATCTGCTGAGATCCTCCCGTAGCAGAAACTTTCAATTCGGACGAAACAATCTGTAGAGCCGGAATTATAATCGAGATGTTTAAGGCTGCAAGAAAGGCTGAAGTGGATATCTGAGCCAAGGTCGTCCATTTGACCCACTGCGAGCAAGTAAGTACATGAGTTGCCCGCGCAGAAATTCACAAAGCAGGATTCTCACATCAGGATAACTGAGAGGATCATCTGAGACTGGAGTCGGCTGCGGGATCAGAGGAAGTCCCGAAGAATCGATGAAGATCTCGGGATACCTCGAGCGACGCTCGTACTGCTTGAGGAAATCGCCTGGTGGAGGAGGAGGAGACAAAACCATGGCAAGAGCACTCGGATGTCTCTAAGGCCTAGAAACATATAAATCTCATAATATTTTTGGCAGAGTCACACGCAACGTGCCAGAAAAGGATCAGGGTTCGCAGAACTTGAGAGAACACACCTCTCGGGCCACTCGACAGCCGGTTTCCTCGATACACCATTATCTGATGCATAGGGTAAAAACTAGACTTTGACCTGTCTCTGAGCGCAGCAAAGTCCGGGGACAATATGGGTGACAAAAAGGCACAAGTGCCAATACAGGAGACGTGTATTATCTTCCGTCGGAATCATTTCGGGACTTCTTAGGACAGCGGAGCTCCCCAAGGATGTCAGTCAACCCTCGCGACGACGTTGCCTCTTGTGAGTGTCTGTCACTATTCAGTTGACCCACCGCAGTGTCACGGTCTCAAGCATCTAGAAGGCCTGTTGCACGATTAAAATGCGAATTTAATCCGAGCGCCCATTTCTGAGGCCAAAAGAACGTCAGGACAGGAGGAAGGCATCGGTAAGCCAACAAGTCACCGAAATTACAAATTGAGATCAGATTAGATAGTAATACCACGGCTTGACACGTTTCCATCTCCAGCGGTCAACGAACGAAATCCTTGCGATGATTCCCTGGTCTTTATTACTGGGGGTGCTCCTTCTTCCTCAGTGCCTCGCTCTCAAAGCAGGTGATTTCAAAACCTGCTCCCAAAGCGGCTTTTGTCGTCGAGGTCGAGCTCTTTCAGCACGCGCCAACGAAGCCGGCAAATCGTGGCATTCACCTTACGCTGTCGTCCCGTCTTCCGTCGCCGTCTCTCCAGATCAAGCTTCTGTTACAGCAGCCGTGAAATCGTCGCTTTACCCTGATATCAATTTCCAGCTGGAATTGAGGGTGCACGATGATGGGGTTGTTCGCGTTCGCATGGACGAGGTCAATGGGCTTCGAAAACGATACGACGAAGCTGCGTCGTGGGCTCTGATAAAGGAGCCTGTTATCAGCAAGGAGGTGAAATGGACGCCAGGGAAGAAGGATTTGCGGGCGGCATATGGTGACCATATCGAGGTCGTGGTGGCATATGAGCCGCTGCAGGTATCGATGCTTCGGAATGGGAAAGAGCAGATTGTGTTGAATGGAAAGGGCCTTTTGCATATGGAGCATTTCAGGACAAAGGCTCAGCCGGAGACCAAGACCGAGGAGGCAGAGCCAGCAGAAGGCGCTGAACCAGAGGTCGTGGCAGACGGTGACGCTGCCCAGGTCCCCGTGAAGGTCGAGAATCCTCGGGCCTGGTTTGAGGGTGACAGTGAAGACGCTTATTGGGAGGAGACCTTCTCGTCTTGGACTGATTCCAAGCCAAAGGGTATATATCCATGTTTATTGTTACTGACTCTTGGCTGACGACAAGACAGGACCTGAATCTTTGTCTATCGACTTTACATTCCCCAACCACGGGACACTGTATGGAATTCCTCAGCATGCAACACGTCTTTCTCTTCCGACAACCACAGGCGAAAACCCAACCTTCACAGACCCATATCGCTTCTACAATGCCGACGTCTTTGAATACCTCGCTTCCTCTCCCATTTCCCTCTACGGCTCTATTCCATTCCTGCAAGCCCACTCTGCAGACTCGACTGTGGCGATTTTCAATGCTATCGCCTCTGAAACCTGGATAGACATCTCACATTCTTCCGCCAAAGCCTCTGAATCTCACTGGATATCAGAATCTGGCATCCTCGACGTCTTCCTCTTGCCTGGTCCTTCCATCACCGAAATCTTCGCCCAGTATGCCCGCTTAACAGGGACACCTGTGATGCCTGCAGAGTGGAGCTTGGGATACCACCAATGTCGTTGGAACTACGTTTCCTCCAACGATGTTAGGACGGTACAGAAGAGGTTCGACGAAGAAGATATGCCGGTCGATGTCTTCTGGTTGGATATCGAGTATGCAGAGGAGCACAAGTACTTTATCTGGGACCAAAAGACATTCCCGGATCCCGTCGAAATGACGAACGATGTTGCAGCTAATGGGCGCAAGGTGCGTTTATGTTTTCATTCGAAACTGTATTTGGCTGACCTGCAGACAAGATGGTTGTAATTATCGACCCTCATCTCAAGCGAACGTCCAATTATCCTGTTTACCAAAAAGCCTCCGAGCTCGAGCTTCTCGTCAAACCCAAGAGCGGGGAGGGCGAATATGAAGGATGGTGCTGGTCAGGTTCTTCCTCTTGGATCGACTTCTTCAACCCAAAGAGTTGGGCTTGGTGGTTCTCCTTGTTCAAAACGCAAGCTCTTGCCGATGGAGGTTGGAGCTGGACCCAAAGTACCGATGCTGTTCATATTTGGAATGACATGAACGAGCCGTCTGTCTTCAATGGCCCCGAAATCACCATGCCCAAAGATAACGTGCATTATGGCGGATGGGAACATCGAGACGTACATAACATCAATGGAATGCTCTTTGTACGCTGTAACCCCATTTTCTGGATTCTTCTAACTGTTGCCACAGTCGAATCACACCTACCAAGCTCTGGAAGTCAGGTCCGACCCACCAAAGCGACCTTTTGTCCTCACGCGCTCTTTCTATGCCGGTTCGCAGAGATTCGGAGCGATGTGGACCGGAGACAATTTGGGCACCTGGGAGCACATGACCGTTGGAGTCCAGATGGTTCTGTCGAATAGCATTGCAGGCATGCCTTTTGCAGGCTGTAAGTTCTCATTCGCCGCTACCGTTTCTCCGTAGATTGACAGATGGACCTTAGCTGACGTTGGTGGATTCTTTGGAAACCCAGAGACAGAGATGCTGGTTCGCTGGTACCAGGTCGGAATCTTCGCGCCATTTTTCCGTGCGCATGCGCATATCGATACCAAGAGACGCGAGCCATTCCTTCTCGATGAGCCGTACAAGTCCATTGTGAGGGATTTGTTACGGTTAAGGTATAGCATGTTACCGATTTGGTACACCGCTTTCAGAGAGGCCAGTGTTACGGGAATCCCGGTTCTGAGGTCGGTTTCTCGTTTTGAATCCAAACATAGGGCTTATTGGATCCTTATAGACCGCACTATGTCGTGTTCCCTCACGACTCTGAAGGCTTTGATCTCGATGACCAGTATTTCATTGGTTCATCTGGCTTGCTCGTGAAACCCATAACCCAGAAAGACGTTACGGAAACAGAGGTGTACATTCCTGAAGATCAGGTTCGTCTTGTTCAGTATTTTCTGGCTGTCTGCTGATATCTCTTACAAGGTTTACTACGACTATTTCACCTCCAAAGCCTATCGTGGACCAGGCAAAGGCAGCTCGCGCGGCAAAGGCAAAGTCACAGTCCCAGCAGCCCTCCACCAAGTTCCTCTGCTTATACGCGGTGGCTCTGTCATTTTCACGCGAGAGCGACCTAGGAGGTCTTCGACTCTCATGAAACACGATCCGTTCACCCTTCGCGTCGCTCTCGACAAAAAGAGCGCTGCCAAAGGAGAGCTCTATCTCGACGATGGCGACTCGTACGAATATCGCACTGGGAACTTTGTCTGGCGAGAAGTCGCTGCTGAGAAGAAGAAGAAGACTTTGACGATCAGCAGCAAGGATCTTGGGTCCAGGAGTGACGCTGTCGATGGAGGCGTCGTTGGGGCTTACTCGCCTGGCAACAAGTTTGCCAAAGATATCGGGGATGTCAGGGTTGAAAAGGTGGTCATTGTTGGATTGGCCAAGAAACCTGCGAGCGTGGCGGTTGAGGGTGGCAAAAAGCTTGTTTGGACTTATGAAAACGAGATCCTGACGATCAAGGACCCAAGGGTACTCGTCACCCAGGACTGGTCGATCGCGATTCAGCTTTAGGTTCACTCAAGGATATGCTTTATAGAAAAAAAAAGTTGTATTTCTTCGGTGACTAGCTAGGTCCCTTTCATAATATAGTTACTTTCCCTCCTACATCCGTCAAGACTACATACCGTACAGAGAATAAGAAACGACATGCTAAAGGTGATAGCAAACAACAGAGATAACAAAATGCGACGTCAAGGAGACAAGAGGATGATAAAGAGATGCTACAATTCGTATTGCATAATTGAGGTTTAACTGAGACCTCATCCTGGTGGTTTCTGATAATGCCCGGGGTAAATGTAACTGGGATACGGATAATGCATCGGCATTTGCTGCACGTAGCCATAATGAGGATGCACTGGAACAGTCGGCATCCGATACTGTCCCATGTAATAAGGAGAAGGGGCCTGCATGTACATGTAGGCCGGCGGAAAGCTGGGAAACTGTATTATTGAAGAGTTCTGCTTCCTCTGACGCTTCCTTGGTTTGACTTTTGGCGTCGGCGGCACGATACCCTCCATCCAGCCGTCGCTCGAAGACTGTACGGAGGACGACCGTGATGGTGAACCAGAGGGTGACAATGCTGGAAGAGAAATATCCTGGCTCGACCCCTTGCTGCTGTTCGACGGCGTCGAATCGCTACGACGTCTCAGAGCCCGGAAAAGGTCCCTGCTTCGTCTCGACTTTGCAACGTCCGCCTGGTCATTCCCAATCCAGCCATCAGCTCCTTCTTCCACAACAACATCACGGTCTCCGCCGTCTTCAGATACCGCGTTTCGCTGCTTCACGAATCTGTCTGCAAAAGGCGGACTGGGGGTTGGGCTCTGTGATCTCTCACGGACGTCTGCCTTTCGCAGACCGTCTACGATGGACCGAGTTTTCGATGATGAGCCTTTGCGACGGGTGGAATGGAGGAAAGGAGGAATCGCAGCGGAAGCTTGTCGAGGACCTGTCGTCTGCTCGACAGAATAGAACCCTTGCTCGTCCTTCCGGATCTTGACAGGTGGAAGAGGAAGAGGAGCAGAAAGCGAAGGGAATGTAAAGTTGGTAAATGAGGGATAATGAGCTGTCGGAGGAGATGCGATTGTAGGGAATGAGATCTCGACTGGTGGTGAAGGACAAGGGCTGACAGCCTTGGGTATCCTTGGCGACCAATCTACGCCGGAAAGCGAAGATATGCTGGAGCTGAGATCAGATGAATTCGTAGAACAGTCGTCCAGGTCCTTGTCGGTCTGCAGCGGTTCCATGAGATCTGACATGAATTGTTCCCAGCGCTCCTTGTGCAGCGCCAGCAGTTCGTCGTCGACCTCGACGGTGAGATCAACAATTTCTGGGATAGAGGTCTCCTCGTCCAGCTTGAATCCGACATCTCTTTCATACCCAGCGACAACGTCTTCTACCACCCGAACTCCAGCTAATTCGGTGCTCAGATCCTTGTCGGCGCTCGCGAGACCTTCGACAGAGCCATGGATGAAGAGAGAATGAGGAGAATGAGGCAGGATCTTGGAGTCAGAATCCTGCCACGAGACGTCGGTGAATGAGATCTGCCACCAGTCGCTCGGCAGGACATGCCAGTCGTCATCGTCTACCAATCCCATGGAATCGATTCAGTCGGAACTTGACTGCTTCTGGAAAAAATGAGAAATCAGAGGGCAATGGAAAAGGCTGGTTCGTACAGAGACCGCCTGGGTAGGGGTGCCTAGCAGTCAAGCTCGAGCTGTAGATCGCTCACGATGAGCCGCAGCAAGCTGCAAGAGGAAAGGTGCTGTGATATCAGGCTTTGAGATGCAACAGCAGAATCTACAGCATATGTTGAATGGTATCGGTGTGGTATGAGATGAAAGGAGGTGTGAATTGAGTCACCGATTATTTCATTTTCGTGTCACTTGTGTCACAAAACCAAAAAATATTCGAGACAATTCTACAGCATTCTACGCGTTTCGGCAAGACTCTAGGTCAATCTCGTCTTCATCTTTAAACTCTCTCCCGAATCAGAGGTGCATTGAGGGATAGGAGGTTGTCGACGGGCTGGCGAACCTGAGCCCAACTTGAAGGACCGAAGAGAGCCTTCTCTCGAAACCGGCTCAGAAGTCATAGCCTCGATCCGAGCAGCAGACTTTTCACGCGAAATCCTCATACTGGCGACAAGGGTCGCAAAATCAATCTCTGCAGGCACAACAGGTCCTTTCTGTGACCGCAAAGGGTCGGTCCTGGCCTAAACGTTTCATCAAGTCATAGCTCGCTAACCGAAGAGAAAAGGCTCACATTTAGAATAGACGACTTGCGCATCAGCGGCGGTGGCGGTCTACTGATTTTTCGAATGCGAGCAGGATCTCGCTCCTTGGAGACGTCTGACGGTAGACTTGGCAGAAAATAACCTTCAGATAGCGAAATATCGCCGAATGCGCTCAGGGTATCCTCTTCTGCATCGTCCGATTCACGAGGCGATTTCGGGGACGACGAGGACGAAGAGTTCTGGGAGATCTTCTCCGAGTCGTCAAAGGACGCGTTGTCTGTCTTTTCCTTGTAAATCTTCTATTTGGATGGATCAGGTAAATAAGAGTACATGAATGATATCCGTACTGATGCCACTTTGGAACACATTGTATAGTTGGTTGGGTTCAAAGCTCCAGGAACTCCAGGTTTTATACCGTCGCTTGATGACTGGCATTATTGCTTTTTCGAGACAACAAAGGAAATGGCTAGGGCCTCATGGCGCTTGAACATGGGCCAATGAGCCACGAGGATAGACAATGAACAATGGTAGGCCAATTTTGGCTCTCGCTGTGATCGTGGTTGGGCTTTGAAAGGTGCAATTTGACCCAAAGGCACATGACGCGAACGGAGTTAGCGCTTAGAAATATCTAATAATAGCAGTTGCTTACTGGTCGCTTTCAAATGCTCGCTTCCTGCCTCCCACCAGCTGCACGACTTCGACAATGACCTCTAGCAGCGACCCAAATGTTGCTTTCTACGGATTCACGCCCGTCCCTCGAGATCCAGACATTCTGTTCGCCAATCATCCCACAGCAACCGGAAAGAATCCGAAGCAAGATCTCTTCGTGGCTGACGATTTTCCCTTGCCAGGTTCTCCATTGGCGAGAGAAGTCGCTGCATTCGCAAAGGTATGGCTCTAGATCTCAGAGCTCGGTCCGCTGATTGTTTTTGGCTCGCAGAGAGAACTGGACGAAAATACATTTAATCATAGCCGTCGAGTTTATGTCTACGGTTGGTATCATTCTCACTGATCTTCGAATAGCCTCAACCCCTCTTCAGGCGTTGCCTTGACCAAGACTCACTTTCCAAACTGGTCTTATGATCTAGAAACCTACTATATTGCCTGTCTTCTGCACGACATCGGCACCGCAGAGAAATTCCTTGCAACAACCAAGCTGTCCTTCGAATTCAAAGGAGCGATCGTCGCTCGAGATCTCATTCTGAGTTTGGGTGGAGTGGAAGATCAGGCTGACAGTGTGTGCGATGCCATTATACGCCACCAGGATATCTTCGTCACTGGGCAAGTTTTCTCCGCCGATCTTCTGTCGCTGTGCCAAGCTCACTGCACCATCTGGCAGCGGAAATATAACCATGATCGGTCAGATTCTTCAGCTGTCCACGATTCTCGGTATGTGGCGAGTCTTCGTTCGCCGCCTTAGTGACGCATTTGGCTCGCCTAGACAATGTCGGCCTGTGAGCGCTCCAACTTGATTATTGATTTCGGTCCCTAACGTCGATTTAGCCGCGCGGATCTTATACATCCCAAATTGATTGAAACCACCACGAAAATGTTCCCTCGGAATGGCTGGTCCGAGCACTTTGCTGGGGTCATTGAGAAGGAACTTGCTCTCAAACCGTGGTGTCACTCAACCACATTCGAAACTCCTGGATGGACTGAAGGCGTCAGAAGCAATTTCGCGACGGATGTTCGTGGAAACGACGTAATGAGGCCTTTTGAGTGATTGGTGTGTATAAGTAGTCCAGATGTAACTTTTTAGCTTTCGACCCTAAATCCTGTTTCCCAGCTATGCTTCTTAAGATCTCAAGGGTCGCTGCCCTTGCATGCACTCGACACTGACCCAGACCACGGGCTGTGATTGTGTTTAAGTCCATCGTCTATAATCACTTAGGCTCGATGGTATTGCTCTGAGGTCGTAGTCTTGGACAATCATCTCAGCCGACTCAATCTCACATGTCTTTCCATCGTGACCGTCTCTGGCGCCACTCTTCGCTCCTCTTCCCGTAATGTGTCATTCCAGAGTCCATTAAAATGTGACTAGCCTGGCAATGCATATCGCAGCCGTACTCGTATGACTTCTAATAGACACTTCTGTGGAAATGGGGAGGAATTATGTCGAAGTTGTGTGAAGAAACGACATGCTCAAATCGTATGTACCTTCGCACACTTTACATATAAAAGCGGCTCTGGAAGTCAGTAATTCCCAGTTTCTTCCAATCTTATATTCATCAACATGTACCAGAACAAACCAGTCATCGTCCAAACTTCCAACTTCGGTGGTGCCCAGGGCACTCCATTCAACGATGCTCAGGATGGTCCGTACTTCAACTCTGGTTGTTTTCTCTTCGTTGACGGTGAATCTAGCGAGCAACTTCCCCGCTGTCGACAGCGGACTGATGATCGATCCTCAGCGCCCCATCAAGCAGATGGAGATTCGCGCTGGCTGGGCCGTCGACAGCATTACTACCACCTACCGTATGACCGACGGGAGCACCAAGGTCATCAAGCGCGGCTCAAACCCGTCTCAAGGCAAAATCATCACTCTCAACGGTGAGTCTGTCTGATTGTTCTGCCCTGCTGAATCCCCTGATTTATTCGACATAGACAACGAGATTGTCACCGCCATCACCGGTTTTGCTGGGAATTACTCATACTACAAGCAGTCGCTCCTCATTCAGATGTGCGTGCTGATCACCGACATGAAAACGGGTGTTTCGCGTATCGAAGGGGTAAGTAACTGTTGCTCTTCTCTAATCTCGGTTTCAACGGCTTCATAGCCTATGGGAGGGAATAACGGTATCGCCGACGGCCAGTTCTTCCAGGTATGCAGCCCTCTCGCCTTGGCTGGCTTCGAGAATGGCAACAGCGCTCAAAGTACGTTCATTGCGGTGAGCCACTGAGTATGTACTAATTCTCGGATTCGACCAGTCGGAATTTCCGGTTTGTCCATCGTCACATCCAACAATGCCGTGTGAGGAAGCTGAGATTCCGTCGCCTCGTTGAAATGAATTCAGAAAATACTTCGTGATGTTATTTTTAGCCGTGTAAAATTGTAAAAATGTCATTGAAATATTCAAAAGTGTTCCGTAGTGCTCTATTTGACTGCCGCTCAAGGGATTCCCTATTCAGGGCATTAAGTGGCGATCATGTTGATCCGATCCGGGATTAAATGATCGATGATCAAGTTACCGGCCTGGCTCGTGACAGTTACCGAGGAAACGACTTGAAGTATGACAGTTGCCAAAACATGGGAGAATCAGTAGTTATGATGCGCTGGCTATGATTCATCGTGGCTCATTTCTACAGCTTTACTCAGTATACAAGGAAGACTTCACCTTATTCTTGGCGAGTACAAATCACCAGCTACGCTCGGTCCACAGATTACTTAGAGAGAAACTTGCTCAGATGTATAACTCACTTTTCGTCGTTTATTTTGATACTTGGTGCAATATCAAAACACTTCACTGAGGATGACAGGTTGATTGCAAGGTTCTAGATCAGTCCAAGAGCTTCTAAAAGGTTTAAGAGGTCAACCCTAATTACAGGTTCCACCGGTCAGAGGTGTTTTGCGGGACTATTATGGCCATACCTTGCGATAAGACGCAAGCTCTTCAGGGCCCAACTCGAGTGATCCAACGTGAACCCCAAAGCGAGCATGTCAAAAATAAACATGTCGAGTGAGCTTCTATTGAGACTGTTCAGATTTGCATTTGGACCATTTCCCGTGGGCTATCTGCCAGGCATCATAGGCCTAGGTCAGACTCTCAAAACCTGTCGCAGACCTTCAAAATATGTCAGCCCACCTCTTGTTGACATCCAAAGGTCTTGAGTGTTCGGATGGCTTGTGGTAAGAATCAGGTATGTCACATCAATTTTTGTCACATCACAATGGAAGTCATTGCAAGTACCTGTGACCAGGTCTCAACTCGAAACTAGCTATGTTGCTTGCCAAGAGTCCCATACTTCTCGGTTACTCTCAATATATCAGTTTTCAAGCATGATGAAGTAGTATTTTCCGATAAAAATAGAGTCATAGATGAGGATACTCAGAGCGTCAGAACAGAGCTCTGATGGATTCTCAATATTTGGCAGACTAAATGCTACCTGACGTCAGCTGATAGATGATCTGTCATTGCCATTAAAATCATTTGTTAGAAAAGCCAAGGCACGGATTTGGACGCCTGATCCTCTCTCTTTCTCCCCCCATTGAAACTACCCTTGCTCTCGGCGCTTGCTACGGTTGCAAACCCCGCTCTTTTCAGTTCTTTCGCAATGTCATCAAATTTGACGCCTGTGCGGATCGACGATACGCTTGGAGATCCAGTTACTGGCGCTCAAATTATCTATTCTCCGGCTGACGCCTGGGTCGCCGGTCAAACGTGCGGAGACACGGTATGCAAATCAAAGCCGGATGCCTCACAGATATACAAAAGTACTTGGCACGGGTCTGATATCTTTGGGAATGGCTTGCTCACCGCCAGTGTCAACTTCACCGGTCTGTATCCAGCTGTGCATTGGTCTTCTGCGAGACTCATCATGACGACAGGAACATCCGTTTCGGTGTATGGCGTCTTGGATCACGTTCGATCTACGTGAGTTATCTGTCCACATTCTTTCACGTCTTCATTGCGATGTTCTCGGCAGACAATTATCGTTCTCTGTTGACGAACAAACGGGACATTTCTGGAGGCCCGCTGCAACTAACGCCACCGAGTACGAATACAACTTCTTGTTCTACTCCTCCGGGCCGCTCGAGCCACAGACCCACCACCTGCTGATTCAGAATGATCAGGGTTTTGTAGCGTTGGATTACATCTTGTATACGTGAGCATAATTTGTCGTAAATATTCTCCAATAACGACCTATCTCTCTAGGCCAATCGATGCGGTCCAGCAGACTTCCCTGAACATAGCAACGTTCGTATCTCCTCTGGAAGTGACATTGTAATCGCGCTGAGTTGGACCTATTAGCTCAGGTTCTAGCACACCGTCTGGTTCACAGAGCGCTATTGAAGTACCAACTTCTCCGAGTCCTGGATCACTCTCGAACACATCAGGTACGGTCACAGCTGCCGGAGCGTCTGGCACAGCCACAGCCACCGCCGAGTCTAGCACAACCCATGGAACCACAACAAACACGATGTAGCCGCCTTCTTTCGGTGTGATATGTTCACAAATTCTAATTGGTTTTGATAGTGGTGGAGTTGTGGCATCAAGTGGTCCGAGTGCAATCACGAATTCTCCAGAGTCACAGTCCAGGCAAGTCTCAATTCTATGTTGATTCAATATATTCACTTTCCGAATTCTACAGCAATGGAAAGTCCGACTCTCACACCTGGCTGATTGTGGGTCTTGTTCTGGCTCTATCAGCCATCCTTGCACTTGCGTTGTTCTGCTTTATTTGGCGGCGAAGACTCTAACGACAACGACGGATTCGAGAGCAAAATCTGATTCCTCGGTTCAGTGATGTCTTGTTCCAAGACGGCGCGGAAAATCGTCGCGTTAAGGAGAAAGAATTGAGGGAGAGGGATAATGTGCCTCATAGCAGCCCCACAGATAACACTTCTCCTTTGAACCCCGACAATCCCTCGGCGTTCATACCTGTCAGTCCGGTTGATGCAATGCTAGTTGCAGAGAATCGACTTCTCAAGGAAGCTTTCGTTCGGAAATGGGGTGTAAGCGCAGATGTGAGCGAGTATGGTCCCAGTCTGGCTATGGGAGAGCATGGTTTGCGAGCGACGTCACCTGGAGCAGATCTCCCCAACTATAATGCGACATCTGCCAATGTTTTGCTATCTAGGGATTGATTTTGATCGAAGGACTCGCGGTAATATATTAGTGGAAGAATAGACGCACTTGTGAGCTCGATGAGGTTGGACGTAGGGATCCTAAAACCATTCTGACCCAGGTTTGACCAACACAATTTTTTTCGTCTTGATCCAGCTGAGTGATCGACAGCCACACCGTTCGCTCAAGCACTGGACAATAATCGAATGACAATGAACGTGAATGGACTGTTAAAATAAGAGAAAAGTGACCGAGACTCGAGATTTTCGTGGAATCCGTGATTAACATGTCAAGTCTGGTCTCCTGCCTCGAGATTCATTCATATGAGCGATAGAGAGACCTGGTTTCCTCGAGCTATTGGCGCGGTTGGATGAAAAGAATATATTATTGATACCTGCCTGGTACCCGGAAGACGACAGTTATTCGTATACTGTAGTTTCGCGACCAGAAGTTCATTCCCACGAGTGATGTCACATGTCACACTAATCTCCGGGTTCAGACCTTCGGCGCGGCTGTGACACCTCAGTTCATTGTGG
Organism: Mycena floridula; assembly: GCA_029320655.1. Taxonomy (NCBI): domain Eukaryota; kingdom Fungi; phylum Basidiomycota; class Agaricomycetes; order Agaricales; family Mycenaceae; genus Mycena; species Mycena floridula. The sequence continues at coordinate 817,687 of JARIHS010000034.1, read as the reverse complement.
CGCAGAAGTCCGATCTGGGGAATGTTTATGGGTATTAAGCCTGATCCAACTATTTAAAATGTAGATTCTTATATGTTTATCTACAAAGGAGCGCAAAAATCGGATTTTTAGGGGCCCAGGAGGGTTTTCCGGTGTCAATTTCCTTTTCTGGGATCGTGGGAAGTCACGGCCTCCAGTTCAAAGCTCCAGAATCGCCGTGACGTAACGCTGTTTTTATTCAGTTGGAGTCATCGTCCCCCGCCCCCATCAGCTCAAAGCCAGCTGTGACCTGTGACGAACTTCTGGTCGCGAAACTACAGTACATAATGCTGTGTTGGACTCAGGTTTGACAAAATGACAATTTATGCGAGGTCAGTCACCGGCCACGCCACACCGTTTCTCTGCTCATTAGATCACCGAGACAACCGTGATACCGCTGGAGTCACTCCAACGCATGGCAGTGATATAGCGTCCCGAGATTTTGTGCTCGACGCTCACGATACTTACGTGACTCACGCGGTTGTCAAATCTCAGCTCTGGACCGATAGTGGGCACAGTGGACAGGATCGGGTCAAAAATCCTATTGAGAAATATTCAGTGTTGGCAGGTGCTGCCAAGGCCAAGGCCAACCAAAGAATTACCTGGGGTTACGGGACTGTGGAAGACTTTGGAGCAGCTCTGAGCACCTCGGTGTCCAATTACCCATCAATGATGTGTCATCGAGTCATTCACTCCCATTATACTTGATACTGTAGCGTCTCTTCAGCAGATCTACCAGTCATATTTTGACTGAGATATTTCTTCACCACCAAAAGTCTATTCGAGGTCTTTGTCCCGCAATCGCTGATGTCGGCCCTTTCAGAACCAAGTTTGCATGGCTCGTCCCCGTTGCGATATTGTTCGTGGTGTCATTTCCTCCGGTGTGTTTCACTTTCTCGATTCCAGAATTAGGTTGAAGTCTGAGCTGTGAGCTAACAGGTATTTGGTCATGAACTCTTTGCGATATTGTGCGGTCTCGTCTGGGGTATGGCCATATAGAGCCTCGATGATACTGTTCATCATTCTAGGATTATGGATTGGATTCACCCATCGTATCTGGAAGTACCTTCCTCGGTGAGATCGGAACGTACCAGTACATCAGACAGCTCTGTCTGGACATTTGAAGTTCAAGTACCTACAGCACATTCAAGTACGGCTGCAGCAATCGAGCAGAGAAGTACGAGCGTAAGAATATACGGTATGCGTGCTTCTCGAAGATCATTCGAGACGGTGGATTCATGATTGTGTTCATGGCACGGATCAGTGCTCTTCCGCAACACTGTTAGTTTCTTTTGGCTCTTTACTTGATCTTCATCCTTTAATTTGCAACAGTCACCACAGCGGTTTTTGCAACGTGTGGGATGAGGATTACAATATTCACAATCGCTGCTATCCTATCGATGCCGAAACAAATCATTCCCGTCTATATCGGCGTCGTGATGGGCGAAGGACAGAGTAACACGCAGTCCCAGCGCATCCGAGGTATTGCGGTCGCTGTAGGAACCTTGATTACCATCGTCGTCGTTCTATATCTGTTCCGAAAGATGAATGAAGTAAAACCGCAGGTCATTTATGAGAGGAGGAAGACAAGGTTTGTGACTTCCCGAGCTCCCGCGTATTAGATTCAACTCATTTCGAGGTCTAGACAAGCAAAGATGATAGCTATACCTACTGAGATTCCGGCTCCGATGCCTGCTTGAAGATTCACCCTCTGCGAAGAATTTATCTGGGAATCAGAGATCAAATGCTATGATCAATGCTGTACGAACTCCAATGGGATAAATTAACTAGGTCAGCTGACATATGAACATTTATGGCTCGTAGAAACAAGAAGGTACTACCCCCTGCGTTGAATACTGTAATCTCGACGCTCAGGCCAAGCTAAATGCACAGGGCGGAAATCTAAAGCGGACTCCAAATAATCGGAATGTTCCGAGCAATCTTGATCGCTTTCTCCGATCCGCAGTCGCAATGGAATTATTACCGTCGCCTCCGTCGGCCTAGCGTTGGCGTCGGCCATGATGCGTCGGTCCTTGCGTCGGCCCAGGCGCCAGGTTTTCTCGAACATATCTACGCCCAAAAATACGGAAAAACGCCGTCAGCCGGCTCTTAGGTCCCAGGCAATGGCCCACAACGATCGGAGGATCCTGGACATGATTCTGATTCGAAATCACTCGAAATTCCGATCCTTGAGAATACCTATCGAAGGAGCACCGCAGCAGCCTAAAAATACGGGTTGCTAATAAGGAGTCATTTGATCGTCGACACAGCGCTCTCTGCAGCATATATAACGTCGAGTAGGATGCTCAGTGGTAGCCCATTTCTTTCTCTCGGATCAGGACCTGCAGAGCAATGTCCGATCCTACTAATCCTTTCGCTCAAACTACAGCTGGCGCCAACCGTTACGATCCTGTTTCTGTTCCCCTTGCTCAATATAGCGGTGGAGATCCTCCTCGCTATTATGCTGGTTCGCGATACGGAGACCCCTTCCCTCAGCCGCCCATTGAGGCAGCTTCCTACGATTCCAGGCGATACATGACCCGTACTCCAAGTCCCACACCAAGCGAGCGAAATCATCTTGAAGGAGGACCAATCAAGCGGTCATGGAGTTTTTGGATTCGCCGAGAATGGGCCGGTACGTTCGAGTTACTTTCGAATGCTTGTGCTTTTCTTCACGTCGATGCGCCACAGTGTACTATGTCATAGGCGCCTTGGTAATCGCCAGCAGCATCCTCATCACAGTGTTCCATCAACAAATCGTCGACGCGTTGAAGCCATTCACAAATTGGATGAAAAAGTTTGTTTCTTGTTTGATGAAAATCTTTTTCTCTGAAGCGGGGGATCCAGTACCACAGGCGCATGGCTCGTCCCCATTGGTATATTATTTGTTCTGTCATTTCCTCCAGTGTGTTTCTTGCGCGTTCACCCAGTCTATATCTAACATTTGCTTAGCTTTTCGGACACGAAATCGTCGCGATGCTATGTGGTCTCACATGGGGTATATCCAAGTTGTCAACCGCCTGTCGCCCTGGTACTCATTCTATGTCTACAGGTATCTGGATCGGATTCGGGATCGTAGCGGCGGGCACTTTCCTAGGTGAGATCGGCAACTTCTAGTACGTTTCGAAAGCTGTTCAGTTGGTCTTTGAACTAAAGTGTCCGCAGCGCTTTCAAATACTGCTGTACCAGCCGAGCAGAGAAGTACGAACGCACGAACATATGGTATGCGTGCTTTGCGAAGATTGTCAAAGAAGGCGGATTCTTGATTGTGTTCATCGCACGGATCAGTGCTCTGCCGCCACACTGTCGGTTTCCTTCGAGTCTTTACCTCGTCAAATTCTAACCTGAGAACAGTCACCACGGCGGTATTCTCGACCTGCGGAATGAACATCTTCGTATTCTCCCTCGCCGCATTACTCTCTATGCCGAAACAGCTTATAACAGTCTACCTCGGGGTGATGTTGGGCGAAGGCCAGACAGATTCAAAGTCTCAGCGCATACAAGCGGCCGTGGTGATTGTATCAACCGTGATTACCGTTTTCTCCGTACGCTACCTCCTTAGGAAGATGAAGGAAGTGAAACCACAGGTTATTTATGAGAGACGGAAGGCCAGGTAAGTCCAGCTTTTTCCATCCTATTCAACTTGACTGAGTTTTGCGTCTAGGCAGGCAAAGATGGCTGCATTTGACTCTGAAGTGGAGCTTACCGCAGCTGTTTGAAGCACAGAAAGACGTCGAGCATATATAATTGAATCAATCCTATCACCTTGTAAGACAGGGATAATAGTGTGGCGCAACTCAATGTTTGTAAAAGCTGTACCATTGTCTAGTTCTATAATAGCTGAGCATTTGAGGAAGAACTCGAACATGATCTGTAAGCTGTGCTTGAGTATGTTGGGTCGATGGGTTTCTTTTTTGATTCGTACATTGAAGCGCTGTCATAATCTGAGAAAGTTCAGCGCAAGCGCTACAGACATGAAACACACACACACACACACATCTCTGAAGCGTGTCACTCGAAAGCTCTTCCACGTTGTGCCACTGGAATAGCCGCAGATAACCCATAAAACAAAGAACCCCAAGCCCTTGTTAGCCTTCGCAATTCTCCGCCACAACCCTGGACTTGGAAATGAGAGCAAGCACCCGTAAAGGTCGTTTTCCCGGACCATCTCCTCTGACAGGAAAGATCTTGTCGGAGGCGCATTGCGGTAATCCAATAACAGGACTAGTCTCGAAACCAGCCGTGATCAGCGGTCGGCTCGCCAAGGCTCGCTATCCAGAGAACCGGATAGAACCGGCGGGGTTTGAAATAAATAGTGGGTTTTGACCGCTGAAACGTCTGGTGCAGTTCGGTAGGCGGTACCCACACACCCTGTCGGCCGAAATGTCCGCTTGCACTCGAAGTTCCCATTTTGCACCTCTATCTCCCTTGTATCCCTTAGCTATGGTTTGTATATGATCTTGCTAATGCCAATACAGATGTTGGACACAATAATTGACAAAAAATGAATAAAAAATGGTTTTGTGCCCGCCGAAAGGGTGCTCAGCAAGCATCCGACATTCCACAGCAAGTATTATATGCAAAGTGGGCAAAAAATATTTGAATGAAGTCCATGATCATATTCAACAACTTCCCGCAGGCCAGGACAGACGGGACAGCAGGAAAAATGGGTCTGTGGGTGTCGCTGTGCCAAATGCACCAGACGTTTTAGCAGTGAAACCTCTTATTTTTTCGAACTCCGCCGGATCAATCCGGATCCCCAGATAGCGAGCCTCAGCGAGCGCGAGCGCTAGAGCTTCACTGCGGCATTCGTCTGGATCCGAGACTATAACAGGACCAACATCCCATGATTGACATCAGGATTCTGACGAATGAAATGCAGTAAGAAATCCGTTTTCAACAGGCTGACAACAGTAGCTACAATGTCACTGTTGACTCTGCGACTCTCTCCGAACAATGTATGTGAGATCTGAACCACTGATTTGGTTGAGTCGTGGAGGAGGATCCTTCCATGGCACCTATGCTAACTCGATCTCGGGGGTGACCAAGATAACCTTCGTCGAGAATGGGACTGAGACCGATGGAGGGGCCAGCTGAAGTCTGACAGCGTCGAGGGCAGTAAAACACTCCAATGCATGCGGAACAAACGCGTAATTTGTAGAGCTCCGCACCGTAACCGCGTAAGGGTACGGTTTTACGAGTCCGAACAGGTCCGAACCCGTACCGTACGTAATTGATCTCAAACCGAAATTTACAGTACGGTTTGGCAGGACCCCCGAAATATCACCCAGAGGCCTGAGGTCAAAAAGTCAAATTTTGTCCGCATCGGGCCTCAGGCCCAAAAATTTCTCAAATTTTGTCCGCACCAGTATACAGGCCTAAATTTTTCTCCCATGCGTTTCTATGCCAAAAAAATTGCCTGGTGCTCCCACGGGCTACTGTCCGGTGAGGCAAAGCCAGTTTTAGCGCTTTTTCGGCTGTAGAGCAGCAGCCATTCAAAATCCAACACTTTTGGCTTGCGAGGTCTCGGCCGAGCCAGGGTCGGCCAAATTTTGACCTTACGAAAATGGCCCATCGCTAGTCTCGGATCCAGACGAATGCCGCAGTGAAGCTCGCTAGCGCTCGCGCTCGCTGAGGCTCGCTATCTGGGGATCCGGATTGATCCGGTGGAGTTCGAAAAAATAAGAGGTTTCACTGCTAAAACGTCTGGTGCATTTGGCACAGCGACACCCACAGACCCATTTTTCCTGCTGTCCCGTCTGTCCTGGCCTGCGGGAAGTTGTTGAATGTGATCATGGACTTCATTCAAATATTTTTTGCCCACTTTGCATATAATACTTGCTGTGGAATGTCGGATGCTTGCTGAGCACCCTTTCGGCGGGCACAAAACCATTTTTTGTTCATTTTTTGTCAATTATTGTGTCCAACATCTGTATTGGCATTAGCAAGATCATATACAAACCATAGCTAAGGGATACAAGGGAGATAGAGGTGCAAAATGGGAACTTCGAGTGCAAGCGGACATTTCGGCCGACAGGGTGTGTGGGTACCGCCTACCGAACTGCACCAGACGTTTCAGCGGTCAAAACCCACTATTTATTTCAAACCCTGCCGGATCTATCCGGTTCTCTGGATAGCGAGCCTTGGCGAGCCGACCGCTGATCACGGCTGGTTTCGAGACTAGCCTAGACTAGCCCATCGCTTCGGCCAAAGGTTTCGCGACTTTATCGAAGCGAATGATTGTCAGAGGATGGTTAGTCACCCCTTATTTCGTCATATCCTCGGCATCGTCCAGAAGCATCGTCTGAACCCTATTTATACGTCAATCTCCTGTATTAGCACCTGGACTACTACATCCATGATATCGTCTTGACCTTGACCTTGAGGGTATCGTCCTCCCTCTAACAATGATGGCCATTGTGGGACCTGCTCGCGGTCTGGCCGATACTGTTATATCAAAAATGAAAACTTTCCACTCATTGGCCCTGGTCGGTCGCCGTAACCTATGAACGGTACGGTGCGGAGCCCTAGTAATTTGGACCATGGTAGGTCCAAAGTTGACCGACCGTGCTGATGAAGGAAAAGATAAGCAGCGTCAGACAAGGAAAACGGATAGCTTGCATTGGATTCTGGCAGCCGACCCAGTCATAGTGCGCTTCGATTATCTCCAGCTGTTTGCGGTCGCAGTGTTGTGGAGGAGATGAATCGCTTCCAGGCTTTGACGAACTGAACATCGGAGGTGCCAGTGGTTCGGCGGTCGACAAGGGGTACACATCGGTCATCTCGGGGACACGGGGTAGGGGGGGGAGGGGGGGGTCCAAGGCCCTTAACAAAATTTTTGCAACATAGGATTTTCCAATGATATCAGGCTGGAAATGGTCAGAAATGAGTTGTAGCACATCCAATACCTTCCTGCCAGGATTCTGGGAGGCATAAGGTGATATATTTCCTGTTTTAGACAGGTGCAACCCAATACAGATGCTGAGTCATCATGACAGTCATCATCATGATGTCATGAAGTTGATAGACTAAGGTATGATAACTCCCAAAAATATTCCTTTTGAGCTCCAGGATAGCCTGAATAATGTGAGATTGCATTGCAGACTGTTACAGTACAAAAGACATTGGAAGACTTGACAAAAGATTCCTAAAGCGGCTGAACATGTGATTTTTCGTGGGAATATCTTTCCCAATATAGTAGGCGGTGGGGGGGGGGGGGGGGTCCCAGATGGCCTTAACAGCAAAAATGTACGTCATGTCTGTGAGATAAAATTTGCGTACCCCTTGGCGGTCGATGTCTAGCCTGAGCTTGTCGATGCTTCTAATGAATTTTGTCGCCAAATGAAGGAGGCCCGGATAGATGAGGTATTGCTCAATCTGCTCCAGCACCCTTACTATATACGCCTCGTCTAATCCGTCACCGTCACCAGAGCTGTTAGCATGACTTGAGAAAGGACAGCGGTTCATCATCGAAGACAGAATTCTGTTGTTCGAGGAATCTGCGACTGGTCTATGTCCACCGACCGTTGTCGAGGAATGCATGTAGTTGAGACTGGCAACAAACAGATTGTTGCTCGAGGTTGAATTCGGGCGCGGAAATCAGCAATGGAATATCAGCCGATGTCTCAGGCTGACTGAAATGATTGCGATGATGCTGGCCTGCTTTTCGACGCCGTGCAGATGCATTAGGGTTCAGTGCAGCATAATCCAGAGAGATGACGCGGCAGGTCGAGGGGGAAGAATGACTTCAACGCGAATGACAATAGACGAGTTCGACTTCGTTGGACAGACGCCGGATCACTGTATTTTGGAAAGATACAAGAGGCTGGAATGGATATTGGAATGATGAGCCCAGGGTGAGCAATAAATGGTGGACCACATTGAGACGTCTCCAATATCCTCTCTGACAAGCTCGTCTCAGCGTCTGCTGCATCCTTCCTTTACCTTGACCGGTGAGAAATGAGAACAAATTGGGATCAAATCAAAAACACAATGCTCACCAGCGAAAAACTTTTCCCCCAACGGATTCCACCAATGCATGCAATGGATATTCGTTGGTCCTGGCTCTCTCGCCTCTGGCCCTCATCTTGTCAATATGTGGCTGGCTTGCTTGACGAGACTGCTGAGTAATGGATTGCCAGAGACAAACCACTGGCAGAGGACGATTGAAATTGCAAAGACAGCTAGGCTGCTATAATCTGGCGACCGTTGGCTAGTGGAATGCGGGAGAGCCGGCGGCCTGTACACTATTGTAAGATTGGCTGTCGATAGAATAAATCCACCTTAGGCAGATGAGATGACATCATAATTGGGCCAGGTAGGTGGGGTAATTGGATGTGCCCGACAGGCCTAAGAGGCCTAAAACACCTTGTACCTTGTTTCGAAAGCCCTCGTGTAATTCTCGATTGGGTGATGGAGCTCCGTTGGACGTCGTTCGGAGGAGAAATTTTGGGTTTTTGGCTCAGAAAAGTGGCATTCTAGAGGACCTATTTAGCATCTTGAAATGTGCCAGCTCAGAATGACCATGCCTTGCTTGGCCGTTTAGACACGGTTTTTCGATGATGTTGTTCGGAGCCTCGTTTCAGCGGATCATTGAGCCATGTGACTTGTCGGTATCCGATCCCGCTGCGCGGCTCTCGTTTCATTGCTCCTGGGGCAGCGGTCGCTTCAGACAGCGAGATCCAATATGCCATGGATATTCTGGATAATTTGGTCGACTTTAATCTGGAATACAGGCTTTTCCCGCTGCAAAAACGGCTTTTTGCAGCCACGATCCACCGCCCGATCGTGTTCCTGATGTGTCATCGACCTCCGCTGGCGCTGGTTTTGGGTCGGTTTTGGGTCCCTTTCCTTCGTTGTTGCTGCCAGAGCTGCTAATAGCTTGAAAACAGTTGGTTTTGTAGTTTTCCCTGACTGTTAAGGCTCATTTTCAGGTGAGAAACAATTGCAGGCGGAAGCGACGTGCGGATCATTTTCCCGATATGGATGATAGCGCCGCCTCGCTTATTTTCTGCTTCTTCTGGGTACCCTCCGGCTTCCCTTGCTGGTGGAACCTAGCAGAATATGATATATCAATATCTCTTTCATCATGCCAATCTATTCATCAGTGCGCACAAACCGCATTTCCGTCGGCGCAACGATCCCGCCATCAGTTCCCAATTTGGACGGCGCCGTCAATGTCTGCCGTTCGGGATTGTTGTGTTCGGGGTGCTTCCTGGTTCATGCAGCTCCACAGGGTCAATCATTACCTCTTCATGGGTAGTATCTGAGGAAATCCACAACTCGGATTTGATGCGCCCAAGCAAATCTCGCAGAACAATCCTGGTCTGCTGGCCAGCATTATGGAAAACATGTTTGCTCTGCTCTTCAATATGACTGGCTTGGGCCTTCTTGAGTTATACTGGCCTTTATCAGCTAGAGCTTTCTATGTGGGCCAATAAATCCGGCATTGAAGTGCACATTTATCAATTGTTCTGCCAACATCTTCATGTTACTCCACCCTGATGACTTGCTCAATGGATCTATTTCAACATTTTCTATTTCAAAATTTCACTCCAAGTTCTACAGCTCTGAGCTACAGGGGCAAATGAAGGAGCACCGTGTAAGGAAGAGAGTACTCGTGTATCACATCAATTTCCATGTACTCTGCTGACCATCACTTGTTTCCTTGGTCAATAAGGGTGACCTAAACTGTATCCTGTCAACAGGATTGCAATTTCCCCGAAGTCTTCGGATTCAGTTCAGCACTATTTCTCCACAGCTGCGCCACATAACTTGACCCAGTCTCAGATGCTGAGTCGGACATCAAATATGCTTGCATTGTGCCATCGTCAGTCTGATATCTGACTAGATTTGACTCTACCGTGACTTGAGTCATTTTGGGACACCCTTGGACGCTTGAGCTATATAGGCAAACCATACTCACAATATCACAGCAACTGACTATGCTAAAAGAGATTAGATGATTGAGACAAGTGGCAAGCCGAAGCAAGCAACCTTTACTCTGCCACACAGCTCTGTGGATTACCCAAATTGGTCCGTCATAGGGTATTTATGACGATTCCAAATTGGTCAGGAACCAGGCCTTGCGCTTAGACTTGGAGCAAGGCAAGACTCCTCCAAGTTCCTCCATTTGATTGGGATCTAATATTTGCCTCCTGATACATGATTTTAGTAGATTATATAATCTAGGTATGCCCCGAGGGCTCGATTTGTGGCGCAACCTCTGAATCGGTAGCGGTAGCCATGATATATAATTACAACCAGGGTCATTTGGGACCATGGATGGTGCACAAACATTCTTTACTAATATATGGAGTAGATTGATTGATTGTCCAGACCCAACATTGGGCCGGACTCCAAGTGCTTTCATGCCATTTTCTTGCGCCACCTATCAAAGGTCACCACAGAGGTCTCAAATAGGGACATTGGAGGATTATCTGACATCAATAAACACTCAGAGGTAAGTCCAAATTTATTGGGATTTATCCGGATTTTTCTATGGCAGTAAAAGTCTAACAACTTTGAGCACTGAGTCAGATGAGAGATACATGGTAGCCTGTCTGTCCCGGAAAAGACAGTTTCGCGTGACCTTTTCAATCACTTTATCAATGACTTTGCATAAATGTGACCATTTTTTCGAGACGTTTTGTACTGTTTTCTATGCGACTCACTACAACGGAGGCCAGAAAATCCGATTTCTATGTCAGGGGAGCCCATCATTTTGATCGGCAATTGCCGGAACATCTTGGGCTTGCTCTCAACCACCGTGCAGGTTGAAAAGGGCCGTGAAATTGAATGCAAATATTCAGTATATGTTGCTGATGCCTCAAGTGGGTGAACGATGTCAGAGTTACCGCCCATGCTGACAGGATACAGCTTGTAGACGGATTTGGGCGAGTGAGCTACATTCTTGCTATTTCGGTTTGTTCTTGAGTTCGGATATCACATTAGACAGTTCTCTGATCATCCTCTCCACTGAGCAGGAGCCCCTTCTCGTTATATTGGACATACCAGGTGGGAATGGGATAAACAGGGTAGAGGTGTTGTGACAATGTATAGATATATTATGCCCAGGAGGCACTGAAATCCTCCTCAATTGACGCAGAGGTATAAAAATGTCACCATATGCTTAATAGCTCAAAGTCCGGCCCTGAACGGTAGAAACTGTTGATATCCGGCATCATTTTGAGTTGTTCGGAAGTTGGAGATTTTGGGCCAGGGGATAACCTGGGAATGCAACCAGACCCAATAGTGGAATAGTTATGCAACAGCCATACACAGGACCATGACTTCTGCCATGACTTCTACGAGTAACCTGTAAGCAAACAATGCAACTGTTACGGCAAGATGATTCTACACAATATGGTGGAAGTGCGGAACCAGAGACATTGTAGGAAAAATACAATCCGAGCAAACCTGAATGTTCTCACCAATTTGGAAGCAGAAATGCCAGAGCAGCAGGAGCGCCACAATTGATCCGTGAGTTGAGACATATAGGTTTCCGTAGCGATGTCATAAAAGAAATAAACAGTTATGATTTCTGTGTACATCTATGATTGCTGGAGCAACCGGGCAGACGAACAGGGGACCAGACTTTCTTTTGGGGAATTTATCCCGCTTCTCAATTCGCCCAATTAATATTCCAATTGATTCAGCACGATGACAGTTATGCAGGTAATGATTGAGTCAGTGGAGTTCCAAGTCCACCATGTAAGGGACAAACGACTCAAACGACCAGCTTTGGCGGCAAGATCCAAATCAGGCAATTAATGGCGGACGGCATCACTATCAATGCTGCTGTATGCTGAATCTGGATTGTGATATCAAATGGCTTGAAATTCTACACTCTGGAAGTGAGGAGACAGCATCAAGAGCTGGTGAACTGTAACCAACAATCCCGAATGGCAGACATTGACGGCGCCGTCCAAATTGGGAACTGATGGCGGGATCGTTGCGCCGACGGAAATGCGGTTTGTGCGCACCGATGAATAGATTGGCATGATGAAAGAGATATTGATATATCATATTCTGCTAGGTTCCACCAGCAAAGGAAGCCAAAGGGTACCCAAAAGAAGCAGAAAACAAGCGAGGCGGCGCTATCATCCATATCGGGAAAATGATCCGCACGTCGCTTCCGCCTGCAATTGTTTCTCACCTGAAAATGAGCCTTAACAGTCAGGGAAAACTACAAAACCAACTGTTTTCAAGCTATTAGCAGCTCTGGCAGCAACAACGAAGGAAAGGGACCCAAAACCGACCCAAAACCAGCGCCAGCGGAGGTCGATGACACATCAGGAACACGATCGGGCGGTGGATCGTGGCTGCAAAAAGCCGTTTTTGCAGCGGGAAAAGCCTGTATTCCAGATTAAAGTCGACCAAATTATCCAGAATATCCATGGCATATTGGATCTCGCTGTCTGAAGCGACCGCTGCCCCAGGAGCAATGAAACGAGAGCCGCGCAGCGGGATCGGATACCGACAAGTCACATGGCTCAATGATCCGCTGAAACGAGGCTCCGAACAACATCATCGAAAAACCGTGTCTAAACGGCCAAGCTAGGGCCCTGTTTATAGTACTGGTTTGCAAACCAGTTTATAAACAGGTGTTTATAAACCAGTTTTTAAATGCAGTCCCAGGAACCCCCGGTTTATTGGTTTTTAAATACACCACTGGTTGACCACTGGTTGGGCCTTTTCGAGAGTTATAGTGGTTGATATGAAATATTTTGCCGAGACACTCACATTGAAATGTCCTTGCAATGATCTCAAGGTTGCATCTGAGGCTGTGGAGGCCTTGCATCGACCAACAACGGAGCCAGAGGTGGCTGACGGTTGATCAAGTGTGAGAATTTGTTATCAAAATTTTTGGCCAAGTCCGCTCGTTGAAGTCACTGACGCATTTTGTGCATCGTCAGACCCTTTTGAAGTGTCCAAGATGTCGTGGTAGATGGCAGAGACAAGGGCAGCTGAGAATATCAGCCAGATTGTGCATTTAGGTAAGCAGTGTTTTAAAAACTGCAAACCGGTTTATAAACAGCCTGTTTACAAACCTTGTTTATAAACCTAGTTTTTAATCCTAAAACATTGAAAACAGGGCCCTAGGCCAAGCAAGGCATGGTCATTCTGAGCTGGCACATTTCAAGATGCTAAATAGGTCCTCTAGAATGCCACTTTTCTGAGCCAAAAACCCAAAATTTCTCCTCCGAACGACGTCCAACGGAGCTCCATCACCCAATCGAGAATTACGCAAGGGCTTTCGAAACAAGGTACAAGGTGTTTTAGGCCTCTTAGGCCTGTCGGGCACATCCAATTACCCCACCTACCTGGCCCAATTATGATGTCATCTCATCTGCCTAAGGTGAATAAATCTTGGATTTGATTCACGTCAAAAAAGTCGGCGTCAGCCATGGAGCTCTCAGCTTTGCGACGAATGTCCCTGGTAATCCCCGACGTTTTAGCAACGGGTGTCGTCTATGATGCTCCTTCCAAGCTTCTTCAGTCGAAGTCCTCTGGTCATGGCGACTTCCTAACGCTGGTCGGTGGAGTCGCCGTCGTTGAATTCGGCAAAAAAGGCAGTTTACTAGTCGACGGGGACGCTCCAAGGCTCGGATTCTGTGGGAGAACGAGGAATTCACGGACGATACCAAGCCGGCTCGTTGGTCAATGGGCCATCGAGCGAAAGACGACGGGACCTGTTAAATTCCTGCGTTTCAGGCTCCAGTCCTGAGAACGATTGGAGCGCTAAGCAGAGGCAGGCAGAAGAGAAATGTGTCGGTCATGGAAGTCGTAAGCATGAAAAAGAGAAACAAGGCGTGATTCGAGCGTGATACGGGCTGGAGTTGGTCAGGCTCGGAGCTGGTCACTTTGAGGCATTCAGATTGCTCAACGGCAATGTCAAAAAGATATTTCCAGAACAGGATACATACATATCATTGTTAGATCTTGAATGAAATACTGTCTAGATACTTGTATCGTACAAAACGAAAGAGGTTGCATCGATAAACCTGCCGGTTGCCAGCGAGTCGGCTCGCCTAAGAGGGAGCGACGCTTCAGCTGATTGTCGAGAGTCTCATTCACCCGACAGGGTCGTTCAAATGTGGCGATTGTCTATGCTCTTCTGATGGGTGACAGTCTGAAACCGATCTGCGAGTAGACGATGAAGTACTACATGGGAAATCATGCCAAGCGAGGCTCCTTCGACTAGCGCCTGGTGGTGTTCCGGGGAAGTCAACGACAAGGCGACGATGAACGGGACAGAAGACTTGATGTAGTGCAAGTCAAACATAGTCTTGTGAGCCAGATTCGATGGCATTGTGAGGAAGAAAAGGCCGGAGGTTGCGGCTGGAGAGGGTAAGGAAGGGAATACGTGGCTTCGTATAATGCCCTTGCAGAGGCATCTGCCATTGCTGTAGGTAGTCAGCACTATGGAGTATGGAGGGACTAGCGACCGGAGGCACCACATCTTCCTCGAGCGCCTAGATGCGGGTGGTTCCTCGAAGCGAGTAATGACTAATCGAAGTCCTCAGTGGCAGATAGGAGGTTGAAAAGCTGCGCTACACGTCGAGGAAGGACACTCCGAGGAAACTCGTCACTCAAATCTCTGCCTCTTCCAGATGACAGGCGCCAACTTGTCAAGATTCTGCTTTACTAAAAAGCGCATGCTAGGCTTGTCTTCAGCGAGAAATGCTGGTGAGATGGGGAGAATCTTGATGGGGGTAATTGCTAGCTCACCAGAACGGTCTTCCTGGGAGGACATGCAGAATAAGAAGCGGACGGCATATCGGAAACGTCGATGTGCTCGAGTAAGATGGACACGAATTTGGACAGCGAAGGATCGTTTGGCTCATAAGTGAGAGCCTGCTCCATTAACCGCAACGCTTTTACAGACCCTCTGTGCGCAGGTCACCAGACGCTGGAAGACAGATCAGATATCGGTTCATTTTTTGAAGGATTGCTAATCATACATTTGTTTGCTTCCTTGAAAGTAGTGAACAGTGGTGCCGTGTCGGGCACGGCACTAATGGCGTCTGTTCGGATGCACCTATTTCGGGAGAGTTTGCAATAGAGCGGTTCTGCAATACTGAACACTAGAGGAGGAGGGAGAAAAGGAAAAATTGCTGGATTCAGCCAATGGCAGTGATGATGGATCATGCACTAATTACTTGGCGTCCCATGGCGACTCCGAACCAGAATATGTTTCGAGAGAGTCGTGCATCATGCAAAGCAAAGCAGTCAGGACAGCTTCCGTACATTTAACAATTCAGAGAAAATAATCAGGCCAGTCAAAGACTTCGCTCACCATCTTTCGTTTACTCTACCTATTGGTGGAATTGAGCTCGAAGGGGCATCATAAGCCAAGGAGACGTTCAAAGATGTCGAATCTGAGCAGAAAGGATGAACCAAGAGGTTGTCCGTTGCAACAATGGGTGTAGTCACCTAACTATGGGGCAGGGTTCTTCCCTGACCACTTCATTACAATCTCTGAGGGTTTTCCCTGCACAGCCACCACCCTATATAACCAATTGGGTTTCCCTATACTATATAGCTCCTGACAATTGACCCCGCCACTTGAATACTTCCTCGAGCCTTGAGAAACACGTTTAAGCCCACGTGCTCCGCTCCAACTGAGAATTGGCTGCCGCCTTTGACAACCCAGCTCAAAATTCAGTACGATTCCAGCTGAGAATGCACGCCATGACAGCTGGCGGTCTTGGTTCAGCCTCTCCATGGTTCAGGTGGTTATCACGTCCGACTGATGGCTCTTGTGATCCTCATGTCGTATGTTCGAGCCCTCGGCATGCTGAGTACTAGTTGTTTTTTTATTTGTTTTACTTCCTTCCTGCTAATATCTCACTTACTCTACGTTCGTTTGCTCATGTCAAGTGTCCTTGCAATCCCCTTTTTGCACCTAGTATATATACATTATATTTGTTTCAAATAATCAGCTGCAAACAACCCCGCGGAGAAACACATTGACGGGTTGTCGTGTTCCGTGGACTGGCTATTGGTGTCTATGCAGGAGTGTAAGCCCAATTCCCTTTCATGTGTGATACCACTGACAAAGAGACAATTCCAGCCCTGCCACTCGGCCTGTCCCTATTCTTTGTTGAATTTGCTCAAGCGGTCCAGCGGTTTCGGACGCTGGTAGATAGCGAAGAGGCGAAGATCTTGAATGAGGATGGAGAGGAATGGGGCATTGTCACCTGCTACTTGAAGAAAGACATGGATTAATGTAGTCGTTGCAATAAATTGTTGACTGTTGGGAAATTTGTTATCTCCGTTTGATCTCTTATCGTTATCTAAGACAGTCAATCAACATGTGACCTTATCAATATCTCCAGCGGGCTACATTTATGAAAACTTGACCTAGAAAGTCACCGCTGGCCACGATAACATCAAGACAACACTCGATAACCATCCCTGATATATTGGGGGTGTTTCCAGTGACTTCATATTTTTGAGTTCAGAAACACCCAAAAGTCGCTCTAGGTTCACCTTATGGGCAGTTTCAGATCCTGAAAGTGGCTAGACAAGTGACTCTTAAGTATCTGAATTGGGTCAGGCAGCTGCTAATTGTATACGGAGGTCAGACAAACAATTTGGCCACTCCAGATAATTCAAGAGGTCACTGGGAGAATAGCTGGACTGGGATAGTCTAGTCATTCCATTGGCCTTGCCTGACTTTGGCGGTGATACAAGCCTGTGACGCATGCGGGATGTAGGTAACAGGAATCCTTGCTCTTAATAGTGAGATATGATGCAATTTACAAGCCATCATTCACACCACACGACGGCAGACTCTTAGTTCTCTTATGTGGCGCAAAGGTCCGAGTACACGGGGAGCCCTTTGATGGTATGGAATGACAAATCCTGCCTGTCTTGTTTCAGTTGAATGAACCGCTTGATCCTCCTGCCAACAGGAACATTGGTCGTCAGCTGAATGACCAGCGGAGCCCTTTGATGGTATGGAATGACAAATCCTGCCTGTCTTGTTTCAGTTGAATGAGCCGCTTGATCCTCCCGCCAACAGGAACATTGGTCGTCGGCTGAATGACCAGCGCTTAACTGGCACTGGTCTTCACTTGATTGATTAGAACCTGTCGCTTACACCCATTTCCTTGTCCTGCATACATGCCAAAAGATCAAGCCCACAGGCAATTGGAAGCTGAAAGAGCTCGAAAGCTCAAGTACGAGCCTGCAGCAGCGCCTGCAGATGGACAGAAGAAGCAAGGGACAAATGGTAAGATTCTCAAGTGGCGGCGTCATCTCAAATTCTAAGCTGTCCAACAGACTGATGATTGCCATTAGATTCTAAGGTGGTAAGGGAGGAATGTAATTTCTAAGCTGCGTGAGGAAAAAGTTATAATGACATTCTCAAGTAGTGATTCTCAAGTGGTGAGCTGCAAATGCAAATTCTAAGCTGCATGAGAGACAAATTCTCATGGTTGTCAGGTCGCGTTGGAATTCATTCTGGTATGGGGAGCAGAATATCACACAAAAAGCGGCGGTCATGTAAGGTGATGATATTGACATGGGTCTACTGGAAGTGATAGAAGGAAGCTAGGCCAAAGCGAGGTTTTCTGATTTTAAGCTGAAGTGGTCTGGAATTCCAAAGGCTGGATAAGTATTCTACAGAATTGTCAGGGCAGTGGATATTGGGGTGAGCAAGGCATCTCAAGGATTGTAAGGTGGAGCCTGGACATTTCCAGCCCAGTAACCCAATATTTCCAGCCAGATCGAGGGCTTTTCCTAGGTGGTGGCTGTGCAGGGAAAAGCCTCAGCCATTGTAATGAAGTCGTGAGGGAAGAACCCTAGTCCTTTGTTAAGTGACTACATGGACTCCTCTCCGTTGTGGTTTTGTTCCAAGTTTCACCTGCGTCACGCGTCACAATTACACGTGAAAGTGACGACCGTCCGGCGACGACTCTGGGCAACTTGACCTCGACGACCACGACTGCTGGAGACTGTCGGATTGTCAGCAATTAAACTTCTCTCTGCTATTCTGGAGTCCAATTAATTTCCAGGAAATTCCATCACACTCCACTAGCGTATCCGACCATCCCGATTCCCAGGCAAATGTTGGGCAAATGTTGGCAACCTCGAGCTCCATCTGAATCTCCAGGAGCTAAGCCCAGCCTAGCTGGCCTCCGGGAATCCTAGTCCTTTGCTAGGATTGCGACCTCGGGCTCGTCATGAGTGACCCGTTGTAATCCGAAGTCGAGAATCACTGAAGGTGCTAGGTAGCTGAAGGCGAGGACAAAGCAGCACCAGAAGCCACTGGCAAATAACTAATCGGTAATGCAAATAGACCTCTCTGTTCCTAGAGCTTACCTGGATCCACAGCAGTTCACTGGTCAATCTCTCTGGTCACCAACGAGAATTTGGGGGCTGAAAAAATATCTGCAGCTGCACAAGATTCCCAAATCATCCACCGCTATTGGCCAAGATGCAGAATCTCTATCCTGTTTCCATCTTTCCTCATGCCATTCGGCGTTTGTGGACGCATTTGCCAGCCCGACAATGGCCCAGTGCTGGTCCGCTGGAAAAGCCCTTCAGATATTCTAGGACGGTGTTGAAGGCTGCGGTGATGGAAAAGAGGCTTACTGGGCTTTCGGACGAGATGATTTGGTTGAGACAATAGAAATCGGCGACGAAGAGGAAGCAGGTATGTCTTATGGAAACAAACATTTTACAACTAAAGCTGACTAGATCTTACCAGGCGTTTTCCTCTTCCGTTTGGACGATAAATCAAACCAGCACGAGCCGCACAGCCAGATATTTCGTACCAGAGGCAGAGCTTCGTCGTCGATGACCGGAGCTGAGAGCACCATTCCTCACGAACCACAGCCAGCCCCCAGACTCAGTGCTTTTGCTTTTGACGACGTTCGGTCAGCCAGTCTTGTCCTTCGGATTTCGACAACTTCACCCTTATTTTTGTTTCCATGAATTCCCACTTTTCAACGAAATTCTCTCGGACACGTCTTCAGCGCTTCAGCCGCAAAGCCTTGGATTATGAGACGCAGTTTCAGGATGGGCATGATGATGCCGAAGAATGAGAAGAGGGAGACATAGACGTTGGAAGAGAAGACGAACGAGAAGACAATAGGGAACAAGACAGAGATCCCGCAAACTTCCAGATCATTGGGGATCACGGAGCTTTTTCCTCGTCTCGTCTTCTTCCAGCTCCAGTCAACCCTTCTTCCTCTGCATTGTTCCTTCTTTCATCTGTCAACATCAATTTGGCAAGGGCAATCAAAGCTTCCGACAATCACTCTTCACCAGATCTTCCCTTCGGCGTAACCCTGCCTCTCATCCTCCAATTCACATGACCAGAAAACGGGTCGAAGGGTCGTTGGGATTATGCTCGTACAGAATTCGATCGTTGCAGCGCTATTGGTACGTACAGAATGTCCTTCTCAATGTTTCTCTATGCTCATAACCGCAATAGATTCTATAATCGTTGGTATCTCTTCCTCCAGACGTCCAAATGCGTCGTTCATCTCGGCAGGTCATCAACGATAGCCAATATGGACTATCACATCTACGACAACTCGTAAAACAACAATACAGTACTACTTAGTCGATAATGCTGGAGAGCTGCCCAAAAGGACGAAACACAATGGCCGGAGTCAGCCTCGCAGCGGACTCTGATTCATAGCAGCCACAGCTGAGAATTCCATCTTCAAGCTGGTCCCGCGGCTGGTGGGGAAAAGGGAGCTGTTTTTCGATCTAGAGAAAGGGACATAATGATGGAAACGACCGTACAAGGAAACCGAAACCTTCTATATCCTCGGTGACCGAGCTGACCCAACCGATCATATCTTACCACATTTTCGTCAAATTCTTTCGCTCTCGGATCGCCCAACTCGTCTCGACTTACTAGACGCCGCTTTTCCAAAAACTACAGTTATCGCGCAGATATCGGAACCTGGTCGTCTTGATGGTTCTCTGGTCAGGTATATCGCTTCTCACTGCTGCCTCGGCGGCCCAGATATTTGAAATGGCGGACGTGTTTGAAGATATGTGCTCTTCGCCGAAGGTGAGAGAATATTTCGGCTACCTAGGCACTGGATATTTTGATGAAACGCCTATGTAATTTCATGAGACTAGTCGCCGAGTCAGCTCTGGCGTATTGCAAACAATGACCAGGAGTTGATATGAGTTCAAATGTGTACAGACAAAGGATCGTCTTTCTTGTCGATGTTTTCACGTTCTGAGTCTCAATACCGAGAACAGATTCGCCATGCTCCCAATTACTCTATCGAAGACCTCCAATTCCTCCAGCGCCCATCGCCCATTAAGCGGTTTTAATACATTTTCCATCTTCTCTGATTGATGAGACGGGGACTACTTGGAAAAGGGAATACGTACGCCCGGGGCCACAGAATCCTATATAAGAGGTTCTGTCATTGGCCGTGTTCTTCATCCCTCTGCTGGCCAGAAGATCACTCTTGCTTTTGACAAGCTCTCCTTTGTCTCCATGTTTTTCACAAAATTCATTGCAGTCTCTTTCGCCTTTGCCCCGGTGATCATGGGCTTCAGTGTCTACCAAGACATCGAAGCTCGTGGTCTCTCCAAGAGAACACCTAGTGCTCAAGGTGCCACTGAGGCGGAGATCATCGCCGGTTGCCCATGTCCTGGACTCAAAGCGTAAGTCCAACACAAACATCGTCTCTTGATTCTTTTTCTAATTTCGTTCAACAGCCTCATGTTAGCCAAGAAAATGGCGCCGACGGACTGGTCGAACCCTAAAGTTGACCTCAAGACGGCCGAAAAAATCTTCAAGGGTTTGTTCTGTTTTGGTCGTACTGTTTAACACCTCTAACCTCCACCGTCTACAGACAACTTCAACCTGAATCCAGATTTTGTGAAGTTCACTGTCGGCGCGGCCTCCAAGCTCAGCCTGAAACCAGACCCACTATTCAAGGCTGGCGAATTCTTCAGCTTGTACGATATTCGGAGGCAAGTACAGATATGCGCCTGCTGGAAAATCAGATTGACAAGTGGACTTTCAGTTGGCATGCCACGAAACCCGACCCAGGCCAAATTGTGCATCCTGTGTGCATAAGTCGCAAAGACCCCACAGGCGAGAAATATGACCCTCGTCCGTTCGACGCTACGACATTCAAGGCGTATACGGCAAATCTTAAAGGAGCCAAGGATGTGACTCCCAAAATACAGGCCTTGGCTCGAAAGGCGGCTGTAGACTTGCATAAACAAGATATCAAACTGTTGGAGTGGTTCAATGTTTGGGCTGAGTCCGCTTTACTTTTGACGGTACTCAGCGTCGATGGCAAAGGCCGAACTGTACCTGTCTCGAAGATCGAAGCTTTCTTCTCTAAGGTGCGTCTAGTGTTTCACGTTCGACTTATAATCCACTAATTCGGATGGCTACAGGGTACATTGTCATCGGTTCCCACAAGCGCAATCGGAATGCCCCAGCTAGGATTATTGACCATTGAACTCATCCACGAAGCCTACAAGGATGATTTCAAAGGTTTCGTCGCCCTGATTTCCCGTTTCACCAAGGAGGGCGTGCAGGCAAAATTCCAGGGATTGCATGACGGCGATATCCATGCAGTGATGACAGGGATTCACGACAAATTTTCGAAGGAGCTCACTTCCTTGGAGGCCGGTCTTGCTGTCTCGGTCACCAAGTTCTTCGAAATGTTCCACAAATCAACGTAGATCGGCATAATGTACAA
Organism: Mycena floridula; assembly: GCA_029320655.1. NCBI lineage: Eukaryota > Fungi > Basidiomycota > Agaricomycetes > Agaricales > Mycenaceae > Mycena > Mycena floridula. The sequence goes on along the minus strand of JARIHS010000034.1, from coordinate 795,962 downwards.
ACACGGCTGAATATATTGTAACTGGATCGTCGAACTGTATCCAACAACACTATTCTCAGGTCCCATTCACTGCTGGCGAATCCTAAATTCCTCTGAACACGACCAAGATCCGCTTCCAACTGATGGCGAAGGCAAGGCGAAGGTCTCCCAGTACTCTAGACACTAAGTAATTCGAGTGAGCACAGCCAAAATATTTGCTTGTCAGCGATACGACAGTGCTTGAAAGAAAGAAAAGAAAGATGTACTGCAAGGTAGAGCCCCCGTTTTACACGATATATTTCAATAGCTATAATTAGGGTACTTGCTACGATAAGGGATGTCTACGATTGACGGAACATTCCGAAGAACTTGGTGACCGAGACAGCAAGACCGGCCTCCAAGGAAGTGAGCTCCTTCGAAAATTTGTCGTGAATCCCTGTCATCACTGCATGGATATCGCCGTCATGCAATCCCTGGAATTTTGCCTGCACGCCCTCCTTGGTGAAACGGGAAATCAGGGCGACGAAACCTTTGAAATCATCCTTGTAGGCTTCGTGGATGAGTTCAATGGTCAATAATCCTAGCTGGGGCATTCCGATTGCGCTTGTGGGAACCGATGACAATGTACCCTGTAGCCATCCGAATTAGTGGATTATAAGTCGAACGTGAAACACTAGACGCACCTTAGAGAAGAAAGCTTCGATCTTCGAGACAGGTACAGTTCGGCCTTTGCCATCGACGCTGAGTACCGTCAAAAGTAAAGCGGACTCAGCCCAAACATTGAACCACTCCAACAGTTTGATATCTTGTTTATGCAAGTCTACAGCCGCCTTTCGAGCCAAGGCCTGTATTTTGGGAGTCACATCCTTGGCTCCTTTAAGATTTGCCGTATACGCCTTGAATGTCGTAGCGTCGAACGGACGAGGGTCATATTTCTCGCCTGTGGGGTCTTTGCGACTTATGCACACAGGATGCACAATTTGGCCTGGGTCGGGTTTCGTGGCATGCCAACTGAAAGTCCACTTGTCAATCTGATTTTCCAGCAGGCGCATATCTGTACTTGCCTCCGAATATCGTACAAGCTGAAGAATTCGCCAGCCTTGAATAGTGGGTCTGGTTTCAGGCTGAGCTTGGAGGCCGCGCCGACAGTGAACTTCACAAAATCTGGATTCAGGTTGAAGTTGTCTGTAGACGGTGGAGGTTAGAGGTGTTAAACAGTACGACCAAAACAGAACAAACCCTTGAAGATTTTTTCGGCCGTCTTGAGGTCAACTTTAGGGTTCGACCAGTCCGTCGGCGCCATTTTCTTAGCTAACATGAGGCTGTTGCACGGAATTAGTGAAAGAATCAGGAGACGATGTTTGTGTTGGACTTACGCTTTGAGTCCAGGACATGGGCAACCGGCGATGATCTCCGCCTCAGTGGCACCTTGAGCACTAGGTGTTCTCTTGGAGAGACCACGAGCTTCGATGTCTTGGTAGACACTGAAGCCCATGATCACCGGGGCAAAGGCGAAAGAGACTGCAATGAATTTTGTGAAAAACATGGAGACAAAGGAGAGCTTGTCAAAAGCAAGAGTGATCTTCTGGCCAGCAGAGGGATGAAGAACACGGCCAATGACAGAACCTCTTATATAGGATTCTGAGACACCCCTGGCGCACATATTCCCATTCAGCAACCCCAATCATCAATCAGGAAACCCGCAAGATGGGCGCCCAAATTCGGCAAATTGCATTTGCCAGCGCGATTGTGAGCTTGTTGGATCTGTTCTCGGTTATTCAGAACAGCAAGAATGTATGTATGAAAATAAACGACAAATCTTTGCGCTCACATGCTCTCGTCATCCGTTGTACCGGCGCGGAGCTGACTGAGGAATCCTTGGGTGTTTCATACTAAGCATGCGTCTACTAGGTCCCGCAGACCCGAAATCTCACCTTCGCCGACTCGGTTCGTTCACCATTTTTAATAGCTGCTAGGGCACCAAGGTCTGGCAAGCAAGCCCATTGCCTTGGGGAAGCAGAACTTCCAACCAACCAGAGAGCTGTCGAAACTCGTAGACGACGATGAGTCTCGTCGATGACTGATGACTGATATTTCTGCCAGATACTTAATGGACAGGGACATCGACGGTGAGAATTCGATAGATCATCCCGGTTCCCCAAGGCGCCCAATCTGAAGCAGAGGCGAGAATGGCTGACAGAAGGTTCCGTGTATAGGGTCCTGGTGCCCCAGGATTTAGCACAAAGTTCGAAACATCCGAAATGAGGCGGCACCAGCAAGGCACCAGAGACAGGCGTCCTGGGGCGTGATTCACTGACGGCTTAGGTTGATGATTCGCATTTTTGGATGGTGAGAGCAGCTGCAAGCAGAAATATGAACATGGGGTTAAATTTTCGAAATTGCGGAAATTGCGAGGGTGTCGACGTCACGGTTGCTTTCACGTGCTCCGTGACGGCATGATTCTTGCCGTCAACCAGGATCCTTTTCCTGGCCATAATGCCGTGCGCTTGTCCGAATTCCATGCCACCAATCAGGACGGCCGAAAGAAATGTGAGGATCATGTCGGCTGGTGCTGCCACCCAATTAAATTTCTCCTCAGAGGCTGATAAAATCTGCTCGTAGAGGATCCATGGCCGCCTTGCAGGCATTGGATAAACATCTCGCATTCAACGTCGATCTGCTGTTGACAGTAATCCCTATCGTCTTTGACCACATCAATATCTCCAACATTCCCTGCCAGTCCTATCCAGAATGGCCTGTCGACGACCGACATCCTGGACATTTGACAGTTTCAGCCCTCAACATTCTCGCACACTATATTGCGACGCATGGTCTGCTCTCGATAGCCAGCATGCATTCATTGACCAAAGCAAATATCCAGAATCTCGGCCCTTTCATCCCATTCCTTTGCCGACGTCTGGAGGGCGGAAGACAATCCAGCGGTGAATGGGGGCTGCAAGAAACCTTGCTCAATAGCATCACGCGCATCTTCGTGGAGCTATGCAAAGATTCTGACCTTGAATCTATATTGCTCGCCTCATTTCCCGAAATGTACAACGAGATTACTCGGATTTGGGTACTCGAAGAGGATATGAAGCCGCCATTGACGGCTGCAAATATCCTGGCTGTCATGGTGCACGGGCTCGGCGGGCAGAAGGCATCTTTGAAGACCAAGGATCATATCCTCCCTTTCTTGCCATCTCCCGAATCCCAAACGTCAGCATTTCTGCTTCGCAGAATCCTCTCCATCTTTGACGCGACACCGACAGACCCAGAGATGTATTCATTAGGCGGATATTTCGAGATTCTAGTCTACGTCTCACTCTCTGGTCCCGTCGCAGAGGCTCTGTGGGAGGCAGGCTCAGTCACCTTGGCTTGTCATATCCTACGATGGCTTGCTTCACGGAAATTTCTCTCCAAAATCGTCCCTTCTAGCCACCGCGCCGATCTCGCCAGCATGGTATTCCCAAGTTGCCTCCAATACATCATTATGAACACCAGAGGCCAGTCACAAGTGGCAGAATGTTTGGACAACCAAATTCTCGTGTCCATGATGAAGCGCCGCTCCGTCTTGCATAGTGGACTAGATGCTGAAATCAAAGACCGGGTCTATGGACGGATGCTTGTGCAGATAGAGCCGTATCTACTATATCCAAGCATCCTTCATCTGGTGGTCAAATCATCCAGAAGCATGAAAAAGCTCGGCCTCGACAATTCGGCATCCGATGATCAAGCTTGGAATCGGTTCAACTCTCTCGTTGAAGCTGCGACTAGATCGAAACATGAAATCTTCAAAACTCCGTATGACTGGGCGAGCTGCCACAATAACGAGGCGAGTGAATCGTCGCTTTTCATCATACATGAGCTGACTGGCTGCTGCTTGTTTAGCACCTTGATTGCGACTCGCCAAGGCCAAAGTTGCGTGTATGCTCGGGATGTACTACAGTCTTTTACTGCTCTCAACGGTGTCAATCGGACGACTGGCCGTCTCATCGATCTCAATGTCAGGGTCGACCCCCAACGTCGCCATTCAGTTCTCCTGAATTATCACATTTCTTCGGCCCCGATTTGACACCTCTTGATTCCGCATACATGCAGCGACGAGTCAATAAAGACATCAAAGCTGCTCGTGTGGATAGCTCCGCCGTAGCTCGTTTCCTTCGTCAGAATCCTCATGTCAACCCTCGAACGTTGGTATTGTCGCTCGACTATCGCACCACGCCTCTCACAGTTTCTGTCATGTCAGAAGAAGTATTCAGAGCTACCGAATATCACCGGCTGCTCGGTAGACTCTTTACCGTGGAGATCGACTATTTATTTGACGAGGCTGGGAAGGGTTCTGGATACTTGGTGCTCGCGACAGCTCGCGGCCATCGACGCGATTGGCAGAGTTTCGAGCTCAAACATTTTGATGCTGGGTATGTGTCTTCATTCACCCTGATTTCTGTGCTGATTTCTTCTCAGATGGTAATGCTGTTTCACGAAACGATCTTTCGTCTTCTTTTCTTGCTCTATATCCATCCGTATCTCGTAATCCTATTGTTGTATCCAATATCTTGTATTCTTGCTATAGCTGCACTGTATTGGTTTCGCGCTGTCGCTCATAATGTATTGTCAAATGTATAGAAGGCATATTCAGCTCTCGGGTACCATAATTGACTGATGTGGAGGACAAGATACGTAGAGAGCAGGTAGCGAGCGAAATGCAGAGTGGCTTGGGGAGTTGTACATTGCAGAAGGTCGAATGAGGAAGTTTGCGGTATGTATGAATGTGGCAAGAGTGAGAGGAAATGACGATTAAGAAGACATTGTCGTTTGGAGAGCCGAATGAATACCTGATATGCTCATTAGCATATGAACAGACCCCAGCGATTGAACATACCTTATACAAACCCATCTTCAAAGCGTTTGAGCTCAAAGTTCTTCCACTCTTCTATATGTCTTCGGGCCACCCAGAAAACAAGGAATCCCAAGTTTTTGTTGGCACCGGCAATGTCGTCCTCAATGTCGGAAACCGGATCGCTTGCAAGATTCTTGTATTCAGTAGCTCGAAACATCTCCTCTGATATGTAGGATGTCGTGTGAGGCGTTTCGCGATAGTCGAGTACCAACACTAAAGTCTTGAGGTTTGCCCGGGGATTCTGACGAAGGAAATTAGCAGCGAGGGACCTGTCTTCACGGGCCGCTATGATGTCCTTCCGGACTCTTCGCATAATGTAGGTGAAACCGATACGACTGATTCCACGGGTTTCTCGAGGGATGTCTGGACCTTCCCTGTAAGCTATGCCGATCTCGCGACTTCTTTGACGACCATGGCACCGAGCCTGATGGGATGGCCAGTCTTCGGCTTGACACTTTTTGGAGCAGTAAAAGACACTGGTGCATGCGGAACATACTCGAAGTTTTGAACATTCTGGGTCGCAATGACCCTGCTGATGAATTAAAGGATTAGTAGAGCATACGAGGAAACGAATTCGCTTACATCGACATTGTGACATCTAGCCCAGTCGTAAGGTACCGCGAGAAGTTCACTCTTGGATATGGTGGCAGCGTCAACCAAGGAAGTAAACCGAATCCATTCTTTGAGAAACTGCTTGTGGGGCGACGTCCAGTTGTGGAGACCGACCTTGCTGATACTTGTGATGGATTTAGAGGTAAGGTGAAGGATGCTGGGATACAGCAGATATGCCTCGATATGCGATAGTATCCGCGGATATCCCATGTCTACCATGACTTGACCATGGCCGCCATGATAGTCGGTCATGAAAGGACGGCGTTTCATCATGGACAAAAGAAGTTGGTTTTCCAGGCATTCTGCGATTTGTGGGTGCCCCCCGATGCTCATGGAGGTTTCGAGGAACTGAAGGCAGGTCCGGAATAGCATGCCGGAGAGCTCGGAATGATGGAGGTCGACTGAGCGGCGCTGGGCAAGAATCTTTGGGGAAGAAAGTCGACGTACGATATGGCAGACTAACGCCACACACCCCCCTTCCCAAAGGACTTCGGACATGCCAGGTTCCGAAAACAGAATGTAGCCTGTGAAAGTCACGGCGGCCTCGAGTGAATACAGATCTGCATGCGTGGGGCTCCGATTGTCAAATATGGAGGCGATTCTGCGCAGGGCAAAGGTCGCGATTTGAAGCTTGGATGATGGGAGGAAGGGTATAAATGCTCGCGAGATGGAGTCATAAGCGCCGCCCGGTAAAAGTCGGTGTCCGACACCATCCGATGGCATCCGACACTGGATTCCGTCACACTTTCATCACACTTTGGCGGAGGTCACAGAGCGTAACGCTCCTTCTATATATATCCAATGTCGTCCGCCGAACTTCATTGGAGTTCACCAGAGGCCTCATATACTTCCGTATTTCCAATGGTGATCGTCGAACGTCGGAAGCCCCCGGCGGCATCTTCCATTGTATACCAGTATTTATACAGACTTGTGGCTTGATTTTTGGTACTTGTCGGGACTCTGCACCAACACCTTTATTTTCTACGATGGACTCCATTGCATTCCAGCCTGGTGCAGCCGCACCTCCTGTCGCTCTCGAGCCTATTACCAACAAGACTAAAAAGTCAGCCTGTATCAATGCCGCTAAGGCTCTTGGTATCCCTTCAGATGGCAAGGTCGACGATGTTCGCAAACGGGTCATTCAGTACATCAAGGCCAATTCTGCGACCATAGCAATGAATCCAGCCTTGCAAACATTGCTTCATCAGTCCTACCGTGCCGTCGAACAATCGGGTTCCCGATCGGCTCCTGTCATGCAGAGCTCGGATAAAGAGAAGCTCGACAATGCGGATGCAGCAAAGGAACCTTCCACTCCTTCGGGGTATTTTTATTCTAAAATCTGCTCCAATAAACCTCATTCTTTTCTCCAGGGCGCTCAAAACAATTGCTGAGCTGAAGCTTACCACTGATCCCCCAGCAATTCACGGTCGCCTTGGCGCTGGGCCTGTCAATCCAGGTGCGACTCTGATATCCATTCCCCTGTTCCAACAACTAAATTCCTTTATAAATTCAGTTTCACCAATCGGCAGTTTGACTTCATCATCAGAGGACGACGACGACACGGCTCTCCCAGTGCCACCAGGAAAGCCTGTCTCTGAGCACAAACCTGCGGTTGATTCTGCTGAGAAGAATGGCTTCAGTAAGCCGACTTTTTGCTCCATTTGTTTATGGACCTGACATTCTATAGTCGCTGTAAAACTTTTCGACCATGACAACCAGGGAGCATCGCCGCTGGAGGTTTACCTTCCAGCTGGCAAGCTCATCACTGTAGGAGACAATGGACCGACCACCAAGATATCAGAGCTGGTCCCGGCCTTGCTCGAAAATCATTCCCCTCTTAAAGGTACGACTTTCTGATCCGGATATCTCGGGCGTCTGAACTGATATTCTGTTTCTCAAGGGGGAAGGCTGCTACGTCGCGGCATTCTCGCTTCTTCAGGGCTCATTGACATTGGCCAGCCAACAAAGCTCAACGAGAAAATTCTGGCAACATCCATGTTCAATGAATATCCGCTGCGGGCACCTGAAGACAACAACCAATTGGTTCATACTTGTGACATTTTTTGGGCCAGACCTTCGCAGGTCAATTCATTGGAATCGGGACCTTCACAGGTCAATCGATCGGAATCGGCGGTAACTAGGCTCTCTGAATATTGCATTGTCCCGCTAAAACATTGTTTGAGCCGAAATAGTGGATTGGGGGGAAGAACCAGAGCGTACCGTAAAATGAGAGGCTGTACCCGAGACTACCGGAACCAATGAGAAATCAGGGTTGTCGATGAGATCTAGGGAGGAAAAAATTTTGAGGGACAGACAAACTTGTACAGGTTTAGAGTCATGAGCGCCGTATGGCATCGCCCCAGAAGTAATGATGGAGCTAAGATGCACCAATAGGATGCCAACACATTAGCATCTGATGGCGCGATAAGGATCAGATTGCGCACCTTTCGCACTGGTGACAGCAATGACACAATAGTGCATCAGGAAGATCACTGATCGCACCATAGTCTATCAATAAGTCCCCCAAAATCGCCGCATGAGCTCAGGACAGAGCAAATTAACAGACAGGAAGCCCTAGTTCAGCCCAGGAAGACCTGTTGAGATGTGTACAGCCGTTGTGAACTGTTGCAGTGCCAAACAGTGGTGTGAGTCACTATAAAACCGACCACAGGCGCAAACAGTGGTGTGAGTCACTATAAAAACAACCACAGGCGCAAACAGTGGTGTGAGTCACTATAAAAACCACCACAGCAGCAAACAAAAGTAGCGTGAGTCACTATAAAAACCGCTACATGGCAAAACACTGACCAAACATGCAGCGACAGACCAGCCAACTACATTTCCCCTGCCAAAACCTAGAGCTCTATAACACGCTATATAACGTGACCTAAACATGAGAAATGACAGATAATGTCACCATAAGATCATTGGAGTCCATCCAACACGTCATAATCCATGATGGGGAGCGTAATCTGACATGGGAGTAAGGCAAAGGGGGGAAAAAGGAAGCAAGAAAAGAGCCTGCTAAGTCCCTCAAATCCCAATTGGGAACCCGGAAATTAATTAATAGTAAAATGGCGTGGGACAGATTACATAATAGCTAAGTAAAATAGTATATAAGAGCCCTGTTTTCATAGTGAAATATATCTTCTTTGTATCCCCCAAGAGAGAGGATAAAGGTTGGTCACCAGCAATATTCAAGTGAAGTAAGAACCAAAGGGTTGCTTACTCTCTTGTAGTATTGTCCAGCAAGCAGACTTACAGTAAGTCTGTTTATTGTCTCCTCATTGTCGGCCACAGTGACCAGCATTGTTTAGTCAATTCTTTCAATATTCAGCAAGACCTTCAGTATCACACTCAAGACTCAATTCTCAGTGCTCTCAGTATTCAGCAAACCTCAAGTTCAGCATAATCATCTCTTCACCATCGCCATTGTCATTGGAGCTGCGAGACCTACGAATCACACAATTCTTGTTCTTTCTTTAAGACTCTGTGTAACAGCAGTTGTCGTTCACTGGGTCCTGGTCGCCCTATAGTGGATAAAACGAAGGCGGAACAGGCTTTGCGTGAATCATTAGGACCCTCTAAACTCTAAGGGCAACCTCAACATCATCCAGCATAGGAAACTATAAGCTCACGCTTATTGTAACCTCTCTCATTATCGCCGGTATTATCATAGGGATCACTGAAACCCTCAGAGTCAAGATCGACGATTATCACAACCCGTACTGACGCTCTATAATTCCAACAATCTCTTCAACCTAGACGTGAAAAGTGGTGAGTATCATATGACTGCTAGTTTGGCTCAACATTAACTGCGAAACGGTCCCTACAAGTATACCTAGCTCGACGAACAACCTCAGGTCCTAAGTTGCCTAAATGCACCCTGAGGGAAGTGTTGTATCTTTTGGCTAACAACCAAAGTACGTTACAGCATGACAACTTTTGACTGGTATTTTTAGTCAGACATTGTACCTCCTAAGGTTTGGGGTGCGAAGGAGAAGGAAATACGAGACTCCGGAATTCCTTATCCTCTCGAGGTCGCACGCCAAGTCGCTGAAGTCAGACAACAGGAGACGAAGGAGAAGGCGGTCGTCAAGCGTGACGAATCTCAAAAGGAAATTCGTGCTGTCACTGTTCCGGTCGACCAAGAGGAGCAGTTTCACACCTTTCTGCGGGATATAGTCAGTGTTGATGAGGATATCCTTCTTCCTGGCGACAACATGCTTCAAATTCTGGCACGATACACAGCTCTTAAAAATGCACGCGCTACTCTCGATAAGCTCATCGGATGGAAGAATGGACGTGGTAACAAAAAAGGATATAAGGTTCCAAACAGTATGTTCTCTCTCGCTTGATATATTCAGTGTCATTGCTGAATTCCTCTAGCATACAAGGACTCCGAGGGCAAACCGTCTCATTGGGTCGGTATGACTTTTACCAAGCAACACCTTAGCGACATTCCGAGCTAAATCAGTCTATTGTGTACAGACAATCCAGTGGGCCTGCGGTGTTCCTATTGGATGGGGAAAATGCTATCGTTCAGAGAGTCCATCGCAGGTACTCCAGATCCTCAAAGATATCTGGGAGCAGCATCCAAGGTCCAGGCCCAGCTTCCTTGTCTATGACGATGCTTGTGACCTTTTGCGCCATATTGTAACTCAGGAACCAAATAGTCCTTGGGTCACAGCAACAAGGCTCATTGTGGATGCCTGGCACTATATCGGTCATCAAGCCACTGATGTCCTGTGTCGGACTCGATGCAATCCGGCGCCACTTGATGGATCTCAGCCAGATCTCATTCTTGCAAAGAAGGATGACAACGGCCAAGTCCATACTACTCGGGCATTCAATACAGAAACTGCGGAGCAGTTCAACTCTTGGCTGACACGATTTGAAGCCCAACTAAAACAGATGACTGCACGAAACTATGACGTGTTCATGCATGTTCTGTTTCTTCTTTACAAGGAGCTCCGAGAAGCTGAGATTGCAGGGAAGAAACACGAGCTAACTGACGAGTTCTGGCAAGTAGTTGAAGGTGTTCGCGAGCCTGAAGATCAATAATTATCTTTTTCTCAATAAATATATGCATTTTATTTATCAGAGGTTGACAGTACACCGGTTCTCAACTGGATTATAGGCGCAAGTTTCTTAGCCAGATCTGGACTTTCCACAGAACAAGACAGGCCCTGGAGAAATTAAATGCATAACACCTGAACATTTCATGTTTTGACTTTGCACACGGGGATAAGATAAGATATCTACCATCATGTGATAGTTGAAACTCCATCGAACCGCATCGCTTTCTCAACCACCACAACAGCGATCCCAAAATGCTTTCGAATGTGTTTTTCCTGGCCAAACCTGGTTCAATAGAGATATATGTCATCTCTAAAGACCTGGTGAGCTGTTTTTCCTCATTCCACCATCTTTCATGTTTGTTGATTTTTTGGTTGAACGGCTTGACCTTCGCTGCATTCAGTCATCCTTGTCCATTTCTGTCCATTTCATTCCGTCCATCACCACCCTGTGCTTAATCCCTCACTCCTGGGACCTGCTCTGGCTGAAAGCACAGATTCACTTCTGTTCGTCAATCCAATATATAGAGAAGCCACTTGTCGGGCATTTTGGACGTCGGTGAGCCAAAGTATCTGCATTATTGCTGTTCTATTATTCATGTTTATCAAGGATAACCTCTTTTGGTCATCACTGTGTTATCATTCCAACCACCGTCACTTTGTGGCGTCCACTGGAATCTAGTGGACCTCAACATCACAATGAAAGCTAGACTGTACAGCTTAGAGGCAGACTGTTTATCTCTCACTGTGATAGTGATTTCCATTGCATTCCAGTGGATGCTGACCTGGGATCATGTCCAGTGAACTGCATTGGCCGGTAGACACGCTATTGTCTCGCAGGACCTTGATTTTCTTGTGGTAATGCATCTCTATTTCATAGCGCATTCAACTGATATATGTGTACATGATGTCTTCAAGATGTATCATCCTTGTGTTGACCGGTTATTCTGTGTAACTAGTACAGTAGTTCTATTGGACTCCATTGGAGGTTGCATGTAGCTCATGGTTCAATGACCTCCAGCGGAGGTTAAACTGACGGATGAGTTCACTGGACTCCAACGGAAGACTTCATCTTGGAGAGACCTCCAATGGACTGCAACGGAGCCTGAAAATATTTCGGAGCTCCTGTGAACTCCAGTGGAGGTTGAGCTGGAGGGGAGCATCTATTGGACTCCACTGGGGATTGGTTCTTTTTCTCATTTTTCCGATGGATTCCAGTGGTGGGATGGTCACGCCAACCTACTGCTGGTGGAGTCCGATGAACGTCGGTGGAGGATGCCGGCTATCGCCGGCAGCCGGCATCTTTTCACGTGCGGGGGTTATTACTGGCGAGATATCAGCAGGATCCGAAACAGAGTTTCCTGCATGTTCGCGGCTTGTGCCAAGCCCGCAGAAAGCACAGTAGAGATCGTCAATACAGGCTTCATATCCTCCTCGAGCACCCAAATCTGCGTCAGGTCCTCGAAAATTTTGGGATATGATGAAAGCAGCATGGAGTGGAAGTCGGGATCTTTGAAAAAATGCACGAAGATGCGAGTGATGCTCTGGTGTAATGTTTCTTGGAGACCCCATTCTCCACTTGAATTTCTTCCACGTTGGAGACGTCGGCGAACGAATGAGAGAATGGAGATGAGCTTCTGAAGATTCTTTTTTGACAAAGCGTGCATCATGCTGTCGGTGAGCAAGTCGTGGGTCATCTGGTGGGTGAATATGTCGATAGCCGTCACGGTTAAACGTCCCGCATTATGATCATCCTTGGAGGGAGAATCTGGGTAAGGATAGGGAGGAATGGTGGAAATGTCTATATGCTGAATGACGATGGGGATGACGGTCAGCCTGAGACCGACGTCGAATGGGAGCAATTTATCCAAAGCAAGCAAAGCGGCCACAGATCCACTGCGAGCAGCTTCTACCAACTTCTGTGTATAATTCAGAAAACAGCGACAAAGAGCTGGCTTCGACTGCTTACCTTTCTTTTGCCCGCCTTCCGAATTCCATGAATGAAAGCTTGGATAGCTTTATGGTAGAGAAGAACCTTGAGTTCGCACAAATGAACAGAACCAGGATATATTCTTGGAGTTCAAAAAGTGCGTTTACAAAGGTCAAGAGTCACATGTTGTATCTACGAGTCTTTATATAGTCGTACAAAATAGGAAGCATACAAATTAGGCATTTCCTAAGTCAGATTGTCCCAATCGAGCGAACAAGTCATGTGCTGCATCAATGACATTGGCCGGATCGGGTAACGGGGTTACATACGCCCTCATTAAGAGTGAGGACACTCTTCACTTCAAGATAAGTACGAATATAAGTACATTCGTGATAAATAAGTCAGAAGAGTAAGTAGTTCACATTGATATATGAACGGTTGCAAGATAAGTATCAGTTTGCAAGATAAGTCAAGTAACAGCGAGGATTATTAGCTCATAGCATCAGTAAACACGTCGACATGTCCATCATCGGAACCATAAGCGTCGTCGCGAATCAAGTCATCAAAGGCCATCACAGAGTCGCCCATAACAGCATCCATCGAAGAGGAGGACGAAGCCCTATTCATAACAGAGGGTCCAGCTGAAGTCGACGGCGTCATAAATTGACCGACGAATCCAGAGGGAGGGAAAGTCGGTCCAGGTGGAAACGTAACTCCTCCACCGAAACCGGGGGTATAGCGACGATCGACGAATGCAGGGACACCGTTTCCGAATGAAACAGAATTGAGCTGTGAGGTGGCTTGGTTGACTTGGGACTGAATACGCCCAGAGGTTTTAGCACGACCGCTGCGATGATGTTTCGATTTGGCAGAAGTCTGACCCTTGATTGGGTTAACACCTCTGTCCACGAAAGGAACGACATGTTCGATGGCGGTGTAAATAGAATCACCAGGGTAACCAGTAGGGATACCCGACGATACAGAGATATCGGAATCCTGTTTTGCTGAGACCCATTCATGATTATAGACGTGATTAGGACCGGGGTTTATCTCTTCATCGTTTGCACCGAGCTTGTTGGAGAAGACTTCGATGAATTGACGACCGTAAGGATAACCGTCATCAGCCCTAGCAATGGTGACTCCACACTGGAATATGTGCTCGACTACAATGGAAGTAGTGAGCTCGATGCCTGGAGCGATGCGTAAAGGGACTGGTTTATAGTCAATAGACTGGTAATGAGGATGAGCGAGCCGGAGCTGTTGCAAACACATAGCGTATTTGCCTTGTATTCCCAATAAGGTAGCGAAGATGAAGAAGTATTTGTGGCGCACTCTCGCGTTTTCCTTGGTACGAGTGGGAGCGGTGGCATGAGCTGCGAGTAAACCACGAACTTGGCGCAAGCTGATGCACCATTGGTGGTTCGGGTTTTGATAAACCTCGCAACCAATGTAAAGCTGGTCCGATCGTGCTCGATATATGAAGAATGCAGCAGCCTCAGTCTCGTGCATATAGTAAGTCAGAGACTTGGGCGCTGGAGACACATCAATAAGGGCAATGGTTTCGGGGGAAGGAATGGGTTTGGGAAGTTCTTTTACGAATCCAGGTTTGGCTCCTCCCGGCTGGTAATGCATTACCGGTAGAGTCGACGTGATTGGGGTCTTTTCGACGATGGGTGAAGGGCGATGAGTCTGTACATATCCATCTTTCAGGATGCATCGCATAGCAGGAGTCTGAAGATGGGGAGAGGTGGATACGGCTTCGGAATAGAGTCGTTTGATGACTCCTTGCGCGACCAACGATGAAGGAGGCTGACCATATGAATATGCGATTTCGTGTTTAAGGTCCTCTTCGCTGAATGGATTCAGTCGAAGGTCTATTTTGTTTTGAATCTCTACGTCGTTTTCAACGACGGGTTCAAGCATATTTGGAAAATTCGCACCTTTATCGCGTGTTGGAGCTCGACTATCTTCCGAACTGGACGTCGTACTCGACTCTTTGCGACGCCGTTTAGGCGAAGCTGAGCGATGGCTGGTTCGTTCAAGCTCTCGTCGCATCTGGTTGGCTTCATGGGTTAGGTCCTCGTACTTGTTATGCCAGTACTTCGAGTCCTTTCGATATTTATCGGTGTCGACCCGGAGCTGCTCAATATCCGACTTCAACGCGTCTAGAGCGACACGGTTTTCGCGACGGATGGATTCAATGGTCTTTTGTTGTTCGAGGTTCGCGTCCATCAGCTTATAGATGCGTTCCTCTGGAGAAGAAGGGGTTATCGCAGCTGAATCGGCTACTGGTACGCTGTTTGGTACGGGTAGAGCTGGAGACGGCGAACGCATGATATTATCCCCCATTTGAGTAGTGGAGGCGTCGTCGTCGTCGTCAGATGAAGGTACGGGGCTGGAAGGCGAGTCAAGGGTGGTTTCCTCGACTATGGAGATTTTTTCGAGGTCCATGGTGAGGGAAGGAAAGGGAATGCACGAGATTTCTTTTCGATGCATGGCTTTTAAGAAGAAGTGCCTCAGGGTAAATAAGGCCAAAGTTGGTTCACGCTGTAAAAGGAAAGCGCTATTTTTAGTTTCAGGTCCAAGCTTCTTCTCGGCTCGCACGTTCAACGCGCGAGAGCTTGCCAGTCCTTCGCATTTTTCAGCCTCAGGTATTCGTCGAGAGCTGCGAGTCCATTCACTGCATCAAGAGGCTCCCAGGTTGTATCACCCAATTGCCACAATATCTCGAATACAATTTTGCCTCGCGTCCACTGGTGGTTAAGAATCCGGTCCACGAGGTATTCAGCGTCGCTAGGGGCACCGAAATCATAAGGGTCAAGGGAGGTTCGGTTTGGGAATAGCTGGTCGCAGCTTGCAAGGTATGGCTTCAGCAAGCTAGCATGGAACACATCATGAATGCGACGCTTTTTCAGGTCTTCGGATAGCTCCAGTTTATACGTCGAGGTCTTATTATATGTCTGGAGGATCTTAAAAGGCCCAACGTATTTTGGTACGAGTTTTCTCGCCCTTCCTTTCGGGATATTAATGTTCTTGGTAGATAAGTAGACGAACTCGCCCTCATGGTAGAGTTCTTCGTTTCGTCTTTTCCGGTTGGCGAATACTGCTTGGTATACCCTTGCCTCAATGATGGAATCATGGGCATCGCTCAAGTGCATGAGAGCTTTAGTGGCAAAATCAGTTATTCCTGGTTCAGTATTGGAGACCAGGTTTGTGAGGTCTTTTATCATCACCGGTGAGTGTCCTCCATTCAGGAAGAATGGGGAATATCCCGTAGTTTCGCTCACAGCTGAATTCAGGGCAAACTCGGTCATTGGGCATCTATCAACCCAGTCCGCTTGTGACGGTTTTACTGTGGACCGGAGAATCTGGTTTATCGAACGATTGCATCGTTCGGTCAATCCATCAGTTTGAGGATGGAATGATGTGGACATTAGGAGTTTTATTCCCAGTAAGCGATGGACTTCGCGCCACCATTTGGACGTGAACTTACTATCACGGTCGCTAACTATGGACTTAGGTAGTCCATGTAAACGAACTATTTCTCTAATAAAGGTCCATGATAATTCAAATGCTATGGTGGTAGTGCGAACTGGTATAAGGTGTACCATTGATGTGAGGCGACATACGACCACCCATAGGTAATCGAATCCTTTGGATTCAGGGAATGGTCCAAGGAAGTCCATTGCGATGGACTCCCATGGCTTAGTAGGGATAGGTAAGGAATGTAATTTTCCTGCGGGTTTTTGAGTTGATGACTTGCTCGTAAGGCATCGTGAGCAGGATCTACAGAATATTTCGGTGTCCATGTATATTCGGGGCCACCAATACCACCTCCGGATGTATTCCGAGGTCTTCTGGGTACCGAAATGGCCCAGTACATCATGGGCAGCTTCAAGGATGATTCCTCGGAAGCTTTTGCCACTATCCTTGTTGACTCCATTAGGAATACACAGTACGTCTTCATTTCCTCGGTTTTTACCGAATATTAAGTTTCCCTTGATAGTAAAGCGAGGATGATCAGCGGGTTTCGTGATCACATGCTTAAATAGCACATCATTATAATATGCGGTAGCTATTTGGGGGTTAATATTGCACCTTTCTCGTACGATCGGTCTTAAAGGTTTTCCCTTCGCATAGGACTGGAATACGGTGGGTCCTTGAGTTGGATCCACAGGTGCGTCACTACTTTCTTCTGCATTTTCAGCTAGTTCAGCAGCTTCTAGTGTTCGGCCCTCGACCGCTTCTCTCAGTGTGCTGAGTCTTACCTCTTCAGTCAATATATTGAAGAGTACCTCGACATGCTTGGTCTGTATTTCATTTTCGCGGTCCCATGGGAGATCTTCCATCTCGGGGTCAAGTCGGATGTCCGCGCTAACATATTCTCTAGGGTGTACGATATCGTCAGGAGTATCGCTCTCGTAGTATCGAGATAGGGCATCCGCCACTTTATTGGAGATCCCTTTGACATATCTAATGTCGAAATCGAAGCGGGATAAGTACTCCATCCAGCGACACTGTCGGCTGGACAATCGGCGTTGAGTTTTGAAGAACTCTAACGATTTGTGGTCAGTGACAACATGAATTCGATGTCCCAACAGCTTATCTTCCCATTTTAGTAGGGCTTCAAGTATTGCTATTGTTTCAAGTTCGAAGACGCGGTAGTGATGTTGTGCCGCGGTGAATTTCTTTGACATGAATCCAGCAGGCCTACATGTTTGCCAGGTAGGTCCTTGTCCGTACATTGCACCGACGCCGGATACTGAGGCGTCACAAATTATCCAGATAGGTTCATCTGTCTCGCCATTTATTGGAGACAATATCAGGTTCTTGGCTACAAGAGCCTTGATGTTCTCGAAACAGGCGTCATGAATTGGGCGCCAGTCGAATGCTTGTCCATTTCGCATCATGCTGGATAATGGGCCAGTATATGAGGAGATATCAGGGAGGTAGGAGGCCAGGTATTGAATCAGTCCTAAGAACTTCTGTACGTCGAGGTAGCTTCTCGGTGTCCTCCATTCTCTCACTCGTTCTATCTTATCAAGATCACAGTGAACTCCTTGGTCGTCGATTACATGGCCAAGGCAGTCCAATTTTTCAGCGTATAAGTCACATTTCTCCGGTTTGAGGTAAAACTCAAACTTACGGAGCTGGTCAAACACCTGTTGTAAGTGTTTCTCATGTTCTTTGATGGTGTTTGAGTATACAAATATATCATCTAGATATACATGCACGAATCGGCCAATGAAGTCTTGAAAGACCATTGTCATGATTCGCTGGAATGTTGCAGGGGCGTTACAATCCCCTTGTTGCATGGTATTACTAACCATTGTTCCAAATACAGTGGCGAATGCAGTCTTGATTACATCGCCAGGGTCGACGCGTATTTGTTCATACGCGTCGGACATATCGATCTTTGATCTATACTTGGCTGTGGCGCAGTCAGACCGGATTTGATCCTGATCCGGGAAAGGGGTGACGTCTTTGACGGTATTGTCATTCCTTTTCCGCGCATCAATAACGGTTCTCAATTTACCTGTCTTTTTAGGTATACAGAGCATCGGAGCCGCTTGGGGAACAGTGATTTGTTCCCACCATCCGGCAGCCGTGTATTTCTGTATTTTCTCCAGTAGTTCCTTTTTCAGTTTATCGGGGCACCTTGGTAAGTAGTATCCGTACCACTTGTTTTCATCAATAAGTGTGATTTTGTGATTGATGCCTCTGAAAGGTGGTAGTCTGTCAGGAGCGCCACCGAGTATATCTTTACAGGTGGCGAACCATTGGTCCCGTAAAGCAGGTATGTCTTCTTCAGAATACTCGCTCTTATTGATGTTGTGTTCTACTCTAGTTTCGAACGCTTGCATCAGAATGTCGCCTCGTTTGAAGGCTTCATTTTGGCTTGTCTGGATGTCGAGTTTGATTTGGTTCTTAGATCGGAACCGAGCTTTATTTGTGCTTCGGTTTGAGTCAAACGCTTTGCGCGCTTTCTCCTCACATTGAAGTACTTTAGCGCTTAAAGTGTGCTTCTCGCTCACTTTTGATTGGTCATACTTCTCGATTGTCGCCTTAGGCGTTTTAGGCTCCTTCTTATGGCGATCAGGGAATCGGGTACGTGAAAATTCTTGTATTATTTCGAATTTCTCATGAATGTCGTCTATTTGGTCCACTTCCTCCCCCTCTTCAAGATGTACGATGTGTTTCAGGTTCACATCGTCGCTCTTGGGGTCATTTAGTCAGTCCCGGGGTTTATTAGGTTTGGACCGTACGGGGAACTTGTCCTTCCTTGTCATGGTATCAGCGACTCTCGCAGCAGCTCTCCGAGCCTGCTCAATCATGTCCTCTTTTAAGGTGAGGGTCGCAACAGTTTTCCCTTTGACGGTAATTGCATCTCGGTCAAAGTCCAGGCAAATCTTGTGGTCCCTCATGAATGAGGTACCCACAATGGCATCATATCGATCAATGTTGAATACGTCAAAGTATTCCTTGGTAGTGTTACCTGCGAAGTTAATTTTCGCATATGCTCCAAAGTTAATCTTCGATTTGCTTCCAACAGTCCCTAACTGTACGGTTAAGGGCTCATCTAGTCGGTAAGCTTTAATTTTTCCAACGCTGATAAAATCAGGACTAAGCGCAGTGCTTGTAGAGCCAGAATCAAATAGGGTATAGGCTTTTAGCCCGTTAATTTCGATCATTGCTGATAAACATCTCGTAGCATCAGGGTTTCTAGCCGGGCGCTTGATCGTGTCTGACGATACCATCATTCTATGGGTACGTACAGATGCATATTCTTCTATTATTGCATCTGTAGACTGAATCCAGATTCCGTTCATTCGCGGGTTATGAGCTCTGCGCACAGTGACAAAATAATCATCAGCGTAATCCCCATAATATAAGGAATCATCACTGTCATAATCGGCTTCAGTGTCGCCGGCATAGTCCCACAAGGCTGACAGTAGGTGATTTTCATCATCGCTATCACTGACATCAATCAACTCAGGGCATGAATCACCCTCACTCGACTCAGAATCAACAGTCTCGGGAGCGTCAGTGACGCTGCACGTGATCTGATCGTCATTGCTGGCCCACGGATCAGGACTAAGATCGGGCTCAATCTCGGGACCAATATTGTTATCGATCGAGCTCGGACCGGCCTCCGTATTAGGGTTAGGTCTTGGAGGGTCAAAGTCGTCAGGTAAGTCCCAATCTGGATCATATTCGAAGAAAGATTCGGGCTGATTTGGAGGTGGAGCAAACATAACCGCCAGTGCGATTGTCTCAAGATCATCATTAGCAGTTAAATATGGAGCACGCTCCACTGCATTTGAAATCTTGTATTTCCACTCTCGATTCTCTTCACGCCGACGCTCTTGGGCATCCACTCGGGTTTGGGCTTCTTCGACCTCAATAGCCTCGCGAGTTCGTTTCTCGTGTCCTCGGAGTATTCGGTCAGCATCTGAATGAAGATAGTTGTTGGTGTCACATGAGTCCCAATATTCGATGCCTTCGGGCATATCAGGAGATAGGTCTTCATAAAATTCAGGGAATATGTTCTCCCATTCAATAGGTAAGAACAGTCTTCGTCGTTCCATCAAGTCCTCAGTGAAATTTGACTCGATAGGGCGAACAGCTGAATTAAACCATCCTCCGCCAATGGGCAGCCATGACATTCGGTGCTCAATACGCTCTTGGAAGTGAGCTTCAACCAAATGTCGGATTACCGCATTGGATACGGCACTTGAAGCGTCTATTTGTAGTCGCATAGCACTACTACGTTCATCAGGTTCATCTGGAGCACCTTGTTCGTCCCCATAGTCCGATTCATCATAGTAGATGTATGTCTCTTCGCCTTGGGAAGACATTTCGTCTTCTCGATCATCAACGATCTGATCTGGTTCCTCATCGACTTCAGGTTCTCTGTCATCGACGGGCTCGATAGTCGCTTCGGCATCAATATGCCTTACTGAAGGACGTCTGCAGTCCTTAGCAAAGTGGCCTATCCCACCGCAATTGTAGCATTTGCTGGTTTTAGGGTCAGCTCGGGACGGTCCTGGGGCAGAAGTCTCATTACTCTTCCGGTAATGGTTTCCTGAGTTTCCAGATTTATCTGGAGGGCGAGAACCTTGAGGACGATGTGTGCTATTATTATGGTTATTGCCATGACTGCGGTCAGGCGTATATGTCTGACGGACTTGAGGTGAGTTCGCTTCATTCTTTCTGAAGCTAACGAATCTTCCAGTCCTAAATGGACGTCCACCTCGATGATTTGAATGATGAGATGGGCCATGACTAGTGCCTTGAGTGGCCTGAGTACTGGAAGGAGGCGCGGGAGTACGAGTACGAGTAAGGGGAGCTTGAGAAGTACTCGCTCGACGGTTCTCCTGCGCGGTATCTTGGTAATGTTTTGATAACAACTGATCTCTTTCATAGCGGAAGCATAATTTCAATAGCCTCCGTTTGCTAATGAACTCGGGAGTGACTCGTCGGTCCTGTATCAACCATCGACGCATATCAGCTGGTATTTGCTCAAACATTCGTTTGGTGAATTCCCAGTTGCTCGGAGGTCGGAGCATTCGGGATGCACTTCGAAGCAAGTCCTGGTACAGTCCATTGACCCCAGAACTACTTCTCCAAGTGGCATGCTCGAAATCACGAGTAGCATTGTTTAATGCTTGATCATGTACAAACTGACGATATAGTTCCCAGACAGCGTCGTCAAACCGCCATCGTCTACGTGGTGTAAATCCCCCAGCATACATTGGCTCAATGGTAGCATTATACCAATCGAGAGCCTCGCCTTCGAGGCATACACCCAAGACTTTGAGTCTTGCAGGATCACGGAGAGGCCCATTGAGTCCTGAGAGACTCATGTAGCGCAACATTTCAGGAAGCCATTCTTCCCAATTCTTTGCGCCTCCTCTCCCATTGAACTTCTTTGGTAAGTCGAGTTTTATCGACTTATTGAGCCCTAGGTCATTTCTATGACCTACGACTCTGCGGATCAATCTTCGAAGTCGCTGCTCCATTTCAAGACGATATTCACGACGGTTATCTCGGTCTCGGTGTCGATATCGGCGGCGTCTTTCACGTCGATTTTCTCGACCCTCAGGTTCTTGCGCCAGTCTATGGCGCCGAAGTCTATTTCGTTCACGACGGCGTTCACTGATACTACTTCCAGTGCCCGATGAAGTGGACGATCCAGAGTCCGAGTCGTCAGGCGGTTCATTGCCTCCGCCATCGCCGGAATATTCACCAGTGGTGTTACCAGTATAAGTGCCTTCGCGACGATGTCTATGGTCTTCCTTTTCTCGTCGTCGCTGCTTCTTACGCTTTTCGCGACGTCTATCACGGCGACGATCTTCAGGCCAAGAACCACTGGTGTCACTTGATTCAAATGAGGAATCGGTAGGTTCAGAGGATGAATCCCCATGTCGTTTTCTCATATCTCCAGTATCGTCACTCTCGAAGGTAGTTTCCGATACCTCAGTTAACGGTGGCTCTCTTGGGCCCCTGGGGTCATAGTGGCGATTACTCGGTGGGCTTGTACCATTATCGCGACTGTGACCTTGGATCTGATCAGCACGATTATTTCCTCTTTGAGGTGGGTCATTCTGAATCTGATTATCATTGGTCTGGTTGACGGAATTCAGCCGATCGTAGGGGTTTCCTGCTGCATCAAATGATATTCCTTGGTCAGGGTAAGCAGATACGCCCTTTTCGCGCATTTCTCCGTTCACCATCCGTTGTATTGCAACACGGTCCTTCCAGATACGCTGTGCATTCTCTGGAGTACCTCTTATGGAGCTGACAGTAATCGGTTCTGGTCTGGTCTCGTTACGGTAATCTGGTTCACCTCCTCGAGTAGAGGGACTGAAGTGCACTGTAGATCTGGATTGACTGGTTTCAATGGTTTGTCTTTCGCTGCGAGGGTTATCGTTCTCGTTTGCATGGATAAAACGGAACTGAGCATTCATTCGTGCTTCGTACTGCTCGTTAGTCTCACCAGTAAGTCTTGGGGACATCAATTTAGCGACAGCGGCATCTAGGTTATACGCAAATTGAGCAGCCATTGTGTTAATGGCATTGACTTGGTTCAAGGTAATATTGTTTCCACCAATTGTGGAGGTAACGATGCTTGCAGCACGATGGAACAAAGCATTCAGGTCCTCGGATGCAGATGGAGGTAAAAAGGTACGATTCAATTCATTCGTATCAGCAGGGACTTGGTTCATGACTTCAGGCTCATTCATTAATGGAAGGTTATCAAGTATAGCCTGTTGAATGTCTGGGTCCTCGATATCATCGTCATCGGTATCTGCGCCATGGTGGCGACTCTTGCCAGCACGGCGACGACCTCGTTCAGATTCAGTCATTTCTCGGACGCTCTCGTTATCCTCAATATCAGAGGTACGTGGTGCAACTGGCTGCTGCACCCTAATCTCATTATCATTGGGGTTTTCAGGAGCGCTTTCGGGATTTTGGGCAACGAATCCCTGTCCAGGAACGTATAAGTATTCCATACGCTGGCCAGATGGACGACGAGATTCATAACCTGGAGGTTCAGTGACGGTTGGGCTTCTGGTCATGCCAACTCGATCAACGAAAGGGTTTTGCTGGTTGCTCTGATCTGCAACCGGCGAAGGGGTGAGGGTATCTAGGCTAGATACGGCTGTGGAAAATACCCTTCGAGCTCCTCCCTCGGGCGTCTGGTATAAATGGGTCATCGACGGGATTGACCCGAACGTCATTCCTGGATTGGATGTTCCCGAATTACCAGGAGACGTTTGGCTAGACGTATTCAAGGGATTTTGGACGACGTTAGCAGTTCCTAGGCGGACGCTTCGTCGTTGATTCTGAAGCTGTTTAAGCTTCTGTTTCTTGACTTTGGTACTTTTTGTCATTTGGAATATAACAGCAGTTTTATGGTGTAAAACAGTAAAGGCTGTTCAAAAATATGAAAGCTTGGATAGCTTTATGGTAGAGAAGAACCTTGAGTTCGCACAAATGAACAGAACCAGGATATATTCTTGGAGTTCAAAAAGTGCGTTTACAAAGGTCAAGAGTCACATGTTGTATCTACGAGTCTTTATATAGTCGTACAAAATAGGAAGCATACAAATTAGGCATTTCCTAAGTCAGATTGTCCCAATCGAGCGAACAAGTCATGTGCTGCATCAATGACGTTGGCCGGATCGGGTAACGGGGTTACAATGAAGCACCGAACTATCGGGTTGGTCTGCGCATGTCGTGCACCTCATTTTTCAGAGAACATTTATATGAAAGCTTGTCGATTCGGAGGAGAGGGAACCGTTGATTACAGGCTGAAATGGTTGTGGGCAAGGGTGACAGTCACACATGTCACATGTGCACGTGCACGTGACGAAGGCGACAAGATGCGGCCGGCCGCCGCCACTTAATCCAAAGGCGATGAGTTTTCAATCTCTTGCGATCTGCAGAAAATCGTATTCTTGCGTCTCCCGAGCTTTAGATCCCAAAGGAGCCGTATTTCTCGCCAATCCCAGTTTATCCTGGAAAGCTTCACGCTGACTGACGACGAGATTGCAGACAAGGATTTGACTTGACTGAGGCACTACTCGGAAGGATCTTGAAATACCAATATACTTGGCAAGACATCAAGACAGCAAGGCAAGAAAGTAATACAGCAAAGTATGAAAGATGACGATATTACCTCCTGATCGAGCAATTAGCCCAAGAATACCTAGTGAGCAATGGATGAAAAAGGCATACCCATCAGCAAAGTAATTGATATGAAAGTCTCTCCACTCTCGCGCATTGCCATGGGCCACCCATAGAACAAGGTATCCCAGCCCTTCATTGGCTTCATCAAAATGGTCCTCAATCTCGTCTCCTTCGAGATCTCCAGCTAGCCAGTGGTATTCGGTTTCCCAAAACATCTCCTCTGACAAGATGGTTATCGTCTTCGGCGTTGCACGATAATCCATTACCAAAACTAACGTCCTGGGATTGACGTTGGGATTCTGCTGGAGGAAATGAGCTGCAACGGAGCCATCTGCGCGAGCTAATCTGGTGTCCAAGTCGACTCTCTGGATCACAAATGTGAAATCTGAGCGACGCATTTCGTCGTAGACTCGTTGAGGTCGTTGACACTGATGTCGATGGGACGGCCAGTCTTGTGCTTGACATCTTTCAGAGCAATAGAAGACTCGGGAACATCAACAACCTACTAGTACTAGAGATCATTACCGCCAATATTGCTTATCAAGTTTATGCCTGACCGAGTTTATTGCAGCAAGTCCTCTCTAGGTCATGATCAAACTAGAACAAAGCAAGCGCCGGTCCACAGTTGATACTGGTCTGCAATGGATATGTTATCTTTCAATCGGCAAGTCAATCCATTCCTGTTGAAAGATCAGACATCCATTACAAATTCAGTATCAAGTCACCTGTCGCAAACCAGTTCGAGTCTTTTCGACTTGTCCGCCGAGACTAGAACGAAAATGTTTCAAGTCACATCTATGATCCCTCGAGCAGTGGAGCGTTGAGGAGCACTAGTCCAGAATCCTTTCATTCTTCTACAGTCCTATTTCCTTCTCTCCCTCCTCTTCCTTCACAATCTCTTATCTCTTTCTCCATCTATAGTCTCTTGCTACATGCCCGGAAGAAAACCCCGAGTTGCATTCTCAGAAACTCCGACGTCGTTTGGATTAGAACAAAAACTCACTTCAAAAGTACCAATGACTATGAGTTCTTTGAACAGCGGGCATTGAAGACCTCATTATCATTTACCAACCTTCTTATCATTATTTAGCCCAAGTCTTCCCTCCCTTATCATCATTTGGCACAAGTCATCACTCTCCCATGACTGAAGCTCCCTAAGCAGAGATTTGAGACCAGTACCATGACAAATCCGTGAGACAATGGTAACAAGACGAGTTAGCGAGACCGCTTCCAAAATATTGCCGAAAAAAAAGAAAGTTCATCGCGATTAGAACAAAACAGTGCTGGGGTGGTTGGATGTCAAACTCATGGGTGGGTCAAGCAGCGGAGTACTTATTGAGGAGCTACTGGTAAGCTGAGAAGTAAATAAGCCAGTAAACAAATAAGCAAGAGCAATGAGAGAATCCTGAAGCAAGAGCAAGTCTGCGACAAGATGAGTCTGCGAGACAATGCAAGACCAATTCCAAAATATTGTTGTAGAAAAAGAAGTCTACAAGGATTGGAACAAAAAAGTGATGATTTTCATTGAACCTTCAATGAAGTCCATAAAGTAGTGAGGGTTGCTGTCTTTTTTCGACCAGTGTTGGGTAAAAAAAAAAAGGTCAAGTTTTTTTTACAAAATCATTTTTTACATGTAAATTACACTACATGATGTGTAATTTATTTTCGCACTCAGAATTTTTTACTTGTAAAGATCCAATCACATGACTGATCCTGCACTATGTATTGCATTTTCTGCATCTGTAGAGGTGCACCCCAGTATACAGATCCTGTTCCAGACCATACACACTTTTTTTACTGCTACTTATTTGTGGCCATATTCACCCAAAGGCTGATCTGGATGCGCCAGATGACTTGATCAAGGATGACAATGATCATTCAGCAGTACTGATGGTGGTATTAGATCTCTGTACATGGCAGACAGTCCAAGCATGAGTGCTAATATCTTCTGTCTTGGTAGAGAATTTTGAGCCATGTGGCATGGACAAGGTCCAAGGAAAAATTTGAGACTTGTTGGCTGGATCAGAGTATCACATGCTTCTGTCACATGTCACAGCACGTGGAGTAAATTGCAGGTGTTATAAGTGCGTCCGACGTCGTTCTCTCCGATACAGTGCACAAAATGAAGTTCTAGCTTGTATCTGTTCCCTGTTCCCCATTAGTCCAATGTAGAGGAAAGAGCACAAAAAGAAAAAAGTATGTCGCGGGTACTACGACAGTACTACGAGGATCAACATAGGTGGCCCGATTTGGATTTTAGTGCGATGGTACCATCGTAATTGAACCACTTAGGCCAGTTTCCCACACGCAAACATCTGGCCTAACGGGTCTTACGTTAGGTTTGATCGGATGGCCATAGGTGATGATGATATAGAGATCTGATGGTTGCCAGCCTTTCGTATCAGTTTCAGATGACGGCGGCCGATGGAGCTTATAAACCGCATGAAATTTTCACAATCCCCAGCGCTGGTCGTCCCCTCCTCATCTCCACAACTCTAACTCTTTCAAAAATGCTATTATCCAGACTTTCCCTCGCTTTCCTGGTCATTTCTTTTGTTTCTGCGGTGCCCGTGTATGTCGTGAACAATCTGTGCTGCATTATTTTTACTCAACTCGGATGACAGACCGAGTGGAAACCGGTGGGCGACTCCCGACCATATAGATGATGGCTTTAAGGAATATTACGGCAACTTCAATGATTTCGGTACTCCCAAACGAGATCCTACCGCATCGCCTTCCTCTCGACAATCGACCCCGCAATACTCTTCTCCAGGACCCTCTACTCATCGGCAGGACAAAGGAAAAGCCGTGGAGTCCTCACCCACGGCGGAAAGCTCTTCGAGACAGAGGAAATCTACGACACCGTATTCATCTCGAAAACGAAAACCTTCTGTTGAACCCAGTTCGTCCAAAAGAAAAGCTTCAACAAGTCCATCACAGTTATCCCCAGCCCAATATCCTGCTACGTATGTTGCTGCGTTTGTTCAATATTATGCCGCAGTACTGACTTGTATTAACAGACCACAGTCCTACGACTTTCGCTCTCCGTCACCTTTCGCCCAAACGCCTGCTCGAAACCCTTCGAACTCACTAGCGAAGCTGAGCTCCAAGGCGCAGGGAAAACAAGTAGACAGGTCCACACCGTCCGAAAAGAAAGGTATTATTTAATTATACTTTTTTCTTCATCAAATCTCGCTCAACGTGTTTCAGACTCGAGTCAACCCAAGGTTTACTGCAAATACCCCGGTTGCCTGAAAAGTTTCGCGAACAATGCAAACATGAAGAGGCACTACAGGAACCATGGCTCCGAGTCAGAAACGAGACGTATTAGTTATGCATTTTTGTTCATTAAATCTCGCTTAAGGTCATTCAGTGTATTCCTGCCCTGTTTGCAGGAAGAAGTTCACGAGGAACGGCAACATGCTGGCTCATCAAAAGACCCATGACCCCGAGTCGGAAAAGAAACGTATTAATTATACTTTTTTCTTCATTAAATCTCACTCAAGGTCATTCAGCGTATTCCTGCCCTGATTGCGGGAAAGGGTTTGGTAACCGAGACAACATGAAGAGACATTTCAAGGAATTCCATGACCCCGAGTCCGAATGGCAATGTATTAACTATACTTTTTTCTTCATCAAATCTCGCTCAAAGTCATTCAGCGCATTCCTGCCCTGTTTGCGGGAAAGAGTTCAAGAGGAAAGAGCACATGCGAGGACACGCGTCTACCCATGGCTCCGCGTCAAAAGATCCAAAGAAATGAACACGCAAGTAAAACCTTTCCTCATGTGGCAATTCACTGATGTTGGAATCTATAGGATACCGCAGAGACACAAGGAATCTTGGCTCCCCGACATGGTGAACATGGCAGATCAACAAACGCCGAGATCATGGCTGGGACCCTTGCGAATATTCAACTTATACAAGTCGATAGTTTGTTTTGTCGGTCGGTCATTTAAGATGATCAATGTATGATATGAATCTTCGACTTGCTGATATTGTTGTCTCGTCACGACGCTTCCCGTTATATTTCTCAATTTGGCCACCGTGATCTTGGTACGGAGTCCGGACTGGTCTATGAATATGTTCTCCAAGTCCATTATCATATTGAATCATTGTGCGTTGAAGTTTCTTGTCATGAAGGGTCCGCAACATACTGGATGGTGATCACGTTGATCCTGGCCGGGATCTACAGCTCAAATAGCCTTGAAACATGGAGTATATGTTCCATTCTATATGCCATACTCCTAACTCATCTTGGATCGATTGTCAGAATGCATCTAGTCCCTCAGAGCAAGCATCCCGGTGAAGAGAAGAACGGCGAAGATAGTATTGCGGGAGGTCAAAAGGGTAAGGTACGACACACGTAAATACGGCTCTATGTACGAGAAACCGTGTGAATAGGTACCGCGGATCCTGTGATGAGATGCCCGAAGAAACACGAGGCTTGAGCTCGCTCTGAAACAAGGCAGGAATAAATATTCCTCCTGACACCCTCCTTCGAGCGAAAGCATCTAGATAACCCAAATCTGGCTCCAGAGTCCAACCAGAAAAGATCTAACCCTCCTTCAAACTAAGGCCCCATGAATGCGCCACAATAATATCACTGTGGAGATGGTGAAATGTAAACCGGTCATGATGCTCGGGGTGCACGTAAGTTGCCGACCAAAGTGACAGATTCACCGGAATGGGAAATGGGAGATGTCGCCGATCAATGAGAAAAGATGTCGGCACCGAGGGAAGGAATGTTGAAGTTGCCGAGTGGAATGAGAACCACTGGGCAAGGAAGAATGGATGTTCAGTCAAGACAGATGCTGAAATCAATGTCTGACTGGTGGAAGGAGAATCGGGTTCCAATGACAGGAACGATTCCAAAGGCTGAAGTATCAGTCAAGACAGATATCGTAATCAATGTCTGACTGAGAAGGAAAAGAGAATCAAATTCCTGGGCTGGGAATGATTCTGAGTGAAGAATGGATGACGTCTCTGAAGGCTGAAAAGAGAGATGTCGTCCTCGAGAGGGTTCCGTGAAACACTGCCTGTTGAGAAAACAGTGGCAGTCACAGGGAGAAGAGGCAGTGAACAAAGCAGAATGAACTGTCTGCTATGAATTCAGCCACAAGGAATGGAAAAACAACTGCATCAGAATGATAACAGCTGCCCGAGAGGAAAGTTGTTGGTGTCGGAAAGAGCCGACGGTAACCGCGAGAACGAGCGCTAAATACTGGCGCCGCGCGAGAAGCATGAGGCTGCAACAGGCCTGCTGGACCATATAGATCGCAGCTCCGCAAGAGACGCATTAAGGTTGCGACAACCTTTGCTGGACCATGGAGGTCACAGCACCGCTGGAGAATGCACATCGTGCAAACATGGCACCACCTGGAAATGGCCGCCAGGTCGATAACGTTGACCAATCGGCTAGTGCTCACCAGCTGGAGGACCCTTTTGTGTCAGAATGCATCTAGTCCCTCAGAGCAAGCATCCCGGTGAAGAGAAGAACGGCGAAGATAGTATTGCGGGAGGTCAAAAGGGTAAGGTACGACACACGTAAATACGGCTCTATGTACGAGAAACCGTGTGAATAGGTACCGCGGATCCTGTGATGAGATGCCCGAAGAAACACGAGGCTTGAGCTCGCTCTGAAACAAGGCAGGAATAAATATTCCTCCTGACATCGATAACCCGTCCCGTCCCGGATACCCGATCTCCACGTGCACTGCAAACCGTTCAACTGCGTCTAAGTACTCTCGACCCCAAGCATACACGAATATTTGCTTGCTGAGCTGCGAAGTGTCCATTGCTGAGCTACGAACGACCTAGTGCCGAGCTACGAAAGGATTAGTCTACTGCCCTACGAAAGCTACCCAACGACCGCTGCATTCCAGTGCAAATTACCACCCCCTCTGGGTCCTGGGAGATGCTTGTAAAAATTTGGTAAATTACACCCCCCAGAGCATTTTACACAACACTAGTTCAAACTTCAAAGGAAGTTGGTTGTTTTCCGCAAGTCCACGTGCTGCCGAAAAAGCATCACATGGGATGATAAACCGGTTCATTTTCGGCTCAACTGTATTAAATCAACTATTTTCCAAATATTTTACTCAGCAAAATAAATTATTATCATAATTGAATCTCTTCCCAAAGCTCAGGTCTCCAAAGGTGTGGGAAGAGTACCCATCACTCGCTCCCACTCCCCTCCCTCGCAAGGGTCCCCCGAGCTGCGGGAGTCTCGGATGGGCACGCTAAAGACTCGTTCCCGCTTTACCCATATATGGAGGGGGACCATCGTAAGGCCTTTGCCCAGATAGGACTTCATTATGCAATGATACGAAAAGAAAGACAACATAGAGACTCAAACCAACATCAATAGAACAAGGAGTGCAAGAACACTCAACGGCCGCTAATCTAACTGAGCCATCACAGCATTGAAGAGCCCTCTTCTTGGTCGAATACTAGGGTCTGCGGCAGATGACGTGCTCCTCTTTGGTCATCGAACTGGTTTGTGGTTCGAACGTCACGTGGAACCCTCCCTTTTTAGGCGGCACGTGGACTTGCGGAAAATCAAAGACTTTCAAAGGTCGGAGTAAGATGAGTCAGCTCACTTGACCGCCAAATTTTAATGAACTTAAACCTCATCAAAGTTGCTCTTGTCTCTGTAGAGTTTGGAAACATACCAGAGCAGTGATTCAAAAGCTTTTTTGGACTTTTTGGAGGACATTTCTGAAATGGGTTTTCCGTGCTCAGGAATTTCCGGCGGATTACTATAAACCCTGTGGCTAATAATGATGACATATCAAGATAGGATAAGGAAACAGAACGAAAGTGTCAAGGTCCTCATGTACTGTAGATAAATAGCTGCTAGTATTCCCAATCACCCCAAGGATATGCACTACTACTGGAGGACTATGAAGATGGCCCAGCACAAGGTGGTGAATCAGGCTCAGACCGCTGCTGCCTCTTAACTGGGCCCATGATCTCGCCATTGTCGTCCAACTTGATGTCAGCAGGTCCAACTGGCTTCTCGATGACACGCTGTTTCCGTTTTGGCTTGGGCGGATGTAGGCTGGCTAGTGTTTCGAAGAAGGTCATTGGCGGTTCAACCACAAGGGTTCGAGCAGCAAGAGATGCGCTGTAAGCCTCTTCGCGCAAGAGCTTCTTGGCTAAAGCTAGCTGTTGCCTAATGGTGATCAAGCACAGAATATAGCTCCAAATGTTCATTCCACAAGCCCACTACACCATAGGAGAGCATACAAAAGGAGTGTTTCTTAGCTGGTGGTAAGGCAGCTGGCGCTATGCTTGGTTCAGGCTCCGCTGGGCCAAGCCGATCCTTGCCGGCGGAAATTCCGTGGGTCACATGTTGTCCGCCTGCGGAAAGTCAGATTCAGAAACTTTGTGGACTTTTTCGAGCCGTTTGAAAGCAAAATTTCCTTTTTTGGTGTGTGGGAATGTCACAATTTCAGTTCAGTTCAGTTCAGAGGTCTTTGTGACGTGTGACGAACTTGTGGTCGGAAAAGTACAGTAATACTGAGATGATCCTGGTACAGGCTAAGTATTCTATCAAGTATCTTATTCCAAAACCTGAGCATCCTATTTCAAAACCTGATTCCTCAGCAGACCTGTATCAAAACCGGTTCAAGTATTTTGACAAGGCCATCAGACTCGAACCAAAAAGGCGGATGCACCTCTGCACACTTATGAAGGCATCGAGCAGCGGAGCATCAATGGCACTGATATCACAGGCCAAGGACTTACGATATAGACTTATATGAGTTGAGCAGCAGAGCACCGAGGACCTGCTGGCAGCAAGATGAGATGAGTCTCAGTAAGTACTTGATACAGAGACAATCCTGTAGTCCTGAAATGATCCCAACACACACCAATATTCTTTCAACTATTTATTTCATTCTGCAGGCCAGATATCAAGACATGATTTGTCAGCAGACTAAAGTAGTATCAAAACCAATCCATATCAAAAAGGTCATGATTTTACAATATGACATGAAGTGGTCAAGTAGTGGCGTGTCGAGGACCTACTGATACCAACTTGAGGATACTGCAAGCCAAGTTCTCTCTAAATTCCACCACCACCTGCACTCACAATCTCAGATCAACAAAGGTTAAGAAACATCTTGGTACATTGTGCAGTACAGTACACTTTTGTTCATCTACAAGATTGTGTTCTCACTTCTTCAGTGCTTCTTGTGTTTTCTCATCCTGTTTGCTTTTTCTTCCTCCGAGATTCAAACAAAAAGTCAGTGAGAGGGAAATGCACATGAATCATCGAGCAGCGGTGCTTTGAGGACCTACTGCTTAATATTTAAATGATACTTACTAGTAATCATATGATCTGGGATGATCCGGACATTCTATACCTAGTACGTACGTACGTACGTACCAAGATGAGTCTTACCAGCCATGAAATGATTCCCACACAAGCCAAGTATTCTTTCCACTATCTGTTTCATACTGCAGGTCGGATAAGCCTCAGCAGACTGCATCAAAATTAAAACCACTCCGTTTCAAAGATTTTGTCAAGACTCAAGACTCAAACCAAAAAAGGGAGGCATCCTCACATTCGGCAAACAAAGTCCGACAAGCAGCGAGCATTGATGGCTTACTGATACCACAGGCCAAGTACTTCAACTTGTTCTGCGTCATTGAGTCAAGTCAAGTTCTCCCTCAACCAGCATCATCAGCTCGCTCAACAGAATTCATGTTCTCCTCAGTAAAGTTCCACCAGCTCTGCACATGTCCTGGCCAAAGCGCAACGCAAATGCCCGTCATGTCGCTGACCAAGTCCTTTGGCGATAGAACAAAAAAGTGGGAATAGAACGAAAAAGGTCAAACATCCCTGCAAACATGAAGTCCATCGAGCAGCGAAGCATCAACGACCTACTGGTAGCGAGATGATCTAGCAGGCCAGCTATTGTTTCATCGACGCCCTCAGCCATCACCAGATCTCAAGAAACATCTACATTTGCGTCTCATCATTGTACACTTTTGTTCTTCTACAACTTCCAAATCTTCTCTTTTTACACGCCCAGAATCCCAAGCCCAAGAATCTACACTCCATACCAAACCTCCCCAAGTTGCACTTCCTCCGGCCGGGGCACTTTGTCCAGTGGGTTCGGCCGCTCGAGGGACGATGCAGGAGTCCCAGCTGTAGCGATCAACGCGTTAGTCACTGCTCCACATTCCGAAGAAAGAAGGAATACGGACCTGAAGGAGCACCAGTGCCAGCGGGTCCTGACGTCGATGTCGAAGCCGAAGCAGTAGAGCCGGGATGATCCCCCCAAACCTCCGTCACGATTTCATTAACCTCGTCCACGAGGTCTTGGACTATGTTTTTGAGGTCGGTTGCTTCTTGCGACCTCTTCTTCTTCTTCTTCTCCAAGGAAGTGGTCTTGTTCCGACGATTGAGACGGTTAGTCTCCGCATCGTACAGCGCGAGCGTCGGGATAAGCGAATAGAGCGTAGCTGTAGGAATAGGTTAGCGAGAGAAGGTGAGATCGGAGCTGAGAGACAGAATAGACAGACAAAAAGAAAACAGAACGAAGATCCAACTTATCCAAGCTATGGCCGAACCGAACGAAACCAAAACCGGCAATGCTTTGTGTCGAGGAACAACCGGTCAACGTAAACGGTCGACACAAGATGCAATGAAGAGCAAGAGATGTGAGGAAGCAAGTGCAGAAGAGATGAGGAGGGCAAGTGCGAAGTAAATTAGGGAAGGGAGGAAGAAACAAAATGAAAACCAAGTCATCAACAACCCGAACCGAACGAAACAAAATTCGGCGGAAGAAATTCAATGCCGAACCGGTCATCGGAAACACGGGCCGACACAAGAGTGAAACACGAAGAGCAAGAGCGAAAGCAAGAAACCAGGAAAGCAATGAAATCCGCGCCACGCCAACGAAGGGCAAGAGAGATACGCAAAACAATCAAAAGTGAAAGACTCACCCCCAACGGTCCTAACCTTCTCCACGCCCTTCCCAATACTCTTCAGCAGATACTCATGCTCGTCCACAGTACCACGTTTGCCGGAAGAGAGTTTGCGCTCGGATTTGCGGCGGGAGCGGGATGTTTGTCTGAGACAAAGGTGAGCTCACAGTCAAGGGGCAAAGAGCGAGACAAGGAGAGTGAAAATGAAAAACTCACTTGCTCTTGGTCGTATATCTCGTAAACACCGTCGTCGCATCCGTCATCCCATCGTCGAAATCTGTGGCGTAGAATGCGTCTCCCACCTCCTCCCTTCTCTCAACCAACTCTTTCACCCTCTGTCTCTGTTTCCTCAACGTCGCCCTTATCTCACCGATATCGTCGATGAGGGAGGAGGAGGCGTCGAGCGCTGCAGGGAAGATGGCGGTCTGGAGGAGTCCGAGCTCATCAGACCGATTTGAGCTAAGAGAAGAAGAACTGGCGAGACTCGAAGAGCTCTCAAAAATCGCCACAACTCTTCTCGCCTCGCCGAACAAGCCCCCGCGACAGAGAATGGCGATTGCAGCGTGGATATGGGCATCAGAATCCTGATTCTCTCCGTCATCTTCGTCTTCTTGCTCTCTTTCTTCTACATCACCAGTGGAAGCCGAAGCTCGCCCATAATCCAACAAAACCCTTGCCCCTTCTTCACACCTACCCATCCCCTCGAGCGCCTCAGAGACCCGGTATGCCATGGCGGGAATGTCGATCTCCCTTTGCTCCCCATTCAACAAAACCGCCAACTCGAAGAGCTCTCTCCATTCCTGATTGCGCTCGTAGGCGACAAGGGCTTTGTACGGCGCATGAGCAGTTAGGAAGACTTGCGCCGCCCTTCCAAACTCCCTTCTCTCAAAGAGGTATTCGCCGTAGAGGGTTAGGATTTTCTGTGGAACTGTCAGTCGGGCGAACGAAGAGGAGAGGAAGGAGCAGAGAAGACTAGGAGAAGCGAGAAAGCAAAAAAGAAAAAGAGAGGGATGTCATCACTTAGGTATGAAACGGGGGCGAACCAAACAATCATACACGATCAAACGGACAACAAGGCGCCACAAAGATACACAAGACGCCAGTGCTGTATAAAGGATGGAAACAAGGCGATAGAAAACCGAGGTCCAAGGCGAGAGATCCAATGGCAACCGAAAAGTCGAATGGCAAACACTCGAACGACCACTGAACGAAATGAGACGCCGGCCATCCATAGCCCCAAAGAAGAACAGAAGAATGATTTGCCAGAAAAGGAAACGACGACACCACGAAACAAAGTAAAAACCCGTATCCTAACTGACAGGCTACGAGACGAAACGTAACCGACAGGCCTTGCAGGAAACCAACGGGAACAAGATGATACCAAGGAAGTAAACGAGCGCAACAATACCAATACCAAAGAAGTGAAGGAAGACAGAAAGGTCAGACCAAGCTCAAAGCGTCCAAACGAGGAACAAGACGATACCAAATGAGGAATAGAAAAAAAGACGAAACGAGGAACAAGAAAAGACGACTCGGAACACAGAAAACAAAGACAAAGTAAACGCAGACCTCGAAAATGAAACAAAGAAAAAAGGACCCGGGAAACAATGGGGGTTAAGTGAAAGCGACGATACGAAACGCAGCCGACAAGCATGAAAGTCGACCAATCAGCAATGCGTAGGAGGGAAGACAAAGAAGCAAACACGGAAAACATGGCAGGACCGACCAAAAACTGACGAGCACAAAGACGAATATGAAAGCAGATCCGCCAGCGCCCAATACCAAACGAAGAGGCAAAAGAGACAAGTCGACAAAATGTCAGAGGCCAGCAAAAAGACCCGCAAAAGACAAAAGTCCGATATCAGGAGCGAAAAGAAGAGACGA
This sequence comes from Mycena floridula, assembly GCA_029320655.1. NCBI lineage: Eukaryota > Fungi > Basidiomycota > Agaricomycetes > Agaricales > Mycenaceae > Mycena > Mycena floridula. The sequence goes on along the minus strand of JARIHS010000034.1, from coordinate 759,942 downwards.
CTCACATCATACTCTCCCGTATCCCCTCCCTCCTCATCCTGGTTATCCGGATCCCACATCTCCAACGCCTCTTCGTACAATCCATGTTTATCAATGTAGGCAAGGGCTTGCAGAAAGAGGGCGGGGCCTGCGAAAGGAGTTGGCGCGAGTCTTCAACAAAAAGAGTAAAGGAGAGGCGCAGAAAATGGCGACACGGGGAGACGAAATCAAGTCGTCGAGTAAAATGATCCAACACCAGATGATGAAAGAGAGCCACTCAAGAGAGAAAGCCGCTTCTTCCAATGAAAGCTCCAAAAACTTTTGCAAATGTATAAAAAATCAGACTCACCTCCCCCCTTCAACCATCTTACCGCTTTCCCCACCCTCCCCAAATAATCATCAATCGCGAACCTCTGCTCGAAATGTGGCAAGGAGCGCAGGTGGCGCAGGAAGGGAAGGTATTCGCGAGGGTCCTGCGACGAATGTTAGGGACCGTAAGAGAGAGAGAAAGCAGAGGGAGAAATAGAACCAAAGAGGAAAGAGAGACAAAGCGGACAACAAGAGAGAGGGAAGCCAAAGAGGAAGGGAGGAAGAGGAAAAAAAGAAGACGGGTCAAGCGAATCGATCCAAAAATTGCTTCTCACTATCTCCCCATCAAACGAGTCCCGACAGGCGAGCGACGGACTCTGATCCACGTCTAATCCACCGAGCCCAAGATAGAGAATAAAGAAAAATGCTCACCTTACCTCCAGCCCCGCCACTTCCCCCCGCCACAATCAACACCAACCCGAAATCATACATGCCCAGTGCGGTGTCGAAGAGGATGGAAGAGGGCGTCAGGGAGGCAGGGTTGACAGATGTATCTGTGGCGCTGGCTCCGAATGTACCCCTCTGCTTAAATTTGATCTTGGTAGACAACTTGTTATTAAAAGTCGAGTTGGACTTGATAGAAGTCGAAGCAGAAGCGGAGTCGACATTGGACGAAGAAGAAGAGTTGGCCTCCGAAAGGACAGAGTCGGTGATCATGGTGAGATAGGCAAGCGCAGGCGCGAGAGCGGGTGTATCTGGGTTAAGGTTAGCGATGAACAGCTGACCAGAACCGGATGTTTCGAAAGGCCAAGAGAATGAGTGAAGTGATCATGCAAGCGAATGAGCACAAATGAAAAAGGAACATGAATGCAACACCAAAACTGCACCCAACCAGACTAAGTCGAACGAGCCGCACGAACGAAAGGCAGAACGAAAATAAGCGCAAAGTCTGACCAGCAACAATCTCGGTACCAGCAGAACATGAATCACAACATCAAACCCGACCAGAAGGTACACCGAGACCGACAGGAAGGAATAAACCGACGAGAAGAGCGAAAAACAAACTCGGATTTGGGAGAAACATCAGAGCGAGTTGGAAGAGAAGAATCAGAGCGAAGCAGGAGAATCAGAACAGATTGGAAGAGAAGAAATCAAAGATGTAGAAGAGTCAGACTGGAGTAGAGAGCGAAAACAAACTTGATGCATGCCAGAAAATCGAGAAAAAGAAAACTCACCTCTAACACTCCCCAAAACACCCAACGCGCGCTCCAAATCAGGCGGCGTCTTCATAACATGCGTCGTCAGGACCGTGGTTATGTATTTCGGGTCCAGGCCCGCTTTGCCTATCTTTTCAGATTCTTTCGAGGTCGTTTCGCTCGACTCGACCACCTCAGCGTCCGAAGCAGAGACCGAGGACCGAGTCGTTAAAACCGCCCTAACCCCATCCGCAATCGCCGAGATGACGCTTTTGGGGAATGTGCTACGGCTATTGGTTATGTTAGCAAGTGAAGAGAGCAACAAGACACAAGAAAGAGAAGAGGAACTGTACATCGGAACCGACACTGCAACGCAAAACTGAAAGACAGTGCACGAAACTGAAAGACATGGCACGAAAACACAACAAACCCAAAAGCCAAACAAAACGGCAAACCCAGAAGCGAACGCGAAGAAAAGATCTAAAACAAAGAGCCAACGAGATAAACGAGTTGAATGCACGACCAAGTCACCAGGGAAAGCAAAGAAACAGGATACGAAGACATGCCAGTGAGATATCGCGGTAAAAGGCGGACGTAAAAAGCAAAACAACATCAAGAAAAACCAGCCAGGCACCGTGATAGGAAGGCGCCGGTCAACCGTGATACAAGAGGGCCGGTCAAAGAAAAGAATCCAAACAGTAGATAAGAAACCGTCAAAACCAAAACTCACCCAATCTCAACCAAAAACGCACACAAATAGTCCGGCTCGGGGATCTGCGCGATGAAAGAAGGGATGTGGGGGACGAAGGGGTGTAGTTCTTCCCGTTCTTCTTTACCGTGAGCTTCCGCGTTCGTCGAAACTGCACTAGCATCAGCTGACGAACAAAAGCCAGAGAAGAAAAGAAAGACGAACCAGCTGAAGCCGAAGAAGAGGCCAATCCGGCTTCTCTGACCAAAATCCCCAAATCCACCCTCCCTCGGCGGGCACTGAGGAAGGCGGCGCGCCAGCGGTGGGATGCGAGCTGTCAGGGACGAGGTGAGTAAGACGAAATGAGTACAGTGGGAGAGGACGGGAAAGAAAGAAAAATGGAATAAAAGATGACTCAAATCGAACGAACGACCATGCTCCCAAGATGCCTCAAGATTGAACGATGGAATGAAGTAAGCCAGGTCTCGATGGAAGAGACCGCAAGACGGTAATGAAGGAAGATGAGAGCGGCCATGAATGAAGTTGAAAAAGCAAGCCGCGAAGCAATAAAAGAAAGGAACAGACCAAAGCAAAGACAGAAGCGGAGCAAAGAGAGAAAGAGACGACCATGAAAAACAGACATGAACTTTGACAATGCTCACGGATCGAACAAACGAATAAGGTGCGCCAGAGGGCCAGTGACAATGGATAAGAAGGAAGCCCGACAACATGTCGATGAAGGGCATGAAGCAAATCTCGATGAAGAAACACGAAAGAGCGAGAACAGAAACGACAAGGCAAAAGCAAGGATAGAAGGTCGGAAAAGTCGTCGAAGGCCAAACAGAAGGAAAAGGCAAGAATCAAACACAAATGAAGGAAAAAGTTCCAGAAGAAATGAAGCAAGGCGATGATCACGATTGAGACGAACGACGACACATCACAAGATGACCAATGACACTGAAGGAGTGAAGGAATGAGGCAATGCGGGATGACTATGCAGGTAACAAGGTCAAATCCAGTCAAGAAAGACCACGAGTCAAATCAAGCCAGCAAAGCCGCGCCAAAAACAATAAACCCAACCAAAGACACTCAATAAAAGAAATCAAAACGGGCAATGGCCACGTATCGAACGAACGAAGATGCGTCTGCGGCCACCAAGGGTACCGAAGGATTGAATGGAGCACATAGAAGTTACAATGAAGGGCATGGAGGAGACGCAATCAATAAAGCCAGTCAACCAACCAAAGCAAAAAGCAGCCACAAAACATGAAATGATGAATAAAACCAAAAACCTGAAGACAAAGAGTAAAGATCACCAATCGATCGAACGAACGATCAAGCTTCCAAACTGGACGAGTGAATGAAGAGGTAGAGGTGCGCATGAAGGGAATACGGCAGAGCCAATCATGAGGAGACCGGATCAAAGGCAAAAATAAAGCAGAAAGCACGAGCTCTATGGTCAAGTATCGAACAAACGACGACGTTTCCAAGATGTCCGAAGACATGAACGAGTCAGGGGACAATAGAAGGGTCGATGGAAGTAAGCGCGCAGATGTAATGAAGACCCGAATGAGGGGGAAAGAGCAAGTGAATGCCCCAAACGACAAAATCAAGCCCAACCAACCAAACCAAAGGCACCCAAAAAGATGAAGAAAAGACATTCAAAAAGAGATAGAAATGGCATCCATCGAAATGATGGCCACGAGATCGAACGAACGACGACGCTTCCAAGATGATTCGCGATCGAAGGAGCGAATGAAGCAAGGTGAAATGCCGATGCAATGAAGGGCAAGATGTCGACAAAAGCAAAGAGAACAGATAATGAAAGAAGAAACAACTCACAAACCCTTTTATCCCCTCCTCCACCAAGACCCTCGGAAACACCGTCTCCAAGTTCCCCCGCGGCATCTGCATGACGAGCCCGTTTTGGAGTGTCCCGGTGCTCCTTACTTTCGTGTTCGCGCTTCCTTCTCCAGTTGAAGCTGAACTGGGACCTGCAGGAGAAGAAGTTAGCGCAGAGCTTTGATGTAAGACGAAGACAAAGAGAAGGAGGAGAAGAGCTCACCAACAGTATCCCCAGGAAGCGCCGTAACAATCCTCGCTCCTCTTTCTATGCGTCGGGTAGGCCAGCCTTGCTCTGTCTTGCCATCTATGGCCTTCGTTTCTCTTGACTTTGTCTCTTGGGCCTCTAAAGTCGTCTCTCCACCTTGCTTGTTGGTCGCTGCCAAAGTCGCTGAAGAAATAGATGAAAGAGACTCAAGCGCCACAAACGTCGCAACATGCGCCCTCGACGTCCATATAAGATACGAGGAGGCCATGATGAAGGATGTGGCGTTTGTGGCGAGCGTCGTAGCCTTCTTTCCTTCATTGCTCTCTGCTTTGTTGAACGAAGAATCGTCGAATGCTTCGTCGATGGCTTCGGATTCGTCGTCGGATAAAGAATTCAATTCAGAATGAGCTTCTGAAGGTATCCTCAGCATCGACAGCAACCCACTCGCGCCCATCCCGACCACCAAATTACTTGTCGCGAGACATGTAGGCGTATGGGAGGGGAAGGTACCGATGGGGTGGATTGAGGTTGGAGAGACTGAAAGATGATTAGCAAGGAGCTCGACTTTCAGGCAGAACAATGAGATGAGGGAAGAAAGAAACAAAGGGCGAAGAGAGCAATAAAGCCATGAAGGAGTATGATACAAAGGAAAGGATGCGATATGAATGAAATGAAACGAATGAATGATAGGACACGAATGAAACGACAGAGTCAGGCAGCCGACAGACAAGCGAAAGCCAATGAAGAGTAAACGAATAGACCACAGACAGATAAACCATCCAATCAAAATATCGAACCCAACGAATCCCGCAGGGAGACAAGCGCAGAAAGAAGTAATGGTCAGAAAGGAATGCATGAATCAATATGAATGAACCAATGCGAATGAAACAATGAACAAACCCAACTAACGAATGAAGAAACGAATGGATGAAGGCGGAAAACTCACCCAAAAACACCATTCCCCTCTTATCCATCCACAGAATCTTCTCCTTATTACCACTCGCCAAACTCCATCCACGTGAAACTGGCACAAGTCTTCCATTTAGACTTGGCAGCGCGACGATATCTGAGCTCTTCGCAGTCAAGTCGTCGTCAAGACCGGAAGAGTTCGACAACCTGACAAAAACCACCACATCTTCTTCCCCCTTTCCCCCATACCTTCGGCCTAGCAAAACCACCATATCGGGATGCGGGATCAAGATCTGGCGGTACTTGATATCTGTAGGAGTAGAGAATAAAGCCAAAAGCTTCGGTGTCCCCAGCTTGCTGAATCCCCTAGCATTGCTCTCTCGCTCATGTAAATCAAGCGCCCAAACCCCAACCCGGCCTCCCTCCCATAGCACCCCGAAGATGTCGGTGAGAGGACACAGGGATGATTGGATCGGCGTCGACTCGGTAATCTCTTCTGTCTTTTCCTTTGATGTCTTTTCTTTCGAAGTCTCTTCCTTCGTCGAAGAAACTCGCGAATCGACTTTGATACCCCACATCGGTGGCGGCACCACCCCCTTTGCCATCGGCGTAACCAGGATATGGGGACCGTCGAGGACAAGGACTGTCCCTGTTGAAGGTGAAACAGGCGTCGAAGCTTTGAGGGATCCTTCGTCGACACTCGTGACGGTTTCGTAGTCGTATGTTCTGAGGTGGAGGGAATCTAGAGAGGCAAGGTTAACAAAAGGACACGATATGGCAACAAGCAAAAAGGCACACAAGATCGGAAATAGTAAGAGCGCAAGACGAATCCAAAGCAAGATGATTCCAAAGTGGCCAAGCATCAGAGGATTCGCTCCTTCAGAGACGTATTGCTCCATCAGAAAGAGACATAGGAAGAAGAAAGAGAAACAGTGATATGGGAGGAAACAAGGAAAGAGACAGAGCGAGAGCGACACCACAAGGACGAGCGACGCAACAAGAGATAAGAAACCAGGAAACAAGCTCTACGGCACCAAGAAACAGTGAAACTGCCAACAAGACAGATTGCAAACAAACGACACAGGCCATGCGCCGAAGCGGCAAACCGAAGCGAAGAGAAACGCGAAGGACAAAACGGAAAGGGAATCATCGCCAAGGAGGAAGGCAAAAAGACACAAAAGATAAAATCTCACCTCCCGCCCTCAAAACGAGACACAGCTCCTTGTCGGGATGCCACGATAACCCCGTAAGACCATTATCGACCAAAATCTCATGCTTGAGATACCAATGGTAATTCCCGGTGGTGTATAGTTGAACTGGTGGGAGGGTTAGCGAGCGAATAGCAAGCGAGAACAGGAGGGGAGAGCAAGAGCAATAAGCGAAAAGCAAGAGCCATGAAACTAGCATGAATCTGACACCCAATCCGAAAGCGACGCGAAAGCAAAACGAAATGAAACGACACAGCACCAACAAAGCACATCATAGATAGAAAAAGAAGGAAAACCGAATCGACGAGGACGAATACAGCGAATTCAGTGTCAACTGAAAGAATCGAAGAATGTGATAGAATAGAGATAGAGCTCGAGATAGAAGAATCGTCACTCACCAACACCCCCGACCCAAACCAGCAACACATTCGAACACGGGCTCCACGCGATATCGTAGACTTTTCCTGGCATTTTCGTTAGCACGAAGAAAGAGTAAGGGATGAGGGAAGAAGGGAGCGGAGCGAAAGCAAGAGAGAAGGAAGCAGAGAGAGCAAACAGAAGATATCAGTAAAAGATGAAGACCGAAAAAAACTCACCTCCCTCAGCCCCAACGCCCTTGATCTCAAAACCCCCATGTCGGAGACCATTCTTTTCGAAGAATACGACTTCGAGTTTCCCTGCGCCACTCTTTCCAGATCCACTCGCCCTCTCATCTCTTCTAACCGACGCAATAAGCGCCCCACTCGGCCGCCAGGCACAAACCCCCAGGAGACCATTAACAATTTCGGATGTGGATTGGAGAGCACCGGTACGGGTGTATGTTCGGAGGAGGCGGGACGACGACGAAGGAGCTGGAGAAGACGATGTCGAAGCGAAAGAGGACAAAGGAGAAAAGCAAGATGATGCGATGAAGAAGGAGAGCAAGACGAGAAAGAAGAGGGAGAAGAAGAGAAAGACGAAGAGTAAGCCAAGAAGGAGACGAAGAAACAATTCACACACCACTCGACGAAACGACGAAAAAAGCGCCGTCGCCGCGCCAGCTTATCGTCGGGTCTTCCACCGTCTCTCTCTTTCGATTCCCTGTCTCTTCTTTCTCTCCTCTTTGACTCGTCTCGGTGCTCCCGGCTTGGTGAGATCGTCCCTCCGCAGTCACTTCACCAATAGAGCTCACTTCGTTCGCTTTTCGCCTCTCATCGCCCTTGACGCCCTTCCCCAAAAACTGTGTCTCCAAGCTCCCCCATCCCACATCCACAGGCCGGTCTCCGCCAAATTCGGATGGATTCAACGGCTGTTCGAGGACGATGTCGAGGCTGAGTCCGGATTCGGGTGCGACGAACCCCAAGTCATTGGAGATGTCGCTGAAATCAGGAATATCCGGAACATAATCATTCCCGAATTCGTTCCCGAATGACGAGACTGATAGAAGGACGAGCAGTCCATCTTTTGCTTCTTCGTCGCCTTGTCTATCTTCCTTCATCTTGTCGCTCGATGCTCCCGAAAGCTCTTTCGTCGTTGCTGCTCCCGTCGTCAATGCCAAAAGCCCCGAATCCGGGGACCACGCCGCGCTCGTGATGCTAGGGGAAAATATGCCTTCTAGCGTCAGAGATTTTTGGGCGACGCCTTTCTCTTCTGCTCCAACATTCTCTTCAGTTCCTTGTACGACGTCGATGGAAGAAGAGAAATCTTCGATCGTCGGTGTCGCAGTTGCATCGTCGGCATGGGAGAAGACGTCTTCATCAGGAATTGCGACGCTCCAAATCTCGCCATTCCGCAGGATGAGCATGAGGTGTCGGGTTTCGGGGAGGATGTGGAGGGAGAGAATCAAAGATTTGGTTTCTTCATCGTCTTTACTGGTTTGGTTCAACGGGGGAGCGGAAGCTTCGTCTTGCTGTTCATCTGAGCCTTGTTGGACGGGCAGAACAGCGATCAAACGCGCCTGCATCCCTCATTAGCTCTCATATCGGAAGAATAAAAAGAGGGGACGCACGGGTTGAGATGGAGCGATTCTGTATAGCTCTATTTTTCTGTCTTCTCTCTTGTCATCACTCTTTGCGATGCTCAAGCTCCCAGTAGTCTCGCTAGCGCGACCCTCCGTCGCGACATAGAAAACATCAGCGAAATCGGGGTCGGGGGTGCTTTGGGTGATTCGGCGGTGCTCTTTGCTCGGACTGGGTGTGGTGGAAGCATGGAAAGACAGCTGGTCCAACGATGCGAGGTATAGGTTTCGCATTTTGGATTAAGGAATGAGGGTCGTTCGCGATAGAAACCTGAGAGGGAGAAATACATGAGCTGCCTCAATGAGAGGAATATGAATGGAGCGGACCTTGTTGGATAGCGTCGTCCTGCTCTTTGTCTTCGCGAGCTGGGATTATGGCAAGCTTCTTGGTTGGTCCAAGGTTCGTTGGATTCGCGAGCTGCAAAGAATGAGCTCGTGTGGAGAGAGAAATAGGAATATAGCGCACTCGGATGCGTTTTCGCTTTCGCTTTCTTGTCTTCCCTCAATCCTGCTCTCTCTTTTCGTTAACGCCTCTGTATTCGTCGTCGAATCTCGCTGCTTCTCTTGCCCGTCGAATCTCGGTGGTCCTCAGTAGAGGTTGGGGCTAAATTCCTCAATCAATATCATCGGATTATACCGGAAAGACGATGCGCACCTGCTAACGTCGACGGCTTGAAGAAATTAGCAGCTTTCTGGTCGGTGGTGGAGCTTGGCTCGTTGTTTTGCCTTTGTCGACCAGAATTCTGATTCCTGGAGCAACAATCGTGCCGACTTCGCTACGTCCTTGTCTGTGTCAACAGGCGCGAAAGAAAAGAGATCGCCGAAAGTCGTCGAATCGATAATAATCGCGTCCGCCAAATTTTATCGAGTCACGTTTCGTCACTCGGCTATTTTCCCAGTTATCGTTATCTTATCGGGACGTCATTTGTTCACACGCATCTCATCCGAGGCGCAACTCGGGGCTTGGTCGTGGTGGCTTGCTCCAGGTTTTGAAGATGACCTGTAAGAGGTCTAGGCCATCCCATGAGCCATTCTGCTGCAGCTCTAGCTGCAACTTCTAGTCGAATACAAGTCTAGCAATCTAGAGTTCGTATCTCTCTTTGTGCATAGCGCTTCTAAGTTGCGGCTGAGCAATCTTTTTCGCATTGTGTAAGTGGGCTGAGATTTTTGCATCGGATGAATGGTTGAGCTTCTTGGTCTATTTGCATCAAGCAACTGGGTGTCCTACTAAAAGATGTGCTTAGCAAGAATTGCTGCATGAATAATCAAGCAATCAATTTCTCTGTGAGTAATCAAGGATCTATATGCAAGACATCCCAAGCACCAGCACTCTTATCAGCCCTGTACCATGTAAATGATGATGTAAGCTCCAAGTCAAATGTATCTAGAGGGTTCGTTTCCATCTTCATACATGGTGTCCAACGCAATGTAAATTTTTGGATTGGGTGAATGGGTTGAAACTTGAACTTTTTGGTTTGTGTCCTGTTTGCATCAACAACTGGGTGTGCATCCTATTAAGATGTGCTTCCCTATAAGCCAGCATTGGTGCATGAATGATCAAGCAATCGATTTCTTTATGAATAATCAAGGATCTATATCTGTATGTGGGTGCAAGACATCCGAAGCTCCAATGCTCTCATTGGCTTGTATCATGTAAACTCCAAGTCAAATGCATCTAGAGGATTTGTTTCCATCTTCATACATCATCTCCAACAGAAATTCTCCTTTTCGGGTGAATGAGTTGAGCTTTTTGGTCTGTGTCCCATTTTGCATCAATAACTGGGTGTGTCCTACTCACATTGATATAACTGTGTCCTACTTACATCAACAGCTGGATAATTGCTGTTACAATACTCATATTCCTTGTGAATCTCTGTGTCTATGTGGTGATTGTTTGTCACACATTGCCAAAGCTGTGGATCAGTCAAACATGGGGAATATATGGTTAGACTGACACTTACAAGTACTCGTAGCATTGAAAAGTGAAACCCGCACTCGTGCCCAACCCATGGGAAACCAGTACTTGCACTCGCAGGTTGCCAAAACTCACGGGTTTCCCACAAGTCCATTTGCGAGTACCCACGAGTTTCACTAATTCATGAAGATCTTTGATTGCCGTTTATAGTAGCTTTCCGAAAGAGGATTGGATTTGTCTGGCCAAGATGGGGAGTTCTATGCGGAACGACATCGATTGCAGTTTATCAGTGAACTGGGCTGGAGACAGTTATGGCGAAGCTGACAGAAAGAGGTTGAATGAAATCAAGGCCATATTGCCAGAGGCGATTAAGATAGCGTATTGATGGAACAATGATTATGTTACACATCTTATGACACTCGCAGGGTATTGAATCGTAAAGTTGTGACTTATGTCATCGTCCCGCCCCATGGCTACACAGAACGTGATGAGAATTCTGAGTAAAGGTGTCGTGGGGTTTGCTTTCGGGGGAAAACGCTGGAAAACGTCAGAGATTGTAAGAGGTCGAACTTGGGGGAATGATCATATAGACAATTGGGGACAGCCATAAACGGAGAGTCAGGGTCTAGGTAGCGGGACCTGCCGCTCGCCGGCCTAATACGTTATCGAGCTCTTGCTGGTCATCCAATGATCAACCTCCAATTGCCAACTTTTCTAGGGATGTGGAACACTGCAGCCCACACCAGGACAGTGAATATCATAGTCAGTCACTCAGCAGGCTGAGCATGAGTTCAGCGACTGATAGAGCACATCGGAAAATAATCTAAAAGCGGACGCCACCGAGGCTGCAAGCTAATGTATCTATCTCAAATCACATCATCGGCAAACTCCGAATAAACCGGTCAAAACTTGATCAGAATAAGGCACGCAAGGTCTGGAATGTGTGTAGCGAAACTCAAATAGTGGAAAATAATATTTCCACAGAACCAGCAGCATATTCAACTGTCGAAATTTTTGTTGTTGCTTCTGAAGCCCATCGGCAAGCGAGGAAGAGCACGAGTCAATAGTACCGGATCCGAAGGATGGATTAAGCATGAAGGGTTTCATGCGAGGGTGCCACCAATAAAGTCAGTCCGCTCATGAAGTTCGACGCGAAGTGTGACAAATCATGCTGATGCTGGATGAGTAAGCCGGCATGATGACGAGTCTGAGTAACTTCAAGTTCTAGATGGCCGTCTTACATTCTTCTACAGCCGTTGGCCAATGGATGACAGTGAAGTAATATGCTTTTGTCACCAGTCACAGCTCGCCTCGTAATGCGGCAACATTCGGACCATCCTGTATGTCATCGGATGGTCCCAATCCGCCGTTCACCCACCTTGATAGTGGTAGTGACCTATGGCTTGTGGTAGCTCCTGATCTGGGATTAGAGGAAAGGCATCTCTCTGATGATGAGGACTCAATGCCAAAAGGGACTTACAAGCGCGAGCTGTGACTGGTGACAAAAGCATATTACTTGACTGATTATTTACCATATTACACAATCTGATGGACAGGCGGTCCCCGGGGTCTCACATGTCCAAAAGTGGTAACACGTACTTGGCTAGCTGCTTAGCGAGACAGGACTCTCCGGCTTTCCATATTTTCCAGTTGGTAATCAAAATGACCAATGTAACAGCGGCCGGTCGTCCAAAACCGGTAAAACGTACTCAGCTAGCTGCTTAGCCGATCCATAATAATCCGGGTTCCAGTACTATATAAACAGCGGGAAGGCGCGCTTTACATTCAAGTCGAACAATGTTTGGAATCAAGTATCTCTGCTTCCTCACCGCTTTCTTCCCTGCCGTACTCTCCACGACGCTGCCTCCAACTTTCACGAAGCTGTACAATGGCGCCCTCCTCGTTGATACATCCGCTGGTCCAGTAGCTGGTCCCTTCGGAACGCGTGTTTTGTTTAGGATTGGGGGGTATGTATCAGCTTCCTACAACTGGCACGCTCATTCTTAGCATTTCTAGGGGAAATCTAACCGACCCGACAACTGGAGATGTTGTTGCAAATTTTATCCCTGGACTCGGTGGAGAGACTGGTCTGATTGCATCAAACAATGTATTTTATCCCAGTGCACAGGTGGGACTCCAGTGGGTGGATGACAATAAATATGCCTGGGCCGAATTGCACGGAATTGGGTAAGTACTTTGATATCTAATCATATTATTATTAACAGGCTCATGGCACATCTGCAGTGAATCAGTTGCTGGACAATTAGCTGCTGGAACTGGTCACATGTGAGAGATTCATTTTGGTAGGGACGTACACTGATTTTAGCAGACGCCTCGAAACTGACTCTCCGGCTCGCACCAAGTTGAATGGGCTGTTCACAATATACACTATCAACATAACGACAGTCCCAGCGACACTCGCAATTTATGGCCTGGTACGTGTCTCATTTTGTTGCATTGTTCATGCTCCTTCCTGACGGTGTTATAGGATGCTTGAAGTGGATAACTCGGTGACCACTGGTGGTAGAAACCTTGATCACCAGTGGTAAATACAGATTTTCTAAGACTGCTACTATTGCAATAAATCAGTATATTGAGCGTGCCTCTACAGAGTTGAGATGAAAGTTGAACTGAGGTTAATTTCAGAAACAATGACTAGAGCAGTCCAGGTTGAAATAAATCATGGGCTGTATCTGTAGGTCAATCTCACAAATCATCGCCTGAAAAGGTCAAGTTGCAATCAACTGTGGGCTAAAATCCATGATGATGAAATCATAGTGCATTTGGGCCCGAAGTGGCCCATGTCGCCTTGTACATAGCTGCGTTCATAACTAGGTTTGTTCCAAAGCCCTAATCTCCCTGATCTGGTGTCCCTGTACATAATTAAAGTAAGGTAAAGTAACTATGCAATGAAAGGAAAACTTGTAGAGTGTTGGATGATGGGAAGGAAATGGAGATTTTGCTGGAGCAAACACTAGTCTGTCGGTCACGTTGAGTGTCGTATCGCGGACATAGAGCTGGCTTGGTGAGAGATAATGAAAGGGGAACCGAACGGCGTCGTTGGGGAGACGGTTCGCGTGAAAAGGGGTTTCTGTCGGAAGGAAAAACGCCACCGTAAGGAATCCAAGCCCGAGGTGGGGTCACTAGAGAACACAAAGTTGAAATTAACCTTGAGGAGCCATGTTGAGCACCTGGGCCATGATAGAAACTAACCATCAGCTGGTGTTGGGTCAAGGTTGAGGTTAACCACCAGTTGTTTCTTGGTGACAACCGAGACTAACCTGAAGTTGAGTTCTGGTACTGCTCTTTTTCAAGCTCAAACTAACTTCAGGGGCAAACCACACAACTTCTGAAGTTGAAAATAACTCCATCAGCCAGGGTTAGTCTCAAACCAACCAGGGGAGCGGGAGCAGCCCTATAGACTCCTTATAGGCGCAGAGTCAGCTGTCATATAGAAATAATAGGCAGTTCCATTGGTGTCTGGGGTTCTCCAAAGGCCTGGGTCTGTTATATATACACAATAGCTTCATTCTGTCCAACAATAGGTTTACAGTTATTTGCATCTATTCTGGCTTTCTTGCAACATCTGCCTCATGGCGCTCTTCATTGGTCTTATATTTTCAGAGCTGACCCATGGAAGTGAGAAATAGATGCCACAAAGCAGCAGCAACAACATGAATCATTTTTACAAGTCTGTCCGAGTCTGAAGCTCCGATGTTCTGATTAGGGCAGCACATGGTCCATGCGCAAGATGTGTGAACAAAACTCGGTGGAAAAGTCACTGTGAAACCATGCACTCTGAAATGTTTCAAGAGTTCATATTAAATGTATCATAAGGTTTTTGCCTCCTCTCCGGGTATGGCAGACTTTGGAGAGCTTCAGGGAGACAAATTTTGGGAAATGGGTCAAAGTCTATATTGGAGGAAGGTCAATGTTCAAATTTGGCATGAATATTCCCCTGAAAAACTTGGTATTGGCTGGGTACTGTTCTAGATGATTCCTATATACATTCTTATTATTGTATGATGCTTTAGGAAGTTTTCTAGTACTCCATCTCAGCCAGAATGACCAAGGGGTGATGAGGTATCAAAAGATCATGCTGCCAATTTGAAGCATTTCTGATATCCCAGGACCTCCCAATACATGGTAAAAGTCCCATGGAATGATACTTGAAGCTGAAGTGACACAAATAAATAGGCCACTTACTTACTTTCTTCACTGTATTTGACTTGATTTCCTTCGTGGTCATCTTATCGACCTTCCTTGATTCATTCGGTTTTTGGACATCTTGGGAGCATCATCTGTTTGATCTGTGACCATGCACAGATTCCGAGAGTTTTTTGGCTCATGCTTTCTGTTTTTTTTTTGCGTTTGATTTGGTCGTCTCTTGATTGCTTTTGCTGTATTCTCTTCATGCGCATATACCTCTTCATTCACTCGTACAGTTTGGAAGCTTGATCGTTCGTTCGATTGGTGACCTTCGTCTTCATCTTCGCGTTTTTGGTTTTATCCATCATTTCATGTTTTGCAGCTGCTTTTTGCTCAAGTTAGTTGACTGGCTTTACCGATTGCATCTTCTCCATTCTCTTCATGGTCACTTCTATGTGCTTCATTCAATCCTTTGGTGCCCTTGGCGGTGTCAGACACGTCTTCGTTTGTTCAATATGTGGCCATATACTGCCCCCATGAAATTGGGCTCTTTTTTATCCAGTCCACAAGCTGTGGTTCCTCCCGCAGGAACCTAAACCTTGTACATTTCAAGGAATGATGAAGGAATTACTTAATCACTCAGGTACACCCATGGGGAAAGTCATATATAGCGCGCGCAGGCCCTCTGAATCCATACTTGACTGTCAATGAAAGCTGGAGACAGTGAAGTAGAAACGTACCTTTTCTCTACACAATCGGGACTCGATGAACCATTCCTCACCGTGTTCCTCTTCAAATTCTGACAAAAATTATTTTGTCCTGATCATCATCATCATCAGACTCTTGACACTAAAACTATTATAATCTGACTTGTCCTGCAAAATATCCAAAGACCAAGGCAAAACAAAAGCCAAGCTCAACTACCGACAAGAAATTCAATGATTCCCTGGACCATCAACAGTGGAAAAGACCGAATGCTTGAGAATTCACACAATTTTGTGAAATATAGAGATTGACAAGAAAAATAACTGGCACAGAGCAAGATCGAGATATTGAAAGGTGATAGACTCCATTACATATGTATGAAGAGGCAAATGGACCCTCTAGATGCATTTGTCTCTCAGAGTTTCAATAAGTACAGGGCAGATGAGAGCGCAGGAGCTTGAGATGTCTTACACCCACCTACAGGTAAGTCTTGCTTATAGGGAAGCACATCTCTTAGTAGGACACACCCAGTTACTTAATGCAAATAGGACAGACACCAAAAAGCTCAACCCATTCACCCAGTCCGAAATGCCAGCCCACTTACACAACGCGAAGAATTAAAAGATTATCGTCAAGATAAATGTGATCATGCACAAAGAGGGAAACGAACCCTCTAGATTGTTATATTCAAGTGGTAGCTAGAGCTGCGGCAGAATGCCTGGTTGGATGGCTTATACCGGGCTACATGTCCCTCAAGCCAGCCTCACGTCGAAGTCGCGCCTGATGAGCGTGCGAACGAGCGCTAGACCGAAGCCCTAAGCCGTGTGAATAATCCCCGATAAGATAAGTTAGCTGAGTGACGAACGTGACTCAAATTTTGGGGCGGGGGACGATGACTCTTATTCGGAGATGACATCCGACCCGGTTGACAGCGAAGAGAAGGACTGTAACCATCGGGCATGTCGGGTAGGCAAGTCAAGACCGGTGCGAAGACAAGCCGGCCGTATTATCTTGAAGTTTCCCAGCACATGACAGGTTTTCTTTTGGTTTCAAACGTGTTATATCACATTATATCATCTTGCAGTTGTCGGGGACACTCATCATGTACACCTGCAGGTGTTTCATTATTATCCACGCTGGAGGAATTTGCTCGCATTCCCTCAAGATACATCTGGCAGTACCTTCTTGGGACAGTACTCAATCAAGACAGTCTGCCATCAAACCCTTGTCTGTGAGCACTTTTGGGTGCAATACAAGTATGTTGTTTGTTTCTGCCGATTCCTTCGGATATCACATGTCCGGCATCTCAGATCAAGTTTCAATTATTGAGAAGGTGTCATAATGCTATCATCACTAACCTGCTCCCGAAGCAATGTGATCTGTATAGAAATCCTACACACTGGAGCACAATCAGCCCTAGAAACATGATGGTTGACTTCTTGGATGAAATTCTCAAGTAACAATGGCACTGTAAGAGGCTGGATATGACTGTGATTCCCAACACAGACACCGGACAATCTTCATCAATCCTTCTCATATCAGGGAGATAATCCTGTTCATTGGCAAATTTCTATCCAGAAGAAAGAAAATTAGAACTATACCATCTTCAGTTCGCAATGCTGTCGAGGGATCTCTTGCTCCAATGGTACATTCCTTGCCTCTCATGGTTGCTTGTGCTGACCATTTTTTACAGCCACCGTGAAATCAACGGGAATAGCCGTTGATGCCGAGCTGCCGTCGTGTCAGGGTCCAGACTGTTACCCTCGGTGCCCCGAGCTTTCCGATGCACACTCACTGCCCGCCTCTAGCCGTCCTTTTCCTATTTAGGTCAAAGGCGCTGTTGATCGAGTCTCCAGATGGCAAAAAATATTGATATCAATTCTATGGTACTTATGCACACCTATATCAAAGTACAGTTGTAGTTTGACCAGTATTGGTGCTCGGAAACTGCCAAGAATGGATACAAGAAGATGTACAGTAATACAGTAAAGAAATTGGATTCTGAAAATATATTCACTTGTCTCTTGTATTTGGAACTCCCAGCTGACTCTGTGTTCCTTCAAAGTTTAGTGTAAGACTTGTGCTAGTAAGGGTTCTTGTAATCAGTCAGCCAACTTTACATAGACAGTAGTAGAAAAAATCCTCTTCTATGACTACAATTGTGATGAGACCAACTTCACAGTCTGACATTAACTACAGTGGGAGAGGCAGACTCGTATCTCTTTTTCTTCTCTGGTTTCTCTTCCTCCTTGATTCACTTGCTAACCCACTTCCTCTAGCTATGCTCCATTCTCTCATCCTGACACTTGCGCTATATGATGCTGAAACCAATTGTCTTGACCATACGAACAAGACTCTTTCCTCCGAGAAGAAGAAGAGGTCTCAAGAAGCAACCAATCTCAAAAGCCTAATCCAAGACCTCGTTGATGAGGTTAATGAGCTTGTGACGGAGGTTTGGGAAGATCATCCTGGTGCCAACTCGAGTTCTTCTGTTTTGACTGGTGCTTCGGGTCCTGGTTCTGGTATGTACTTCCCATCTCCTTTCCCTCTGAGTTTCCTTCTGTCTCTTTCCCTTTCGAGTTTATTTATCTTCCGAATTTCCCTCTTTCTCCTTCACCTTCTGAGCTTGTTTATTTTTGTTTCTCGGTCCGGTGGGTCACTCTGATGATTTTGATAGCTATGGCCGCTGTTTCCACAACGGCGATTTGAACGCAGGAGGAACCGAGCGGCCGAACCCACTGGACATGCTGGGCATAACAGAGGATCCTATTATGGGGAAGATAAGTGATCCAACAAAAGCTCTTTTTGCGTTATAGAACTCATTTGATATGTCAGGAGTCAAAGTACAGAAAATTTTGGTGCGGAAAACTTGAATCTAGGAAGTACGAAGGAGGAAATCAAGTACAAGGTTGAATGTAGCAAGTAGGATTTCATGTAGGATGTTGTATTTTCTGGCGAAAGATGGGTTTATAATATATATATACATAAAAGGCTTCGGAAGCCTTGCTATGACCTTAGAGAGGAATAAACCATTCTAGATTCTTGTGACTCCAGCATACTGGAGAGTAAGAGCCGGCTTTGTTGAATGGCTTCTTCTCCTGAAGAAGTACAAAGGCTTGAGGCAGTGTTCATCCAAGGTGCAGCTCTGGAGATGTGCGTGACCAATCTCAATCAGACTGAAGTCCGGACCGCAGGAATGATTGAATGCCTCATTCACACTTTTTTTTTTTGGAAATATAGATAGTAGAGATTGACAAGAGAGAAACAAATGAGAGCAACTATTCCTATTGATACAAGCAGTGGGGCAGTGACAAACTCAACTCTTCCATGCCATGCCAAAAATTTCACTAATGGCCGCTATACATGAAGAGGGGGACGAACCCTCTAGATGTTCTCTCTAATATTCAGCCCAGTAGAAACCAGCTTTGTTGCATGTCCTGCTCACATTAAGCATATAATATTCAAAGGCCTGAGTTCACAGCTGTGATAGGCACTGAACAACCCTGATATGATGTCCAGCATACATTCTGGAACTTTTCAAGCTATTTAGTCTGCTGTCCTTCTAAACTTGATGGCAAGTAAAAGCCAGCTTTGTTGGATGTTTTGCCTCCATCCTCTAAGCCTTGATCACCAGCAAGCGCCTGCCAACGCAACATCCCCCTTTGATGAATCTGTGCAAGTAACTACGATAGGATCATAACTGATCAATTTATCCGGCACCCAACAAGCTGAATTGTGACTTGGTAAATTTTGGCAAACACTTTGACATGGTCTTATCAATTTCGGGTATCTCTTGCTTCATCAGGCTGTTTTTTGGAGGGTTGTTGACACTGCACTCGCATGAGGCAGAAAAATTGACCCATTTATACCTCATATATGAAGAGGGAAAAAACCTTCTAGATTGTTATATTCAAGTGACAGAATTGGTGAGGGTGCCTTGTTTTTTGCTGCAGCTGTTATCCCAAAGCCCCACATCCATTCATTCAAAAGAGAATTTATTATCCATGAAGAGCTTAGGGAGGAGTGAACCACTCTGGATTTTATATCTGATGTTGAGCCTACTAGAGAGTAGGTGACAGGTTTGCTGGTTTGCTCAGTGCTCACATAAATCACTTCTAAAGTCTTCAGTCGCAAGCCAAGCCGCATCCAAATCACAGCTTTAGAGATGCGTATGTACAACCAATTACCACATAGACGACACAGATTTACAAGAAACATGACTGGCATAACAGCAATTATCCAGCTATTGATATAAGCAGGTTCAGCTACAACCATACAAGTAGGACACCCCCCGTTATCGATGCAAATAGGACACCGACTAAAAAGCTCAACCCATTTACACAAAGCGAAAAAGAGATGTATTTGACTCGAGTTTACATAGGTACAGGGTTGATGAGATCGCTGGAGCTTGGTTGTCTTGCGGTATGCACCCACATACAGGTATAGATCCTTGATTATTCATTAAAAAAATTGATTGCTTGATCATTCATGCAGTAATTCTTGGTTACAGAGAAGCACATCTCTTACATAGATACATCCCAAAAAAATTAAAAATTTTCAAGCCCAAACGTCAGGAACTTGGAGGGGAATGAAACCCCCAGACTCATTTCTTTTCAGAGTGTGATACAAAGATGGATTGAGTGGGGTCTTGTCTGCTGGAGCTATACTACACCATATTATATATCATTTGTGCTTGACTCCTTTTATTAGATGAACATTCTACATAAGTTAACAGCACTCAATGTCAATGACCTATGAAAGCTCACGAGACAGGTCCAAAAGCTACCAGTGTTATACAGTATCTTAAGAGAGATCTCACCACCCTTCACTGCACTAGCATTCATTCCACCGTGAACGCCATTCACAACATCAAACTTTGACACCAACAACCAGGATGCGCATAAGTATGAAGAGGGAACAAACCTTCCAAATTCTTATAAGTCTTTGTTTCAGCCTACTAAAGAGTAGGAACAGGCATGTTGGATGGTTTACACCTTCCTACACGTTTCATCCCCAAAGCAAGCCGCACGTCTCAAAGTCGCAACTCCGCAGATGCGTGCGAACATCTCGCCAGACCGAGGTGTGATCTCTCACGATAAGCCCATGTAATCTTCCCGCTAAGATAGTCGGTGACGAGACGTGACTCATGAATTTTGGCAGATGCTTCGACGCGGTCTTTCTCAATTGAGTGAATCCTTTTGGGTCCTTTGGACTGCACTCGAGATTTGGTGTGCTCTACGAAGGCAAAGATGGTAGCGAAGGTGAGGACAAATTGTTTGGACGAGAAGCGAAATTTCTAGCACAAGCTCATCCACCAAGCAGAAAGCCGCTGAAAGCCGACGATTTCCACGACCCATCAGCGACAGCCGGGAAGCCCAAATAGTGAATTGAGATCCAAAAATGTTCCAGAAACTGTTTTCCTACTGCAGGGTACCAGAACAAATGATAATTCAGTTTATATTGGTAGCTTTCGCATCTGCCAAAAAAAGTTTTACTTTTCTACTTTGTGTACTTTTTGACTTGATGACTTCATACTTTTTGATACTTTTCAGTACTTTCAACACTTGGACAAGTGGAAAAACTTAGGTTACCTGATGCAGTAAGATCATGTTTTTGTTACCCACTGATAGTTGGTGAAATTTGAAAAGAATAACCCAGATATCCGCAATTTATTGCTCTTTTCAAAATAGATAAGAATCCCTAAAAATAAAAAAGTTTCTTTTTTGTTGCCGTGGGAGCTAAGTGGCTGCGCCAGGTCACACTTTCTGACAAAGAAAGTGGCCGTATCGGCCGTTTTACTCTTCGTCTCAAGTGCCCCCCTGCATTTCCCTGTCACCATGTCTGACAACCCAGAGCAGATAGAAGATGCTGTATGGGGTGACTGTGAGTCCCTATTTTGCTAGCCAGAATCCCTTTTCTGACCTCCTCAAGGGGGCCGCAGCATGTACAACAACAACGACGGCATCAGAATAACATTCACTTTTTTCCATCTACCATTACCTGGGGTCAAGCTGCGTGCTAATGGGAGACCTCCTCGCATCAATAAAGTCTTTGCCATTCATGAGGATTATTCTTTCCGTGATTTTCTTACTACCTGCTGTGGAAGCGTTGACTGAATGGACCTTTTGGAATTTTTGCAGCTTTATAATGGCAGTCCAGATCCAGCAGTCAACAGCTTCACTATTCTGTACGACATCCAAGGAACCAGTACCAAAGACATTTCTCTCGCTGACAGACGTGACTTTACGACCATGGTGGAAGCAGTCAAGAGACGACCCAAGCCAGCACTAAACGTCTATCTGACAGAGCTTCAGGTATGGTGTAGCTATTCTCAGCATCCTTTCGCTCATGTACATATTTCAGCTTCCTGAGGAAGAAGACGAACCTCAAGATGAACCAGACGACAATTTGGATGACGAACAGCCTGTCAACAATGATGATCAACCTGGTGGTGGAGACCCATCCGATGAAGAAGAGATAAATGTCAGAGCCAGCAAACGACAGAAAGGGAAAAAGGTATGGTTTTGTTCATCATGTTTGGACTGTCTACATTCCTTTCAGAATCCTGTCTCGGAGGAAGAAGAAGATCAATATGAGAAGGTCATCCAGCTGCAAGCTGCTACAAAATGCAATGACTCCCAATGCAACAATTATACAAACCACTGCATACCAATCGGTCCTAATGCGGACCATCTACCTCTCCTTCCAAAGCATTTCCATGTATGGTCATCAGCCTGGTCATCAGGTATAGATGGAGTCGATGAACATAACCCTCCGAACAATCGCATCTTTGATCTCAGCCAGCAAACAACCTCCGATACAACCGACATCAATCTTCTTGCCAGTCGACGTGTTCAACAAATCCGCCAGACAACCAGCAATGGCTCAGTCAATATCAGTCTCACTGGATTAGCTGAAGCCTTCGTTGAAATGCGCAAGTCCGCGTCTCCAGAAGCTTTCACAATTCCATCGCCTATCCTCCACAATTCCCCAATTCCACCGCCATTGCCACCGAAGATGACATTGCATGATTTCATTGTCGCCCATGACTTATCCCCCATAATTCATCAAAAACTGGACCTGGACATTGCTGGTCCCCATACCCTTTGATTGATGGACAATGCAGACTTATTAGCTGGAGGCTTATCCAAGGGACAGATTGCAACCATTCGTGATGCAGAAGAGCGCTATCGACACATTTCTTAGCTTATTGTGCTGTCTGTCATTCATTCCAGTTTTATTTGCTTCTCTTGACATTACTTTCCGTCGATACAGTCCTTTGTCTAAATGTAGCCTGAATGTCTAAAGAAACCCCAGGTCATCTCAGGCGTAATTATCTCTGCTGCACAATAGAGCTCATAGTAGGGTTGGTGGGAGCCATAGCGGTAGATCCCTGTTCTCCGGAGGTAGCTTTTGATAGCAGAGAATGATTGTTCAATAGGGTTGTAATCCGGAGAATAGGGCGGCAAAAATTCCACTCAGCATCCTAAGACTTTATAAGGCACGAAATGAACATATAACAAAGACTCACCAAAACTAGCAACTAGGTCTAATACCTCTTGGTTTTTGTGAATCCTTGCATTATCCATCACGATGACGCTTCGTGGTCCAGGGAAAGGTGTGGTAAACGGAAGCTAGAGAGACAGATTTTATCAGAGCAACAAATTTGACTATGGTCGGCCACATACCACGTCTTGCCTTAGAAAGGACAAGAAGGTTTCCCTGGTATAAGACCCTTCGACAACTCTGACAGCAGCTAAACCATGATCCAAAGCCAAGCCTGCCACCAAAGAAAACCTTCGCTTGCGAACAAATGGTGCATGCAACTCTACTCGTCTACCCACCTTGCTTCTTCCCCACAACCTAGCATAAACTCTGTCGTCTTTGGATGTTTCATCAAGACAAAACAGCTGTGCTGCGGAATATTGACCCATTCGATATATGAAAGCGGCTCGTTTCTGAGGTGAGCGCTCAATTGCCATCTTTTGAACCCTTTTGACGCTGAGACCAGCACGCTCAAAGGTGCAATGCAATGTTGACAAGGAGACCGATATAGTGCGCTTCTGGGTCAAGAGTTTGCAATATTCGTCCAGAAACAGAGTAGGTCGATATCGGGCAAGACGGAGAAGAAACTGAACATCTTGATTTACAAGAAGACGAGGTCGACCAGCTGGAAGAGGATTCAGCTTCTTTACAGAGCCAGTCCTTCTGAAGCGACGAAAAACCAGGTAGAGATGAGAAAATGAGATTCCAGTGAGGTTGGAGATTTCTTTGACGCTGTCACAGCCTCGAGCACATAGACGAATGGCTGTCATTTTGTTGTCCTCTGAGAATCGATTGTATCGAAAGCGGACCATGGTTGATGACGGACAGCACGACACAGCTGGGACGGGAGAGCCCCCGTACCGTCCGAAGGGTCACGGGGTCTGTGACATCATGGTGATCTCACAGAAAGAAAAAACTTTTTTATTTTTAGGGATTCTTATCTATTTTGAAAAGAGCAATAAATGGACAGAAGTTTAATATAGCATATGAAGACCAAATCTCCCTCTGGGTGGTGTATGGGAAACAAAATATTCAAGGCTTCAGTTCAGTTTGAACATCCTGCCATTTTTTGTGACTGACTCAAACCTCTTCTCCGAAGGTGACTGACTTTGAAGTTATTTCCCAAAATGGGAGTGTTGGAGGCTTGATGATGATAAAATCCAATTTAAAGTGCCGTCATCAAGGCTTGATCTGAACCCATGTCTCTCTTCTCTCATGCCTCCACATTCTTCTTGCTTCCTTGTCTATGCTCTCTGTTCTAACCTCATCCCAGGAAGTCCAAAATATCATGTGGAGCCCTTGTTCAAATGTGTTGATGGCTACCTGTAGGGCTCTAAGACACTAACCCTTTCAGTTTGTGAAACAAATGATCCCATAACTGGGACTCTTCCTACGAAGCAGTATCCATCTATCTATCATCACTGATAGTTGAAGGACAATTTGGGATGAACTAAGAATAAGACATGGTAGTCATCCAGAGTCATCCTTGCTTCTGAATCAAATAATTTGGTCTGTACCCTGATTACAGACTTCCTTCAGGCAAGTAGATTAAATAGAAGTATTGATAATCATTCCATGTCAAGTATCTCTCCACTTCTGATCAGCATATGCCATAGATTGAACTATTGCCCAGAGTCTTTGTGGATCCTAACCTTGACCTTCTGCTATTCAGCTATCTCAACAAAAGTATGTAGATCTAGTTCTGAACAGAATTAAAGCGGTGCTACCAGGGGGATGATTACAAGTCTGACTTGTTTGTTGGGTGGGAGAAATTTTGAGAGCTGCGCCAAGACCACCCTTAATGAGCGCAGTCATAGTTACATGCCGGAAACTCTCACGCCCAGAGTTTCTGACGCTCTCCCTTTCTCCATGTTTTCTCCATTCCAATCGGCTGTCCTGAATCCTAGATGGCACTCTGATGATCAATATGAATGTATGGTGGTCTCCTATGAAATGGTAGCCATAGTTATCATGATATCGAGCATCGGTCTGGGACACTTAGATCCCGACTCGCATCTTGGGGACAAGATGCCTGCAACTTTCATGTTGTGGTTGACACTTTTCCTTGATAAATAATGCTTCCACAGCAAGACATGGCTGAAAAATGAGGACTCACATTTGCTGGAGGAGGTCGGCCTCTATTCCCACCGGTCCCACTACATGGGCCGCAATCGATAACCGGGCGCTTCCTAGCCATCTATGTCTTTATCATTGCTAATAATATATAGCACAATTCGGGCATAATTAGGTTAATAAAGGACACAGTTCATCAATATCTGGACTGGATGAAGTTGACCCCTTGGACTTGAGGCTCTTGTAGCGCTCTAATGGATTTTTACGAGCTGCTTCGTTTAAGTTTAGTAGATCCAGTGAGCTTGATATTGATATACTGTAGTTTTCCGACCGGAAGTTCATCAAATACAGGGTAAGGAAAATACCCACGGGGTTTTGACCTCAATATCGAGCAGATCAGGCAATTTTTGGGGTTGATTTGTGGCAAAAGGAACTTAGAATTGATTTATCTTGAATTTGGCAGTAAAATGAGGCTGAAATTCGCGTGGGAAGGGAGCCCCTGTCACGCTACTCGGGGCCAGTTCAGAGCTCCGTGTGACGCGTGACGAACTTCCGGTCGGAAAACTACAGTAACATGGAATTGGTATTTATCAAATGTCAGTGTCTGACAGCAGGAGCTGGCTTCGGATCCGTGATATTCGTATCAGCCTTTGAACCTTTAAGGCCCGGATGACCAGATCATGAGGTGCCCAGGCTCCTTGGACCTTGACCACCATGACATTCACTCTCGAAGCCGTCCAACTCACTGCAGCATTCATTCAGAGTCTTCTTCATGGTCTCTATCTCGCCTCTTGTGTCCCTAGTGTTCGCTGTCTAGTGTGGAATAAGCGTTCCAAATTGTCCCGGTCTCTCAGGACAATTAACTGGCCTCTACTGCTGGCAACTTTGACCATATTTATCACGACCAATCTATCTCTGAGCCTAGGGATGTACCGTAGCATCCAGGCTGTTTTGGTGGCCACAGATCCAAACTCTGCATCCAAAAACATCTCAAATTGGGTTAACATAGTAAAGGTCCATCCTCAATTCCATCACAGACTCCATTCCAACTTAATGAATATATTCAGTCAACTTGTACCTATACCACGATATGTGCAGGTGATGGAATTCTGGTGAGTTATCAAGTTCTGCAAGGATAGGTAACTTATATCTCAACCTTGACCAGATCTATCGCTGCTGGGTTGTATACTATCGGCGGTACCTTATCATTGTCTTACCTGCGCTGCTATGGATAGCAGACAGTGCCTGCGCCATAGTCCTTCTCTGGCTGCAGGCAACTGTGAACGCCAAATCACTTGTAAACGAGAGCAAGGTCGAACCAATGCTTAAGGCTTACATGGCTCTCTCCATACCCGTGAACATGTTTGCAACATGTACGTCCTAGACTGCTCTTTCATTCTGCCTGAGCTCAGATTAATTCAAAGCAATGATTGTCTTCCGTATTTGGAGTGTAGACCGTGCAAACGCCAAGTTCCATAAATCGACCAGACGGACAACACTTCAGGGAATTATCCGCATCGTTGTAGAGTCTGGATTGCTCTATACCGCTGCGGCCATTGGATGCTTTGTTTGTTATTTTCTGGGCACTGATGTCTTCTATATTGCTACATCCATTGTAAGAAATATTCCCTTCTGTCTCTATGTGTACCTTGTGCTGATCGCTGCCTCAGCAAGTATCGACAATAGGTATTGCGATGAATCTGATCTTAATCAGAGCACATAACCAAGCTAGTATTGAGGAAGTCACTATACCACCGACTATCACTGGATTAGCCTTTCGCACACGAGATACAGAAGATGGGACAATGAGCAACCCAGACATGGTTCAGCAGGAACAGAAGCCTGTTGATGAGAAGTGCAGAATGATGGAGAGTGCATGAGTGATCATATCACTTGTGTTATTTACTTATTATGATGTGTTTATTAATTTTCGGGTATCCGTATTTCTTTCTATCTTGCCCTCTCAGACAGGCTCCTAAAACCATCCTGATAGGTTGGCAATGATACAAGGGATTCAAGTCAATAGAAATGATGAGAAATCTGTAAAAGGAAATAAATCACATGTTTCCACCGGTTACTATAATTTACTTGCTCATGCGCACCTATACCTCTTCATTCACTCGTACAGTTGGAAGCTTGATCGTTCGTTCAATTGGTGACCTTCGTCTTCGTCTTCGAGTTTTTGGTTTTATCCATCATTTCATGTTTTGTAGCTGCTTTTTGCTCAAGTTAGTTGACTGGCTTTATTGATTGCGTCTTCTCCATTCCCTTCATGGTCACTTCTATGTGCTTCATTCAATCCTTTGGAGCCCTTGGTGGTGTCAGACACATCTTCGTTCGTTCGATACGTGGCCATATACTGCCCCCATGAAATATATTAGGCTCTTTTTTATCCAGTATGGTTCCTCCCGTAGGAACCTAAAGCTTGTAAATTTCAAGGAATGATGAAGGAATTACTTAATCACTCAGGTACACCCATGGGGAAAGTCATATAGCGCGCGCAAGCCCTCTGAATCCATACTTGACTGTCAATGAAAGCTGTAGACAGTGAAGTAGAAACGTACCTTTTCTCTACACAATCGGGACTCGATGAACCATTCCTCACCGTGTTCCTCTTCAAATTCTGACAAAAATTATCTTGTCCTGATCATCATCATCATCAGACTCTTGACACTAAAACTATCATAATCTGACTTGTCCTGCAAAATATTCAAAGACCAAGGCAAAACACAAGCCAAGCTCAACTACCGACAAGAAATTCAATGATTCCCTGGACCATCAACAGTGGAAAAGACCGAATGCTTGAGAATTCACACAATTTTGTGAAATATAGGCAGTAGAGATTGACAAGAAAAATAACTGGCACAAAGCAAGATCGAGATATTGAAAGGTGATAGACTCCATTACATATGTATGAAGAGGCAAATGGACCCTCTAGATGCATTTTTCTCTCAGAGTTTCAATAGGTACAGGGCAGATGAGAGCGCAGGAACTTGAGATGTCTTACACCCACCTACAGGTAAGTCTTGTTTATAGGGAAGCACATCTCTTAGTAGGACACACCCAGTTACTTGATGCAAATAGGACACAGACCAAAAAGCTCAACCCATTCACCCAGTCCAAAATGTCAGCCCACTTACACAACGCAAAGAATTAAAAGATTTCGCGATTATGGTCATCATGCACACAGAGGGAAACGAACCCTCTAGATTGTTATATTCAAGTGGTAGCTAGAGCTGCGGCAGAATGCCTGGTCGGATGGCTTACACCGGGCTACACGTCCCATCTTCAAGGCCTCAAGCCACACGTCGAAGTCGCGCCTGATGAGCGTGCGAACGAGATCCCTTACGATAAGCCGTGTGAATAATCGGCGATAAGATAGCCAAGTGACGAACGTGACTCAAATTTTGGTAGACGCTGTCACTCGAACGCGTCCTTGATCGATTCGAGTCATTCGACGACTTCCGACGATCTCTTTTCTTTCGCACTCGTTGATCCACGAAGCCGAAGACGAATTGCGGCTGCCAAGGCGAGGACAAATTGTTGGACGAGAAGCGAGGCCTGTGAAGACAAGCTCAACCACCGGGGCGAAAGTCAACGATTTCTTTGAGGCATTGACGCTGCAAGCAAGGTATGGTTTTATTATTCCAAGGAAAGCGAATGTCGACCGAAAAATCTAGCTCCAACCGCCCAGGGACCATTCTCCGTTTCTACCGCAACCAAGTGGAGCAGCGAGATTCATGACGAAAAGCAGAACACTGAGAAGAGCAGTGGAGAGACGAGCAGACAAGCGACGAGAACAAGCGACGAGAAAACAGAGCAGAAAGCATGCTTGACAAAATGACGAGAAACAGAAAACGGATCAAGGTGCGCTCTCTCCCTATTCCTCATGAATCATGATGCAAGCTCATTCTTTAGCACAGCTCACGATAATACACATGGCGTCTGCACGAACGACGCTGCTCAACAAATACAATAAGGTATGCCATCCTTCCTATCATATCCATTCTGACGCGGCTCAATTATCGTTGAATCCATTCTAATAGGACGCGTAATCCCTTATTCCAATCCTAATATTTCATCCATTCCCGAAAACCAAATCCCACATAATCCGGATAATACGAGAGCGAAGATGCGAAATCTGTACCTCGGATCGCTAGACCGTCTCGACGTCCCAGGCCAGACGTAAAGAATCACCCAAAGCACCCCCGACCCCGATTTCGCTGATGTTTTCTCTGTCGCGACGGAGGGTATTACAAGACCATCTGGGGGAGCTAGGGTGGCTACTGGTAGCTCGACGAAACCAGGATATAGGGATAAAGACGGCGAGAAAGCTGGAGAGAAGAGAGAAGAGAGATATACCGCATCGCTCCATTCCAACCTGTACGTCTTGACAGAACTCGAATCAAGAGACACAGATGCAATCCCAAATCCTCTCCCTCCGCGTCCTCCCCGAAACCCGATGGCTCATGCTCATCCTGCGGAATGGCGAGACTTGGAGTGTCGCTAAGTTTGCCAGATGAAGAATCGTTTGATATTCCTCACGATAAAAGAGAGACGCCGACTATCGCAATATTCCTCTTCTTCCGATGAGCGTCATGGAGAAGCAATGGCCTCGACGAAAGGACCGGGAAGAAAGCCAGTAGCTCAGACCATGTTGACACTAGAAGGCGAGCGCAGCGTGGTCTCCGAATTCGGGATTGTCGGCGTTGACGGCGGGAACTGCGACGACGAAGGAGAAGCTTTCGGGAGCGAGACGAAGGAGGTGGAGACTGAGACGAATCCAGATGGCCCGTCATTCGGGAATGACCATGTTCCTGATATCTCTGATATCTCCAACGACTTCTCTTCTTCCAACTACCTCAACCCAATCAACGACTTGGGATTCATGGCACCCGAATCCAGACTCAGCCTCGACAATTCGGCGGACCGGCCTGTGAATGTCGGACAGGGCGAGGGCGTCAAGGGGGATGAGAGACGAAAAGCTGAAGGGAGCTCTAATGCAGTCGAGATGAGTCAAGGAGGAGAGAAAGCAGGAGAGACAGTGAAGGAAAGAGGGCAGAAGGGAGAGATTTCGTCGTTTCGTCGAGTGGTACATGATTTGTTTCTTGGTCTTGTTCTTGGCTTATTGTTCTTTGTCTTCCCTTCATCATCATTCATCTTGCTCCTCTCCTCGTGCTCCTCAATGTCGACGGCTCCTCTGAACATGTGCCCGCCGGTGCTTCACAATCCATATCCGAAATTGACAATGGTCTGCGTGGAGGCCGAGTGGGCCGCTTATTGTGGCTGTTGAGCGAGCGAGCGCGACCATAGTAGTCTGATGAGAAGAACAGCGGGAAACTCGGAATCGTATTTTTCGAAAAGAATGGACTGAGACGGTTTTGAGATCAAGGCTTTGCTTTATTCTTAGTTTCGTCTTTTCTTTCCCTCTTCTCTCTTACCCTGCTTTCTCTCACTGCTCGCTCCGCGGACCGCTCGACGCAAGACTAACCTCATCCCAGGAAAAGTTCACGATATCGCATGGAGCCTGTGTTCGACTGTGTTGATGGTTGGGTTGGAGGTGTTGACGAGTGCTGTTTTCGCGGTTTGTGGCGTTTTGTATCTGGTTTTGTGGCGCGTTGTATCTGGTTTTTGTTTAGTTGGCCTCATCTCCCATCGGTTTCCCTTTTCTCTGCTCTTCATTGTCTCCGTCTTGGTGTCCTAGACGGCAAAAAGAGCAAGGCTGGCGCACCCGACGTATAGAGAGGACTCCTTTATCAATAGACCCATCCTCGATGTCAGTCAGTAATGCCGAAGGACCATCGTCAAACAAACCAGCAGCGAAAAGTACCGGAACCGGCACACTCCAAAATGGCCTCGTCATGTGGCAGATGCCGCGGGAGAGCTTGGAGACGGCGTTTCCAAGGGTGTTGGTGGACAGGGGTTTGTGAGTGGTATTTCTTCATTATTCTGTCTGTCTGGACTCTTCTGTTTCTTTACTTTCCTCGTCATCCTATCCTTCATTGCATCGGCCTTTCGCCTTGCTTTATTCACTCCTTCGATCACAAGTCATCTTGGAAGCGTCATCATTCGTTCGATTTCGTGGCCATTATCGGTGTTTGTCCTTTTGGATGTCTTTTATATCGATGTTTGAATGCGTTTTTTTTATCTCTTTTTGAGTGTCTTTCTACATTTTTCTGAGTGTCTTTGTTTGGTTTGGTTGGGCTTGATTTTGTCGTTTGGGGCAGCTGTGCTTACTCTTTCATCCTCATTCGGGTCTTCATTCCATTTGCGCGGTTGCTTCCATGATACTTATATTGTCCCGTTGACTCCTGAGTCATGTCTTCGGACATCTTGGAATGGCATCGTTCGTTCGATACATGGCCATGTGCTTGTGGAGATGCTTTTTTTGGCTCGTGCTTTCTGCTTTGTTCTTGGCTTTCATTCGGTCGTCTCATGATTGGCCTTGCCATATTCCCCTCATGTCATTTTGCTTGCTTCATTCGTCACCTCTGGCGCATTGTCATTTGTTTGTTCGACTCAAATCTTTTGGTGCGGCGACTTTGCGCTGGTTTATCGTTTAACGAATCTGCTTGCTCTTTCATTCTCATTCAGTTCTTGGTTGTTCGTTTTGTGGTGACAGCTCTACCTGCTTCGTGCGCTCCTTTGCTGTCATTCATCGCTTCCGATGCATCTTCGTTCGTTCGATTTGTGGCCATTCCTCACTTGTCACCATTTCCTTTTGACAGTTTCTTCCTCGGGGTGGTTTTGGTTGAGCATTTGACTTGATTTCGGTCTCGGTCTTTCTTAACTGCATTTGGTCTTGAGCCTTCTTCACTGTATTCGACTTGATTTCCTTCGCGGTCATCTTATCGACCTTCCTTGATTCCTTCAGTCTTTGGACATCTTGGGAGCATCATCCATTTGATCTGTGACCATACACAGAGTCCGAGAGAGTTTTTTGGCTCATGCTTTCTGTTTTTTTGCCTTTGATTCGGTCGTCTCTTGATTGCTTTTGCTGTATTCTCTTCATGCCCACCTATACCTCTTCATTCACTCGTACAGTTTGGAAGCTTGATCGTTCGTTCGATTGGGGACCTTCGTCTTCGTCTTCGGGTTTTTGGTTTTATCCATCATTTCATGTTTTGTAGCTGTTTTTTGCTCAAGTTAGTTGACTGGCTTTATTGATTGCGTCTTCTCTATGCCCTTCATCGTCACTTCTATGTGCTTCATTCAATCCTTTGGTGCCCTTGGTGGTGTCAGACACGTCTTTGTTCGTTCGATACGTGGCCATATAGCGTTTTCGACTGAACTTTTTGCCATTTCTTTTATTGGGTTTATCGTTCTTTGGCGCGACTTTGCTTGCTTGATTTCGGCCGTAATCTTTCTTGACTGGATTCACTCATTCACTCTGTTACCTTCGCTGCATTTGACCTTGTTACCTGCATAGTCATCCCACCTTGCCCCATTCCTCCGCTCCATCAGTCACTGCTCATCTGGGGATGTGTCATCGTGACCTTCTCTCTCTCCCTGCTTTTGCTTTCTCGTTTGTGCTTGCTCTTTTATGTTTCTTCATCAACATTTGGTCCATGCCCTTCATCGACATGCTGTCGAGCTTCCTTCACTTTCATTGTAACTGGTCCTCTTGCACACGTTATTCGTTGGTTTGAGTCGTGACCATCGCTCAAATTCCCCGCCTTTTTTCATGGTTGTCTCTTCCTCTCTTTGCTTTGCTTCTGTCTTTGCTTTGGCTTATTCCTTTTCTGTATCGCTTCATGTCTCGCTTCTTTCATGTTCCTTTGTGACCGTCTTGCGGTCTCTTTCACCGACACCTTGGCTGGCTTCATTTAATTGTTCAGTCTTGGGGCATCTTGGGAGCATGATCGTTCGTTCAATTCATGACCATATAAAAGAGATGCAGTGAAGCCATCAAGTTTCATTCCATTTTTCTTTCTTTCCCGTCCTCTCCCTCTGTACTCATTTCGTCTTACTCACCTCATCCTAACAGCTCCTATCCCACTGCTGGCATGCCGCATTCCTCAGCACAAGAAGGGGAAGGGTGTATGCTGCTGGTTCTGGGTAAAAATTATTTTTGACAAACACATACAAAAATGTGTTTTGCAACACATGAACAAGTTGAAAGTCAGTCGTGCATAAGAGAGTATGAGTCAGACTCAATGTCACCCCAGAAGCACGCGCGAGCAAATATGATTTTCAACATAAACACACAAGAATGAGTTTCACAATACATAAATAGATTGAAAGTCAGTCATGCCCCAGACTTTGAAATCAAAAGTCTTTCTGATCATGGAGATGTGATGTTGACTGTGACGTTAGGCCTTGCTGACGCTCACCCAAACCCACTGGATAAAGTGCCAAAGCCAGAGGAGGTGCAACTTGGGGAGGTTTGGTACGGGTGTTGCTGTGTTTCGGGTTCAGAGAAAGTCTGGAACAGAAAGTGTGTAAAAGGGGAGACAAATAGAACAAAAGCATACACTCAGATGTTGCTTGATGTTTCTTGATATCTGGTGATGGTTGAGGGCATTGATGAAAGAATAGCTGGCCTGCTGGATCCTCTCACTACCAGTAGGTCGTCAATGTTCTGCTGCTTGACATGCCCTATCATCTTGTCTGTAGAAGACTTTTTTGTTCTATTCCCAAAGGACTTGGACAGCGACATTGGACAACATGACTCGCATTTATTTATGTTGCGCTTTGGTCAGAGCATGCGCAGAGCTGGTGGAACTTGGCCGGGGAGAACACAAATTCTGTTGGGCGAGCTGATGATTGTAGTGAAAACCGGGTGTTTTCAGGTTGAAAGTTTGATGAGGTTCGGTTAGATTCTCAAGTAGCCGTAGGTACTCCAGTAAGGGGTTGTTTGATCAGATAATCTTGACTCTCAAGCTTAGCTCTGTGGTGTAAGGTGAGAATGGTAGGATTGTACGTGATTAAAGTGTACCTAATACATTCAAGATCAAGTGTTTATATAGCTAGGAATGAGTCAGAGGAGGTATGAGTCAGATATATGTAGAAAGTACTGGAAAGGAATGGAACCCAATGGAAGGAACTAGAACTTTTGAGGATCCCTGAAGACTCTGATGAAAGTGACTTGAATTCTCATCAAGTCTGTGACCATCACACTACAATGATGCTGTTTCAGAGAGAACTTGACTTGACTCAATGATGCAGACCAAATTGAAGTGCTTGGCCTGTTGTATCAGTAAGCCATCGACACATCGCTACTCGATGCCTTCATAGAAGGGTCAATGTACAGCTGCCTTTTTGGTTCGAGTCTTGATGGCCTTTTTAAGATGGACTGGTTTTGGTACCAGTGACAAATCATGTCTTTACCTGGCCTGCAGAATGAAATAAATAGCTGAAACAATATTTGGCCTGTATCGGGATCATTTCAGGACTGGTAAGACTCGTCTGATACATATAGAACGTCCGGATCATCCCAGATCATATGATTTATAGTAGGTATCAACCGAATATTAGTAGGTCTTTGATGCGCTGCTGCTCAATGGACTCATGATGCAAGAGCCGCACTTTTGTTTGAATCTCGGAGGGAGAAGAAAAGCATACAGCATGAGAAAAATTAAGAAGCACTCAAGAGGTAAGAAGACAATTTTCGTAGAAGAACAAAAGTGTACTGCAAAATGTACCAAGATGTTTGTTGACCTTTGTGAATCTGAGATTGTGAGTGCAGGCGGTGGTGGTAGTTAGGGAGAACTTGGCTTGCAGTATCCTCAAGCTGGTATCAGTAGGTCCTCGACACACCACTACTCGACCACTTCAGGTCATATCGTAAAATCATGACCTTTTTGTTCTATTCTGGATGGTCCTTTTGATATGGACTGGTTTTGGTACAGGTCTGCTGAGGAATCATGTCCTGATACTTGGCCTGCATTAGGATCATTTCAGGACTACAGGATCGTCTCGGTATCAAGTACTTATTGAGACTCATCTCATTCTACTGCTAGCAGGCCCTCAATGCTCTGCTGTTCAATGGAAGTCTATCATGAGTGCTTGGCCTGTGATATCAGTACGCCATCAACGCTCCACTGCTTGATGCCTTCATGTGATGATCAGCAGTGCATTTTTGGTTTGAGTCTTGATGGCCTTTTTAAAATGGATTGGTTTTGATACAGATCTGCTGAGGGATCACATCTTGAAATAGGATACTTGAAAGAATACATAGCCTGCACCGGGATCCTCTCAGTATTAGTAGGTCCTCAACGCTCACTGTTTGATGGACTCATAGCGATTCTGCGATGATTTTTTTGTTCTAATCGCAGTGGACTTTTCTTCAGAAACTGCCAGGAATTTCTTGCAGTAATGTCAGGACAAGCAGTTCCTTGATGCTCCGCTCCTCGAGGGACTTTGGCGTGGGTTAGGTTAACTGATGGAAATTTTTGTTCTAAGCTCAGCAGACAAGTTGACCAGTGGAACAAAGACCACTAAGTGGCAAGCGCAAGTGCCTCTTGATCCTTCATCCTTTCATGATATCTGTGAATGATTGAGGAAGAGTGGGCTCAGTTGCATGAAACACGATAAGTACTTACAAGTAATAATGCACCGCTGCTTGATGCACTTCATTGCACGGTCTTCTATGTAGCCTCTTTTGTTCAATACTCAGTGGACTTTTTGATATGGACTGGTTTTGATACCATCTTGATGCTGATTCGTCTCAGTATCATTGTCGTGCTGACTCATAGTGATACTAGTTTCGCTGACTTGTCTTGATACCATTTTCTCTCTCTGACTGATCTTGAAAACCGTTACTTATCCCACAGACTTGTGATGATACCACCTCGTGCTTCAGCTCCAGTCATGGAGGCATGTCAATGCTGGTAAGAAGGTCCTGAGAAATATTATGATAGGTTGAGGCTTTTGACAAACATTTGTCCTTCAACTCAAAGCTCCCTTTTTGCTTATTTCCTTCTATTCTGTCTTTGCTTCTCTTCTGATACTGCTCCATCCTTCATCGACTATCTGTTCATTAATGCTCTTCCCACATCGACACTGGACAGTGCTTCCTCCTTTTCTTTTTGAATCTCTCACTGTTGTCTTGAATCCACTGCAGCCTCACTTCATTCTCTTTCATCTGTCACTTGAAGGCTTCCGTCTCTTATTTTGGAAACCATAACCCATCAGAGTGGGCCGGTTTTCCTGTTCTTTACTTACTGTACATCACCATAATGTAGTGGTCCCCAGTTTGCTTCATACACTCATGTACAGTATCATCATATATTGGAGACTGAATACCTTGGAGGCTCAAGAAACAGCGCACTTCTGTGATACCGCTTGTGCTGTGTCAAGTTTTCATGGGATTAGTGTTGCCGCGGCCCGCGGCTCAAGCCGCCTATTTTCAAAAATTGGCCGTCATGCTCTAGATAAATTCCCTTAATTTACTAGAATATTTGAGTAGGTGGATGACACTAGAAGCCGAGGGGTCCTCCGCCACCGCAAAGTGCTCGGCCTGGTCGTTCCGCTGGAATTTGATCGGCTTGTAAATCGGCTCAAAACCGGCTGAAAACAAAGCCGATCGCATACAGGCCATACCACAGAGAAAGGCGCATAGCTCTGGCTGAGGACCCCCCGGTGTATAGTTACATCTAGCTCCTCAAATATTATGAGGAATTTAAGACTTTTCCGTTGGGCCTCAGGGCCCATTTCTGAGAATAGGCGGCTTGAGCCGCGGCAACACTACATGGGATTACATGATGCAACATTGTAAGTGTGGTCTGTCATTTGGACTGAGTCATTTTGATCGACACCTGACAGAGAAGGGGTGGCAGTTGGAAGGCGTCACCCAAGAGAGTTGACATGAGAATCTATGGGAAATGCAAGATGAGAAATAAAACCATGGAGATGAAAAAGGAAACAGAAAGTCACTCAGGCTTAATTTCCATCAGACTGGTTTCTTTTCTTTCCTTTTGTCTTTCTGTTTCTTTCTGGCAGTTTTCATTTCCTTTCAAGGCTTGCAGTTTTGGCTTCAAGTAGACAATGTAATGCTCGAGTGCTTGTCTTCGGAACAGGCTTCTCACCCGTACCTCTAGAGGTATTTTTAGAAACCAAGATCCTGAGAACATTCAAACATTCATTAGATGTCAATGCTGTCAACTTAGGCTGGGCAGTGCTTAACAACTTGTCCAGAGCTTTCACGTTAATCCCCCCTCTCTTTGAAGGTAGCTATGGATGCCTCTGGCTCCCAGATTCATAACACAGTCAAGGACAGCACATTTGGTGAGATATGCTTTAGCTTCACTGCAGATGTTTGTTAAAGAGAAACAGGAAACATCAGTGGACATGTCCTTTCCACTGTCAATAATAATACTACAATTCACCACAACTATCCTACTGGTGAGATTATTGTTTGACATGGGGATATAGCTCAATTTTTTATATATCCAAGTCACTAAAAGGCACACTCGTTATGCACGTGGCTATATGCCAGTCGCAAATAAGAAGTTCTTTGGCCGCAACCAAGAGATCAAAGAAATTGTTCAGAAACTCACAGGAAAACCATTATCCCAACCTAAACACTCTCAGGTGGCTCAGATATTCACCACCGCCAAACCAGCATCCTCCCTCAAATGTGCCCATATTGCCCTTCTTGGTGCTGGCGGACAGGGAAAGACGGCAACAGCACTCCAAGTAATGGCACATCCTGCCATTAAGGAATATTACTCTGAAAAGGATAGTATTTGGGTCCCATGTGATGAAGCCACCTCATCAGAATTGTTTCTTGATGTCATTTATAACTCCCTGGCTCTCAACCAGGATAACCATGACACTCTGGGGGCCATTCTCAATGAATTACACAACAGTTCCAAACCCATCATTCTCCTCCTTGACAACTTTGAAACACCATGGAATGCACCTGGAGCTAGAGGTGCTGTTGCACGTACACTGCAAGAAATTGCACAATTCTCACATGTCACACTTTTTGTGACAATGAGAGCAACAGTTGCACCTTGTGAAGAGATTGAATGGGAGGAGATTAAAATTCAGGCACTGGATCCTGAGGCATCTCACCAGCTTTTTGTCTCAGTTGACCCTCAGTTGCAGCATGATCCCAAGCTTCTAGACCTCCTTGAGATGGTGGGGCATATGGCATTGGCTGTAAAGCTTATGGCAAGATATGGGAAGAATACAGGATGGTCAGCCAAACAGTTGCTTTCAAGTTACAAGTCTACTGGTACTTCAATGCTTGGATCTGCACAGGGCTCAGATGCACAGAACAGTGTGTCAGTATCCATCTGCATGTCATTGGAAAGCTCATTGGTTAAAAATGAGCTCAATGCTGGCCAACTCCTCCGCATAATTGCTAGGCTGCCTTCTGGCACAACACCTGACAATCTTGAACAATGGTGGGCACCAGATCTTGTAAACCGCAATGGTGCCCTGCGAGTACTTCTGGAGGCATCACTTTTGGAATGTCAGACAACAACATATTTTGTCTTACCAGTGATCAGGTCATACCTTCTTGACCCCTTACAACCCCCAGATGATATTCATCACTCAATGGTCAATGCAGCTTGTAATTTTCTGCAACAGTATAGCTCTACCACTCCAGGCCAGAAGTCCTTCCAAAATGATATGCATATGCGGTCCATTGAGGAAATCAACCTGCAAGCTATACTCCTCCAGCCATCAGAGTTCAACACTGATGTCAACAAAGCACTTTGCATTCTGGCATGGCACCAGCACCGAGTCAGACCACGCACAGAAGTCATTCAACATGCAGTGACACACTTCTGCAAAACATCACAAATCAGCATCAACTTATTGCACATACTTTAGAATGCTATGCAGTCATTCTCTATTCTCTCAATCACTTTCAAGAGTCTCTCCAACAATATAATCTCACTCGAGAGGCATATCTTGCATCTTCAGAGCCAATACTTGCAGCATGGGCATTGATTGACATTGCTAATGTCTCTGCCCTCATTGATCCTTCATTCAATGAGATCCCTCTCTTAAAACAGACACAGCATGAGCTAGAATCAATTGAAGAAGATGGTAAACAATGGAGGAAGGCAATGTCACGCTGTCTGACACTTTTGGGGAGGGCACATTCATGTCAGCACAATTATCCAGAAGCCCTTGAACACTTCAAAAGATCAAGAGATTTGTGTTCAGATTTACCCTTTGAAAGAGTGTCATGTGCCTATTTTCTTGCTGAAGCACATCACCATCTTCAACAGCATGATGAGGCAGAAAAGATGGCTGTGCAAACAGTCAATGAAGGAAAGCAGATTGAGGCTTATCTTGGAGGGTCCCTTTGGCTTCTTGGAAAGATTTATATCTCTCAAGCTAAATACAGCGAGGCTATCAAGACTTTGGAGGAGGGTTTAGCATTTGCAAAGACATATGAGTATCAACAAAACAGTGCTGACATTTTGCTTGAGCTTGGACGTGTATATATGAAGATAACCAAAGACAATGAAGCAAGAGGGTCATTTAGCCAGGCATTGGTGAATTTTAGGCACTTGGAAGGGGTGGAGAGCATTAGGATTGTGTGCCAATACTACCTCAACAAGTTGGATGACCCTTCCAAACTTCCAACTTTGGAGGAGGAAGATGCACTCAGGGTAACGTCTCATGAGGAAGATATACCAGGGCACACATAAGTTGTATTTTTAGTGTATAGTGAACATTTATCTGGGCTCTCAATGAAAGATCTGAAAACTAGGATTGATAGAGAATAGAGAATGAAATCTTTTCAGGTTGAGGTGGATTTGTCAAGTCTCCAGAACAGTACTTGCAATGAATTGGTGCCTTGATTGTGATACAATGTGAAAAATATCTGTATGTGGAGTCAAAGAATTGTAAAAGCATCTAGCTCATGTGGGCAACATGTTTAGGACAATCTCAAACTCTGGTATGACTTGTAGGCCTGCAGCTGACCTCAAACGCTAGAGATGCTGCAAGGAGATCAGGGCAAATAAGAAAGCTACATATGAATCAAAGGCAAGGATCATTCTAATTAGATGCACCACCTGTGAAGCCAGTTCAGCATGGGAATGATGGAGATCAGAAACACATACCTGTATTCAAAGTGTCTGAGCTCAAAGTTCTTCCACTCTGCTGGACCAACACCTCAGGATAATCAAGACTTGGACAGCCTCAGGCAAATCTGTCTCCAACATTTTGAGCCAATCTAGGTCACAGATGCGACCTCCACACGTTTTCAGGCCTAAATCAGATCTGATTGACTAGTTAGGGAAATAGTATCAATGTCAGAGTGCATGAATGGTTCAGCATCAAAATTTATGCTCATCAGTGTCGATGGAACTCTGCCCTCAATTTGCACTCAAATGTTAATGCTTTGGATTTGAGGGCTCAAGGGGCATTGGCACAAGTTATTGGAAGCAGATTTCCCAGACATGAACTAGCAAATAATATATTCATTTATTGTTATGATTTTGACCTAATTGGGAAGTGCACATGATGTAGGTGGGGTTTGTATATCCCCTATCTTACCACCAACTGTGACTGGTTTGACCTTTTGCACACAAGATACACAAGATGGGACCATGAGCAACCCAGACATGGTTCAACAGGAGCAGAAGCCTGTTGATGAAAAGTGCGAAATGATAGAGAGTGCACTAGTGATCATATCACTAGTGTTATTATGATGTTTCTATTCTCCTTTTACTTACTATGATCATTCTACATAGCATTTAAAGCATCAAAGTAGTTATAATCACATGATGATTTTCCCATGCGCAAGGAAAACACCGTGAAGGCTGAAGCCTCACTTCCAGCATCTATCTTGTGTTTTTCCGGCTTCCGATGTCTGAACTTGAATCATTCAACATTACCAAGTACATTACAGAGTAGGGTGACAGGCAAATATCAAAAAAATTCAATTCAATTGAAGGTCCCAGTGTCTACTTTATCTCTTTCTGATACCACGCCCCAAATTCAGCAGGTACTGGCTTCCTGTCCTTCCCAATTGGCAAATTCATAGTCAGCAGCATAGTCAGAACTTGAGTATCTTTAATATCAGCACCATCAATCCAGCTATTTTTCCAAGGCTCTCCAGTTTCAGGATTTACACCTTTCCACTGTTTTAACTATAAGCTTCAAGGTCTCTCAAGCAAAAGATACTCTGAGTACCTTGCACTCAACTAAACAGGAATATGGGTTGGGATTCAGCTTTACATAAGAATCTGGCTTATCAGCATCCTTTAACAGTCCAAGATAAATAGCTCACCTAGCTCAGGCTGGGTGGAAGACATGGCTGGTGATCAAGGACAAACAGTTGGAAGGCAAGCTGGAAATCAAGGATGAATGTCATTGAATGGGTAACAAAGAGCTAAGTAGGAAAACCTGAAAAAGATTATCATTCTATATGAATATTATATAATCATTATATAATCACGCGCACGGACCAGACACATGATATTTTACAAGCCTATACCTTACCGCTCCTTCCACTGTATTAAGATATTGTCTTCAAACCTGGTAGAAAGTTCTTCAAGAGTATAGGTCCAAACCTCATCACTCTTCTAGTCCAAATATTGATTTCTCTATATGTCCTGTACTTGCTTTCTCTAGAATAGTAGCCTTTTGCTTGAGGCCCATAGAATTTGTATCAGAACCACTCTCTGTTAGGCTGTTATTACTTTAGTCCTCCTGGTCAAAGAGAGCATCTTTGAAGATCATCGATTCTTGGTTCAAGGCAATATTCAATGTTCTTTCCAACGTTGTGCTCAGTGTTATTTTTAATGCATTCAAGCTCATTTCACTGTCTCATATTTGTGAATATGCAATGCATCCATCTCCACCACCTCATCTTTGTATGCTATGAAAAATGGCTGGCTATTCCCTCACAGAGTACTTGGAAGCGAGAGAAAGCCTGGGAAATATGGCAAGATGGCCGAGCGGTCTAAGGCGTGGGACTCAAGCGTAGCTTGCCTGTATTCACGGGTTCTCATCTTCGTAAGAAGGCCAGGGTTCGAGTCCCTGTCTTGTCAACTCCTTTTTACAGTTATTTGTTGGGCCGGAACCATGGCCGTCTTCGAGCCCCGATTTATTTTGACTCTAGAGTGTAGACAAAACCCCTTTGGCCACCACTCGCGGCTCTCTGCCAAACAAGATGGGATTTGAACCTTCCCTCTTAATGCATATGGTGTTTGGGAGGCTTTTTGCAAACCGCTACAGTATATTTTTTTGCAGTGCAAATTCCTCCTATGGTCCGGGGACCGACTCTCTGATGAGCTAACGAGAGGCTTGCTCTCCGAACGTTGGGGTAACAAGCCTACTGTCAATTCTGTCACCTATCAACATGCTTCACTGCCAGTGACCTACGTCATTCTACGCATGTATTTAGCGCGCCGACTGCGAGCTTTTAAACATGGTTTGTGTGCGAAAGAGGATGACGAAAACGTGGTACTCGGTTCATTCATTCGTCAAAAGCAGTACCGTCCATTCGAACGCCGAGGTTCTGTTTGATCTCCATGCCCAACAATTTCATCTTGCTCGCCTGTTCATGGATAAATATCGGCGAATAGGAAAAAAGACAAGCCTTGAAACGCACCTCAACACGCTCATTTTGAACCTTTCTCAGATCCATGAGCTGCTCTTTGCTCAGATAGCTCTCGTGCTCTACTTGCTTCCGCTTGTGTGCCGAGTTGATTGCTTTCATATCCGCGCGAGCATCGTATGAATCGTCAGGTGGCGGCACAAACTCTCCAGACCGCAGGGCAGACATTCTCCTGTCATAGGCTTCCATGTTGTAATATTTCTCATGTGGCAGCGTCGCTGTTCGATGATTAGAGCCCCAATGCTAAGGCTGAAGTGAAACCTACCTGTATTGAAATCCTCGGCGAAACGAGCAAACTCCTTCTTGCTCTGGTCTTTGGAGACCGTCTCTGGGTTGATCTTGCGCTCCTCAACGAGCCAGGTATGGAATTCGGAGGATTTGTTGAATATGCTGTTGAGAATTGAGCATACGCCACAGCTAGAGAGGCAATACCGACTCTGCTTCATTGATTATACCATATTTTCCCCAATGCGACGACGAGCTAGCTGCCTTCTTCTTCTGAACAAATGTTAGCCCAACTGCAATAATATGGGAATTGGAGAAACCACGTACCTTTTTCTCCTTTTTCTCTCTCTTTCGCTCCTTCTTCTCCCTTCGCTCCCGCTCCTTGCTCGAGCTGCGTTTCTTGTCCTTTCTCTTCCTATGGGATGTAGATGAAGCGCTGGAGATCGAATGACTTCTTGACCGCCGTCTCCTCTTGTGAGCTGATCTGGACCGGGACCTCGACCTCAATCTTGGAGAATCTCGTGAAGGCGATACAGAATCCGACCTCCTTCTCCTTTTGACTGCGGGGCTTCGACTTCGGCTTCGGCTTCTGCTCCTGGATCGACGTTCTGGTGTTCGTGAACGGAGCCTGCGGCGTGGAGACCTCGAGCGAGAGAGACGTCTTGGGGGTTCCCTGCGGTCTATTCTGTCATTGTAATCGTAACGAGGTCTGGGAGAACGTGAACGCGACCGTCGCGACTCTCTGGCA
Organism: Mycena floridula; assembly: GCA_029320655.1. Taxonomy (NCBI): domain Eukaryota; kingdom Fungi; phylum Basidiomycota; class Agaricomycetes; order Agaricales; family Mycenaceae; genus Mycena; species Mycena floridula. The sequence continues at coordinate 716,708 of JARIHS010000034.1, read as the reverse complement.
ATTGGCGTATGATGCATCAAAGTGGTTGTTTGGCCTTGTTGACCAAGACCCTCGAGCTTGGCGCCCATTGCCGAATGGGGACCGAGGCCCAGTCCCTAGTCTATGGGACCAGCCCCGTTGCTTCATTTGGCAACCGAAATGAACCAACGTTTATCGAACATCCTTCGAGAGCATCAACTTATCCAACGTTCGTCTTACTATTGGAAGTCAAAGTCTCCCCCTCAATAACGAAGACGTGCGAAACTTGGAGTCATGCATGGAGGAAATTGTGAATTTCTAGTGCTATACTACTTCACGGGAAGGGCCTGTTTACAATGCTTAAGTCTCTACTTTGCTCACAACGTGTATTCGTGGCTGTAAAGCCAGATCACCACTTGAATTATCGGCATAAGGGAACAAGTTAAAAGGGACCTTGGTTCACAGGTTTCAACTCACTCGCCCACAATTAAATTCATCCTGGTCGACTCTGCCGCTGCAATAACCTACGCATCCTAGAGATGAAGTTTACGCGGTACGTTCATTGAGTTTATTCAAGACATTCGTGTTCACAGTGATCAAGTTACCTGGAGGAGACGCAGGTGAGGGCCTCCGCCGACTCGTTTGCTATCGAAATTGACACTCTATTCCAAGACTGCAGAGTGGAAAAAAGCCTACATGTCGGTACTTTCCATCTGCTTCATCGTACCTGCAAGACTCAAACCCTTTCAAGCAACTATCGAGTATTCAAAGAGCGCATCCGTGCTATTCAACATGCCCAAGGTGTAAATCACTTCAATCTGGAAGGCTATTCGAATTCTCGCATCAATCGACAACTTGGTTCAACAGCTCCGTCTATCATTGTGCAATCCGAGTCTAATGACTCCTCCGAAACTGCATTCACTCTGGCTGCACATGAGAAACGCGACAATCCTAGACTTGCACTCATGCCGGGCCCAAGTCATGATGTGGATCGCCAGGTTCCGAGAAATTCCAGCAGTGCTCGCTCCCAGATTGATCTGCCTGGCGTAATTCGCGCACCACGCCATCTCGGTAGGACTTTGAATTTCGATTGCATTATTTTAGCCGCTTACTCATTGAACAGTCGTCGAAGTGCCCTCGGGTGCTGCAACATTACAGGTTCCAAGAGACTCTTCAGTTCCGCCTAGTCCAGCCGCCAATCGTATCTCGAAGAGTTATTCGCAACGGAGTAAAAGTCCCTCCTAATGATCGTGATGGTCTGCGCTGATCTATCTCCGCGCAGTTTCCCGACATCCTTCTACAATTCATCGATCGTCCCAAGTTTTGGATGATCAAATGCCTCCAAGTCCCGGCGGCTTTTCGACCCGTACAGTTAGGACCTTTTCTCAATTCAGTAAGTTGATGATGATGCTCCCTATTCCTTGCTGATCTTGTCGCAGTACACTCGGCCAGACGACCATCATTCCCAGAGCTACCTCTTCACAGTCTTCTCCCGCTCCTATCCCAACACGAGCTCGATTTTTTCTATGCCCTGGACACAGAACTAGAGAAAGTCGAAGCCTTCTATCTCGAACGTGAGAAGGCGATGAAGATGCGAAAGAAGATGCTTCAGGTCCAACTTAATGAATTGAACGAACATCGGAAACTCTTTGATGTAATGTAGTCTCACTACGCCGCGGTTATCAGTTCACTAACTGAGCACAACAGGCGGCACGTCCAAAGACATCCTCATCGTGGACGTCTTGGATTAACCCGATGACCGCTATCAAGTCCATCATGGGTAGCTTGGGACTGTTCAAATCCAAAGATAATTGCGAAGATAGTCCCGTCGATGGTCCTGTGATTGCAACTATCACCAAGCAGGAAAAGCGAAGCGCTGAAGGTGATCATAAGCATTTGGATCCCAAAGAGTTCAGAGCAGCAAAACGGAAACTTGAAAAGGCTGTTTTGGAGCAATATCGGTAAGCATGAATTACATTTACCGCGAACCTTCCTTACGCCACACTCAGAGGACTGGAGATGCTGCACAACTACAGGGTTTGTCTACATTTTCATGTTCCCTCCAAACATACTGAGATACTCAGGTTTTAAACGTCTACGGCTTCCGAAGGATACTCCAGAAATTTGAGAAAGCGACCAAGGTAAATTGGGCAGTCGACTCGGCAGTTACCGATTGATTTGGTTGATAGATCCCAGCACAAAATGCGTATATGAACGAACGGGTGCGTTTATCATATCCTCGTCGATTCGCAGCCTTATCCCGGTTTTAGGTCGAGAAAAAGGCCTTTGCCTCGGAAGAAACCCTTCGGTCCTTGATGGAGGAGCTGCAGAACGTATATGTTGCAAATTTCGGTACGAAGATTCACGCTTCTATCCGATACTCCGCTAACTTCTGAGAACATAGGTCGCGATAATCGTAGGAAAGCCGTTCAACGACTCCGAGCTGGCCCTCAGTACAAATCTCATCACGGTTCAACTTTTTGGTCGGGTCTCTTTATTGGCCTTGCGGCTGCCGCATTTGCCGCAGGACTATTTCGCAGTATGTGGTCATCTGAACGATATGTTCTAATCTCAATTCAATCGCAAAGCCTTTCAACAAGATACTCGTGATGCGATTCCAGGCTGGGATGGCCTTTTATTCGTTTACGGCGTGCTTCTAGTGCCAGTCTTCTTCACGTTGATCATTGGTCTAAATCTCTTAGCTTGGGCGCGTTCGAGGATCAACTATGTTTTCATTTTTGGTATGATCAGAATACCTGGCGTCTCGTGTGTATCTGATTGAGATATCGACAGAGTTGGACTTGAAGACGCGATTGGATCATCGTGAATATTATCAGGTGATTTTGAATCGCCTTCAGTTCATCAGAGTCTAACGTGTTACAGACGCCCAGCATTCTGTTGGCGGCTCTGTGCTTCGCGTTCTATTTCTCCTTCGCTCGTATTGGTGCGCCGAGAATGGCGCCAACTGACTGGCCTTTGGTTTGGCTGGGATTCTCGACGGCAGTGATATTCGATCCTTTTCCCATCCTGTTCAGACCTGCTAGATTCTGGCTTATCAAGAACATCGGCAAACTCTTCAAATCGGGGCTTAAACGAGTCGAGGTATGTTCTTGAATGTTCTATCAGACTAAGCTGATTCCATGACTCTAGTTCACGGACTTCTGGATGGGGTAAGCCTTTTTTTGCTCTGTGATCCTTTACGCCATGATTAATTCCATGATAGAGACCAGTTCTGCAGCCTAGTATTCACATTGTCCAATATTCCATTGATAGGATGTCTCTATGCTGAGGGATTCGACGCTGATTGGAGGAAATGTGGCAGTACTTCGAAACTGTGGCCTTTGGTATTGGTCTTGGCTATATTTCCCTTCGTTGTGCGATTGGTCCAAAGTATCAAACGATACGCTGACTCCAAATTGACCACACATCTTATCAATGTGAGCCAAGTCTTCGTTGATTAGATTGCAAATCTCATTAGGACTCAGGGCGGAAAATACGGATCTGGAATTGTCAACTACCTGTGCTACTTTATCTGGAGACACCGAGGTGAGCTTTCCGCCATGTAAGCAAAGCAACGAAATAACAATTGATTTCAGGAGGTCACCACGACTCGATCTTCGCTGTTTGGTGTATTTGCAACGCGATATACTCCACATACGCGCTCATTTGGGTAATGCTTAGGCTGCCTCGTGCTTCTTCGTGTCTGACGCCACCCTTTTCATTGACAGGACTTTCTGATGGATTGGAATATATTTCGGCTTCATGTACCTCACCCTTTACTACGTCAAGAGCTTGGTTATACAAGCCATATACCAGTGAGTCTTCCATGGCTCCGCCATCGTTTCTTGATACTGAATCCCCCGTGATAGCTGTACTACTTTGCGATTGTGAGCCTGAGTCTTTCATTCAATTCTTCATTTTCACCAAGAGCCCTCCTAGGTTTCCAACACAGTCATCCGCTTCATGTGGATTCTCTACCTCCCAAGTCGAGGACCAGATATGATGCTGCGTACATTTATCGTCGGGTTCATGGAAATACTACGACGATGGCAGTGGAATTTCTGTTGAGTTCACCAAAGCTTCCAGATTCGTTCGACTAACATCTCGACATCTAGATCGGCTGGAAAACGAGCATATCGGAAATGTGGATCAGTACCGGGTGACTCGAGAAGTGCCCCTTCCCTATTCATTGGATCGTGTACCGCTGGAAGAAGATTCCGAGGAAGTACGCTAGACTCGACGGAATTATATACCCAATATATGCCAGATACACTACTGACTAACTTAAAACACAATATATGAGCCATGTTTCTCCTTTCTCAAACTTGGTTTCTGTCCAGAGACCTCTTCATCAATGGAGAGTTCGTCAAAGTAGTTGGGTTGGCGAGCATCATCGCATTATCGACACTTGAGGCCACCTCATCAGCACCACGCTTTACGACCTCTTCGTTGTATGAGTTTATCGCATCCTTCATGGTAGAAATCCCGCTTTCAACTTTCTTCAGGGCGGCAACGAAACTGTGAGCGTCACAGATTGCATGATTCAAGCCCTGTCCGCGGTCTGTTCAGGTGTCAGCTGGCTCCTTGGTAAGCAAAGCTACGTACGCGGCGGCATGGGATGTGCAGCATCGCCCGCAAGGCTGATTCTTCCGTCATGGCTGTCCCATGGTACCGTGGCCCAATATAAAAGTTTGTTGTATGCGACGGGCGTATCGTCTGGGATCCATTGAACAGCTGAGCGAAAAGGTTCTGCCAGATTCTGCGCTTTGGTTTTGATTTCCGCAAGTCGAGCTGCGTCGTCCTGGGACTCGTCCGGTTTTCCGAGCCAGCAGGGTACGACTTGGAAGCGCCAAGTCTCGGGTCGGTTTGGGTCTGGTACATCCTGGACTTGAATCCGCGTCGGTAAATTTACAAGGGGAAGGATAGCTCTTTACGTACTTGATAGAAATAGGGAAATCTCTGGAGCGCAGGCTAGTGACCAAATTGGATGTAGGCTCCGTACATACTTTGACTTTTCAGCGTCCTGGTAACTTGCCACCACATTGGCAAGGACGATATCCATGGGCGTCGCGAGTCCTTTCTCTGGGCCCAAGACGCATTCTCGGATCTTGGACTTTGGACCATCAGCGCCTATCAAAACAGACCCGGAAACCGTCCTTCCATTCTTGAACGTCGCAACGACCGAGTCGGCGGTGAAAGACACGTTATCGAGCTCGTAGCCGTACTGGTGGACGATTCAGTACGAAATACGGGGATCTGAGGAGACTTACGGAAACTTGAATCCCCTGTGAACAAAACGCTCGCATCTTCCTGCGAGAAACGCGCAAGGTTCTAGGTACAGGGAGCGCTTTGATCAGGGCTCCCGTTACACCATCGTACATCTTGAAGACATCTTGCTCTGGCGGGTCGTATGAAGGGTCACTACAGATGCTCTTGGCCAAGTGCTCGCGCAGATCATCTGGAAGTAGACCTTCGAGCATTGGCAAGGACCAATGGATACCCATGGACCATTCGCGCGGCCGATACACAACAGCAGAAGCCTCGGATTCAAAGATGGAGTAAGGGATGCCGGCCTGGCCAACACGCAGTCAGAGAGATAACACAGATAAGGGATTTTATACCTTCTTTAGGCCGTGGGCGACAATGAGGCCTGTTACACCTGCGGAATGGTTACCAAACGACCTTTACTAAGTATTTGGCACACCTGCGCCGATGATCAAGACGTGCAGGCTGGATGATGATAAGGTTGGCTCCATCAGGGTAGAAGCCAAGCTGCGCGGTGTGAGAGTAATCTGTCTTCAGGTGGGTCACGGGTGAACTTTAAGCACGCGACTCGGTGGGGTTCTATCACCTAACCAATGCCGGCTTTCCCAAATCAGATTTTGGTAGCGGTATATTCTATTCAGGCACATGAAAGACAGACAGATTATTCAAAATAGAGTCGAGTGACCGGGGTTTGACAAGAAGATGTCACGAGGAGGGCGGGCCGCCAAGTTTCGCAACTACGAGCGGAGCGAGGGAAGGAAGGGGTGTGGAGTCTTCCTACTTACTATAAGCTAAACGGAGTTGTGGCACTATTCATGGTGGTACGAAGGTCACCTCCCGAAAGCCGCGGAATCAGAATTAAATTCGAAAAGGATCTACAGGAGCCCGAAACCAACGAGGGCCTCTTTCTGAGTCTAGATTGCACTTGGACGGTGTTGGTCATTGTATTCCAATATGCTCAAGCATTCAATCAGGCCCGTCAGAAGCAGATGTCACTTTCTTGTGTGTAGAGCTGACGGAGAAACGAGATCATTTGGACGCAGCTCCACAAGGCGTGTGAGCCTAAAATAATTGAAGGTCCCTGGCCTTGGCACATTGGAACTTTGCTTTCCATATCCCTGAAAAAAGCTTTGAAATAATGACATCAATGGGGTTCAAACGAAGAAGCAGTGGAGCTGCGATAGTCGTACCACATCCGTTGCCGTTGATTGACTCGCCGCCAATTTTGGACAAGTGAATCCATTAATATTGACGGCGCTAGAATCCATTGACGGCGCTAATCTGGCGAGCGACTGAAGGAATACCACTCTCAGCAGGATAATATTAAGTGGACATGGACGATCAAAAGCGACCTGCCCTGATCCGCACTACTTAATCCTGAAGGGACCAGAGAGTTCCCACGTCCTGTTCTGCGCTTTTGCTACATATCATGTTGAATTTCACGACATCCGAGGGTAGTGAATTTCATGACATCCGAGGGTGTTGAATTTCATGGGTAGTGAACCCGTTTTCAATTAATCCATCCACAAGTACATAACTCGCCCTGAAAGCAAGAGTGAACGGTGGACAGTTCTGGTGTTCAGAGCCACAGTGTCGAATGCGGAACCGCATTTGGCAGCAAAAGACCAGACCTTGTAACCTAAATACTCAATACAGTGACTCGACCCGAACTAGGTACCTCCAGCCCATACTTGTAACGCTCTGCTCCCATATGATTCATTCTGAATGCACGAAGAAAGGCCATGGGTTTGCTATATCGCTCACAGTGCTATCTTTACATCGAATGGCCTTGATCACACCGCCGCCGAGGCATTCAGTATACTCGGTAGTCATCCTCAGTATACTTGTTAGTCATCCATCAAAGATTGACTGCATGCATGTTGAATACTTAACCTTAATTTCTTGACCGCCCCGAGAACAGTGGACGGCACTTTGGACATGATCTTTCACGCTCGTTTATGTGGCGTCACCGTGGTCCTAGTTTAATATGACCGAGCTCGAGGTAGAGGAAGAGGAAAAAGTAATTCACGCGGCGAAGCTCAAGCGTACTGGCATATTATTTGTACTGGCATATTATTCGGCGGATTTCGAGTCGAATTCCACAATCGCATGCTTTCAAGTTGTCAATTTCACTCGGGAATGATATATTAAAAGTCAGTTTAGCGAGTCGCGGCAAGCCCAGGCCACTGACATCTCAAGGGTCGTTCTTCGACTTTATGCAGTATGTCTATGCCTTTGCGGATTCTTTAACAGTACAACGAGTCACAATGAGTCACATTGCGTCCTTGACAGCGCCACATCTTAGCCCCTTGACTCAATTCCCGGCTTTCTCGGCCGAACGCACGTGGGACTTTGGCCGGTTTGGGTTAAACCATCAGTCCCTTTTGGATTACCTCATTCCTTCGAACAGAGTTCACCGTCCAGAATCAATGGGCGAACCGCGTAGAGGTGCCTGTCACCTAATACATCTTGTCCTATAAAGCCCAGCGTTACCCAGTCCGCTTCTTTCGTACGATTATGGCTCCGGATCCTGTGGTATTCGACGACCTCAAGGCGTCGATCAGAGGCCAACTGTATCTCCAGGACAGCCCAAAGTAGGTTCGATGTCAGTTTTTTACGGTGTCCTTCTGATTCCGTCTACGCAGCTTTAAAGAATTCTCCACAATCTTCAACGGAAACGTCACGACCGTCGCTCAAGCCGTGACATGTCCCCTCGACGCTGAAGACGTTAGCAAGTCCGTCCCGCATCTCTCTCTAATCTCTCTAATCGATCTCTCTGACCGAATAATCCCAGAATCATCCTATTTTGCGCCAAGAACTCTCTCTCCCCCTCCGTCAAATCTGGCGGGTACGGAACTGCAGGCTGGGCAATCGGGGGCGACGTGATCATCGACACGATCCACCTCTCCGAAATCGAAATTGAAGCTCCCCGTCCCGATGGGGGGTTCGTGAGTCTCCGCGATATGCCACCTAGCAAAGGCAAATCTACTGCTATACTGTCTTCTTCACCAGCCATGGCGAACCCGGGAAAAAGACGGAGGGAGGAGGATAAGGGACTGCGGGTTTATGATAATGCGTCGCCTGCTGTTGCGGGGTTCCTCCAAGGTCCAGCTGAGGAGGTCCGGAGGGTCCGGAGACGCCTCAATGAATCCGCCACCGAAACCGAAACCGAACACCCCGCAGCACGCGCCGCTGGGACCAGCGTGAGCCGGACGTTGCATCTGATGTACGAAAACGGCCGGGGCCGGGGATTCGGCTCGCATTCCCGCATCGGTGCTGATCCGTTTGGGTACATCAACAACGCATCAACCACAACGACGCCCTTGTCCACCCAGGCCAACTTTGCTCACAATACCTCTTCCAGCACCAGTTCCAGCTCGCGGTCCTTTGTGGCGAATCCGAATTTGCCGCCGGCGAATATCGGGATGCCGGCGCAGTTGCAGCCGGTGCACGAGGTGGCGTATGTCACGTTTGGGTCGGGGAAGCGGCAAAAAGAGGTCGATGTGTATACGGCGTGTCATCCTCTCCCGGCGAGGTCTCATACCGGCGCTGTAGAGACCGTGCCGTATCATATTCCATTCTCGGCCCACCCTGTTGGATCGGCCGTTATGCTCCAAGGGGGCTTTGGGTTCCTCAGTCGTTTGAGGGGGCTGAGTATTGATGTTCTCGTGGAGGTCGAGATGGTTTTAGCTGACGGGCGTATTGTGATCGTTAACGAAAAGGACTATCCGGACCTATGGTTCGCTATCAAAGGCGCTGGACCGACTCTGGGCGTTTGCACGCGATACAAAGCAAAGGCCTATCCGGTCCCTATAGTCTTCGCTGGGAATCTCATCTAGTGGGTTGTTTCAACCTTTGTCTGGCTGCGCTAACTAACGCCCTCCTAGTCGATTCCGGAAATCAACAGCCCCATCGCTGATCAAGCATTTCCGAGACTGCGTTAAAGGCGCCCCGCGGGAGCTATACGCCAATGTCATTCTCACAGCCGGACCAGCAGGCAAAGATTCTCTCGTCGTCATCCAAATGTGCTACATCGGCCCCAAAGAAAAAGGCCAAGAATTCCTCGCCGCTATATCGTCGTGGAATGGTGAGGCCTGTTTGTTGAACGAGGTCGACGAGAAGAGCTTTTTGCATCAGCAGGACAGTGTGGCGCAGGTTTTACGTGGAAAGGGTATGTGACTGTTTTATATACCGCCAGTGTTATCGCTAACGAGGTGCTGAATCCAAGAAGCTGGTCGCCAGTGGTTCATTCGCTCGACATTGATCACGTCCTTGCCTGACGATATCATCCACAACACCGTGCTGCAGTTTTCTGATACGCCCGTGGGGTGCAGTACGTCTTTTGCTTCATTTCATTCATAGGTTATACGTTTGCACAGCGTGGCTTTTCGAGCTTGCAGGGGGTGCTGTGACGGATTTTGAGGATAGCTGTGTTCCAAAGAGCCAGCGCGAAGCGTCGTTCAACGTCGCGGCGCTGCACCAATGGGAGATGGGCATCGACGACCCTAGATGCGTATCCACTGCCGAAGAATGGATCGCAGGGACGTTGAAAGCTGTTTCCATCGGAGGACCGTTTCCCAGCGTACGCCGGCGCCTTCTTATATCTATTGATTTTAATATTTTACAGTTTCTTGGAAGACACGAGGCGCCTGAACGAGTGATAGGGTGTTTTGGAAGCAACTGGGACCGATTATGCGAGATTAAGAAGATGTACGACCCGACGAACATGTTCCGGAACAGTCTTTGGCCTTTGGACGGCACAGGCGCTGCAGTGGAACCTAGAACGCACGAACCCTCGACGCCGTAGTAAAATCATACATTACATACATGCTAGATATACAACAGTCTATGGAAGCAATTGCAAAAAACTCGCAAGAGCCCATCCAACGTCTCCCTGAAAATTCCGACATAAAAGTAAACAGTCTTCCCCGTCGTCGACATGTAAAGGCAATTTTGGATGCAGGGCCGGATGGCCGACCTCCTGGAGGACGGTATACGTCTCCCCCACCGCCAACTCGAAGAACGGAAAGTCGTAATAAGATACCGGCGCTGGCGGCCGACACGGATGTATAACCACACACGCGTATTTCCCAGTTTGCGACCACACGTCCCCGCGAATCAGGTGTTGCAGAAACGCGCTTGGCGGTGGATTCGGGGGGACGGCGTCGCCGGGGAGGTCCGCCGAGGCTGTTTTGGGTCGATGGCGGGAGGCGGGCCGGATGGAGTCGCTGATTTTCCGCTTGAAGCTTGGTTTTCGGGGGATACGGCCCCGGTCGTCCTCGGGGGCGGCGGGCGGGACGCTCCGGGTTCGACTGGGGACAGAGACGTATTCGCCCCAGTCTTCGATTGAGGATCGTTGAGGTTTGGCTTTTCGGGGCAGGCTTTCGTTGGATGCTCTACTTCCGATGCTTTTTCGTTCGATAGAGCCTCGACCTCGTGAAGATGATGGGGAGAGGGGGTAAGGAGATGAGACGTTGTAGACTGGTTCTAAAGCCATCATTATCGCTCCGACTTTCTTCGCATGAGCTGTCGGTTGTTCGAGACTGGCGACACGTGCTTTCGGCACTGGCTCTTGGTAGAGCTTTCGGGGGTTGGTGATGTTGAGAGCTGCTATCACTTGGTCGACGTCGCCCCAGCGGTTATGCCAGACAGCAATGGTCTCGTGAGATCCACCATTCATCTCGCCCTCGACACGAAGCATCTCCCATAATATACCCCAACGATCCCGTACGTCTCTCCAGAACGAAGCCTGTATCTCTGCCAGCTTCAACACGAAAAGTCCCATGCCTCTGTCCATCAGTGCGATATATCGAGGCAATTCAGCAGCGAGCTGAGCCCTCAACGCAAGATAGTTTGTCGACGCCTCCAAAAGCGCCGCCGGTGGCCGATTCTTGGGCGACACATTCATATTGAGCAGCTGATAATGCAACGATTCCTGGTCGTCCATCGAAGCAAGAAGCTTGAGCGGCTGGTTCATCGTCATCAAAAGATGCGCAATCTCTTTGAGCAATTTCTCATTGATCGTCGCTTCTAGCTGAACGCACAATGGCGCCAGCTCCTTCTCGACGACCTCGACAAACGCATCAAACGCCTCTGAGCCCTGCTCCTCCGACAGCCCAATGACTTTTCCAAAGCTCACCGCCCACGTCCGCAGATTCGCGACGAGCCCAGTCATAGCCTTTGCCCAATCGACGACATTCCTGGCAAACTGCTGCGCAAAAACATCAATCTTGTTCAGTTCCTTCTGCATCATCTCGACCTTTGCTGCTTCCTCATTCCCCGGTCTGGCCCCCCTAATACTCTTGATCTTGACCAACGCGATCGCAGGGGGCCTCTTTTTCGCTAACAAGACCCCCTTTACCACTTCGGCCCTTCTGCGCTCCTCATTCACATTTCGCGCAATCTCCTCGATTTTGGAGCGTGCGAGTTTGAGATTCGGTTTGTCCGGGTGGGTGTCTGGTGTTTCGTCGAGAATGGCGGCGATGAGGAGCGGGTATTTCAATAATCGTTGAACTGGTTTGATTAGCAATGAATGGAGGTCCCAGGCATGCGAAATAGGCGTGGCGACCTTTCGGGTGTGGGCGTAATACGCTTCCAGGGCAGGTGTTTTGGGCAAGGCGGAAAGGTGCTCGTCTGCAGCACCTTGTCGCGTAATATAGTACTTGTAAGGCTTTTCAAGCTCCGGGATGATTCGAAGGAATAGAGCGCCGACTGAATCGTCACCCACACCTCCGTCCACGATGCTTCCGAGAGCCTCTTCGAGACTGTCGCAGAATTGGTCGGAGAATACGGCCAGTTCGGCAATGTTGCTGAATATAATCTTGGTGTCTTCCGGCGTCATTGGTGGACCCAATGACCCCGTCGACGAGTCAGAGGCGGTGGATACGGTTCTGGAGGATGATGATGATGACGACGAGGGCGTCGGGTTGAATGTCACGGCTTGTCCTAACCGAAAACGGTCAAAACTGGCCACCCAGTGTAAGAGAAAAGAGACGCACCTAGAGCCAATGGAATATGCACTTGTCTAATGAGCGCCAAATCTGACGCATAAGCGCGCTCAGATTCCAAGACCTCGAGTAAAGCATGCTGTCGTTTGGTGAGAGACGGTGTATGGACGAGGGATGAATTCGAAGACGAAGAAGGCTCGTCATCGACTGGCGACAGCACAAGAGGTGAATCTGGCCTTAAAGGCATTGGCTTTTCCTCAACGACCTGAATGAGAGCTTTCAACGACGGAAAGCTGTTCGCAGCAGGCATATTGTCGGAAGGAACAACAACAATCGGTGGGCTTCTGATCGGCTTTGCTGGCGGTCTAAGAGGCGATCTCTGCGGAACTGGTGGATTCGTTGGAGATGCTGGAGGTGATTCAAGGAATAATGTCGAAGAATTCAGTTGGGGAGGTCCAACCACGCGACATGAACGAGGCGTCGATGCATTGGTAGACATCCCGAATAGGATCCGTGCGATGGATGGTTTAAATTTGGCCTGCTGGTTGGTGCTCGACTATCGGTCGTATGATACAAGGGTCTGGTCTGCTTCTTCGCCTGGTACAAGCTTGGCCTTTCTCGATCGTAGCGCACGTGTCACTGCCGATAAAGCCGTGGACGTCACGTCGACAAAGTTTCCCAGTTTCACTGCTTCGCGGCGGACGATAAGAGGATGGGCTTGGTCGTGGCGGCTTCTACTTGTATCATCGCCAATTCGGTCATGCGGCTACCCCGCATGATTCATCTCCACGTCGGTCCGACTATCAGTATCCCCGAAAATTATCATATAAATAGTGTACTGTACATCCTACGCCATTTCTTCAGTAACACTCGCAAAGGTCATCTCCGCATTCAGCCGTCGTTCAAAGCTCCTTCGCACCTCGTGAAGACAAAAGCTCGTCGCAGCCAAGCCAAGAATAACAGACAAGTCGCTGAAAGACAGTTCCGCTGTCTGGAATATCGACTGCATCACCGGCACATAAACCAGTGCCAATTGAACCGCCGCTGATATCGATACAGTCGTCACCAGCATCCTGTTCTGCAGCAACCCACACCCAATGCCCCGATTCTGGATAGCAGACACCAGGTCCAGAAACACGAAACATGTGAATGTCTACAATAAATAATAAATCAATCAGGATCATCCACGTCACACCTGATCACTCACCATAGTCTGCTCCCGACTGGACACCTTTTCGTCCGACAATGCAAAAGAGTAGATGAAAAGCACCCCAAGCACGATCAACGATGCCGAAAACAAGACGCGGTACAACAGTCGACGCGTGATGATGGGTGCGTCCTTTTTCCTCGGAGGTCTTTTCATAACAGCGGGATCGACTGGATCAACACCCAGACTCTGACTCGGAGGCCCTTGACACAAAACGTCAGCATCCATGACACCAGAAAAATCAGATGGACACGTACCATCCATTAGAATATTAATAAACAAAATTTGCATCGCATTCAGCGGATTCGGCATCCCGAGCATCGTGCTGAGCGTGATGAGCGTCAGAGCCGCAGCAGCAGTGCTGAGCTGAAACGAAAGAAAGTTTTGGATATTGTGAAAGATTGATTTGCCTGCAAAACCGTATCAGCGAGCACCGCAAAAGGAGCGCAGAGACTATACCTTCTTCTATGGCAGGTAATATGGTAGTAAAATTGTCATCCACCAAGATGACATCCGCGGCTTCTTTTGCGACATCGGTCCCACTCTTCCCCATACTGATCCCGATATCAGCCATCTTCAACGCAGGCGCATCATTGACCCCGTCTCCAGTCATAGCGACAACCTGCCCATTCGCCTGTAATGCTTCCACAATCGCCATCTTGTGTCTCGGCGTCGTCCTGGCGAAAACGGTGATACTTCCAACACGCTCCTTCAGCTGAGCCTTGCTCATCTGGTCAATAGCTTTCCCAGTCAAGCAATAACTGCTATGATCAACCGACGGGAATCGATTTCTCGCCGGGCTCCCAGCGACACCAACGCTCCCAACCGAATTTCCCATCCGCTGACTCCCAACCTTCAACCCAAGTTTTCTCGCAATCGAAAGCGCCGTCTCTTCCGCATCTCCTGTAATCATCACAACCTGAACCCCCCCAGACTGCAACAGCGCAATCGAATCAGCGACCCCCTTACGCGGCGGATCCAACATGGCCTGAAATCCCACAAACACCAAGTTGCTCTTGTTTCCGTTCGCGGTGGGGTCTGGCGGCGACGTCGAACGGGGAGATGAATTGGACGAGGATCCAGTGTCGACCGAACCATAGCCATAAGCCATCGCAATGACTCGCAATCCTCGAGCTGCTGTCGAATGCGCTTTGCCTAGAATGACACCCCGGGTACTGGCATCCAAGCCTGGAGTAGAGTCGTCGTTGACGTAGTAAAATTTACAGCGGTCCAGAATGGATTCGATGGATCCTTTGGTGTAATAGATTTCCCGGCCGGATGAATCAGTGTGGACACCGCTGACCGCCATGTATTTTTGTTCAGAGTTGAATGGACGTTCGGAGAGACGTTTGAATGACTATTTGGGGTATCAGTAGAAGCTCGAGAAGCCAAGTAGAACGTACGCCTCGAGTATCTGGTACTCCGACTACATCCAGAACATTCAACAGCGCAACATCCGTAGATTGGCCGACAAACGCTCCGTCTTCATTCCTTGCCAACGACGCATTGTTGCAAATGGCCCCAACCTCCAAAGCTTTTCGGAAAGCGGGCGAAACGGCCCTGTGGTAGCTCGAAGCAGATGGGTCGAGAATGATGTTCTCGTCGACCACATAGGCTTCCGTCACCGTTTGCTCATTCTTCGTCAAGGTCCCAGTCTTGTCCGAGCAAATGACGCTGACGCTCCCTAATCCTTCCACCGAATGCAGCTTCTTCACAATAGCCTTTCGCTTCGCCATTCGCAGGACACCCAGAGCCAAAGTGACAGTTGTGACGATGGGAAGACCTTCGGGAATAGCAGCGACCGCGAGCGAAACTGGAAAGATGGTCAATCGCCATAGGTCAAGAGAATCACCGCTGCGCACCTCCAATGGTAAACATGTCCAACCATGACCGTTTCTGCAGAACCCCAATCAAGCAAATGACACCAATGACACCGAACGACGTGATGGAAAGTTTCTTGGCAAGCTCGTCCATGGATAACTGCAACGGCGTCCGCTTTTCCTCCACATCCTGCATCATGGAGAAAATAACCCCAAATTCGGTATCTGTACCCGTAGCAATGACAACCCCGGTTCCTCTACCTAAACTTGGGGGTCAGAAGAGAATAAACTGTAGGATAGGAAATGGAGACGCACCATTCCGGACTAGAGTCCCCATATAAGCGATGTTGGTCCTGTCCGCTAATGCCACAGGTTCTTGGCCAATACCACCTCGCGATGGCTCGTAAACGCAGGTCTGGGTGCTCTTCCGTCTCGCATTCGTCTCCCCCGTCAAACTGCTCTCGTCAATCTCCAATTCCACCGCATTGATAATACGAATGTCGGCGGGAACACGGTCACCTGTGGAAAAAGTGACAAGGTCGCCCGGGACGAGCTCATTTGCGAGGATGTGGATGGTTTCGCGCTCTCGGATGACATGGCAATGATGCGGGACGAGCTTGTTCAACGCCTCGAGTGATTGTTCCGACCGACGCTCCTGTATGAATCCAACTAGAAGAACCATTAGAAATTATTATCAAATGTAATAATAATTGCGTACCAGTTAAAACGATGAGGACAGCGACGGTGATACTAATCGCATCGTCGACATTCCCCATAACCGCGCTGACGGTCGCACTGCCGCATAACAACAAAATCAACGGACTCTCGTATATCGTCTTTGCAAACTTGAGCCAAAGCGGCTCTGGACTCGACACCGAAAATTCGTTGTACCCGTGGTTCTGGAGCAGATTCGCAATGTCGCCCTTGAGGAGGCCGTCCGTCCCAGAGGTCCTGTAATGCGAAATGGTGTCCTCGATAGAGCAATGCGCGAATTTGGCAGAGACGGTATCCCGTCGGTCTTCCTTGGGAAACTCTCTCTCGACCCGAGCGCTTTCTAGGTGGTCGTCCGTCGGCACAGGCTGTCTCCCAGTCACCGCAGCGACTGCTTTTTGCCACAGGCTCAACGCTTCCGTATTGACGACATGGGCGAATTGAGCTGGAGAAGCCAAAGTCGGTTCGATGTGGTGTCTCCGTAACGTCGTGCTGTAAGCGAAATGGGACTCTGCATCTGGAGTGGGTCGAAGGCGGTTCTCTCTATTGTGGTCGGCCGAAAGGAGGGGAAAGTAGGCCGAGGCTGGAGGCGACGGTGACCGAGCTGCTGGATACTGCGAAAAGTTTGGGCGTGAAAAGGGGTGAGCGGAAGAGCTGGAACCAACGAGTGCTGCTTCCTCCAGATTTGGGACGTTTCCGTTCCTTTTTCGTTCGTAGCCCATGCCGGATGAGCCAAAACGCTTGTGGTTCATGAATTAGAAGAAATTATATGATGAAGTCCACGGCTCGGGAAATGTGACACGTGTCACCATCACGGCCTGAAACTGCCGGCATCGCTGCGCACTGCCACATATGCTTGGCGACACATCTTGAATCTGGTCAAAAGACTTTGAATCGACGCAAAATGTCGAAAAGAAAGAGAAATCTAAAATCTCTGACACCTTGTTGACATGACCAAGCACAGCCTTCCACAGGGCGGCTCATTGAACGACGGCAGGGCCTGACATGCATGATTGCTCTGCGGTATATCCTCAACCAGAAAAATCCAGGGCCAAAAACGTAGATGGATCGCTTATATTCATTCAAAGATCTCCGCACTGGTTTGTAGATCTGCTCGTTAGTTTTCAAATCATCTCGTCCAGCCCCAAATTTTCCAATCTAATCCAGTCATTGCTTCGGAATCGAGCCACCAGAGTCAACTCGAGCAACTTGAGCTTGCTCCTTTTCGCGAAAAAGCAATTTTACGTCGACAGCTGCCATAGGCTGCCATCCGTCTTTCCGGGATTGACGACCCCTGCTCAGCCTTTTTATTCGCTCTTCACCTTCTCCCTCACAGTCCAGTATATTTCCAGCTCCATGTCCACGTATACGGTCTGTCTCTAGAGTTTCAGTTTCTATCACTGACATTGCAGCAGCGGGGACCCATATACCCAGGACAATTGCGGCGCAGTGCACGATGTTCAGCTCATCAAGAATGGCATGGCCGGTCTTCTCAACCAATCCTTCAGCTTCGAATGTGTCCCAACGATCCTCGATGTGGGCATCCAACCCGGCCCGATATATCATCTCTGCCAATATTTTGCCGATTTATGCATTGGGAAGATTCAGGACCAGCATGCTTGTGCCGTCGGGAATTGCATCTCTATCGACTGGACGCAGAATATAGCCAGGATCTGTTCTTCTGCTCTCCTGTCGTATTCGAAACAACAGCCCGTTGGAATCGGTATGCCCTGCTGCGACGGAGATGGCTGTACAGATTCGGTCCCTGTGGCTAATTCTGACGGGTCGGGGAAGAAAATAATGACTTGTGCTTCGAGCCAAGCGACTCTGTGGATGTGCGTCGGCGACGGGAATGGTGCAGAATGTGCCAATACGGATACTGACGATATATGTTCGGGAAACTTTGCAAATTTGGTTGGTGGGGGTGGTTCGAATTTTTCTCCTACTGCTGCGGCGACAGTCATCTCGTCTTCGTTGGTTAGTGGAGGCAGTTTGAATTCTTCTCCCACTGGTGCGTCGACAGTCATCTCGTCTCCGACAGGCATCTTGTCTTCGACTTTTGCTCCCCAAACTTGTACTGCCCAGATTTCGACCCCATCAAATGCCGGAAACGGGCTCAGCACGACCGATATTATCACCATTGTCACCTCGATCATTGGTGGACTGGCAGCTCTAGGATCTACATATCGTCGCATTCTTGGTGCGATTGAAGAAAAAGAAGCGCACAGGTGAATATTCGACTTGGACTCTTATACTGTTCTGATTGGATCATAGCTGCAGCGAATGCGGAACAAGCAGTGCACCCGAATGACTCTGCTGGGACTTTGATGAGTCAGACGCAGCAGCCACTCATTATCTTATGAGCGTCATCTTTGTACATTCCGGCATCCTACATTATTATTAATCTATCCAGTCGTTGCTTCGGAATCAAGCTCCCAGAGTCTCCATTTTGGCCATCTCGTTAGTTTCAGCTCTAACAGCAATTTTACGTCTCTCGACAGCTGCCATCCGTCTTTCCGGGATTAACGACCCCTGCCGAGGCTTTTAAATCGCTCTTTGTCTTCGCCCTCACAGTCCAGTATATCTGCAGCTCCATGTCCACGTATGTCTGTCTCTAGAGTTCAGTTTCTGTCACTCATTGCAGCAGCGGAGACCCATATACCCCGGACAATTGCGGCGCAAATCATGATATTCAGCTCATCAAGAATGGCATGGCAGGTCTCCTCAACCAATCCCTCAGCCTCGAATGTGTCCCAGCGAGCCTCGATGTAGGCATTCAATCTGGCCCAACATTTCATGCCTGCCAATTTTATGCCGATTTATGCCTTGGGAAGATTCGGGACCAGCATGCCTGTGCAGTAGGGAATTGCATCTCTATCGACTGGACGCAGAATATAGCCAAGACCTGTTCTTCTGCTATCCTGTCGTATTCGAAACAACAGCCCGTTGGAATCGGTACACCCTGCTGTGACGGAGATGGCTGTACAGATTCGGTGCTGGTCGCCAATCCTGATGCGTCGCAGAGAATTACTTGTGCTTCGAGCCAAGTGACTCTGTGGATGTGCGTCAGCGACGGGAATGGTGTAGAATGCGCTAATACGAGCACCGACGATATATGTTCGGGAAACTTTACAAGCTTGGTTGGTGGAGGTGGCTCGAATTCTTCTCCCACTGGTGCGTCGACAGTCATCTCGTCTTCGACAGTCATATTATCCTCGACAGGCATCTCGTCTTTGAGTTTTGGTCCTCAGACTTCAACTACTCAAATTTCGACCACACCAAATGCCGGAAACGGGCTAGGCACCACCGATATCATCACCATTGTCACCTCGGTTATTGGTGGACTAGCAGCTCTGGGATCTATCGTCGCATTCTTGGTGCGATTGAAGAAAAAGAGGCGCAGAGGTGAGTATTCGACTTGGATTTTTATACCTGTTCTGACTGGATGATAGCTGCAACAAACTTGGAGCAAGGGCCACCGAGTGTTTCTGCTGGCACTCCGATGAGCCAGACTCAGCAACCACTCGTTATTCTATGAGCGCGTCATCTTTGTACATTCCCGAATTCTGCATTATTTCTTCGATTAGTCTGCGACCGATTTGGTTCTTTTCCCATCGACACAGCATGATCCGATGATTCTTCAATCCGTCTTGAAACTAGGTCACTGCTTATTGAATCAAGATCTTCTTACTGGAGGCCTGCCGGAAACGGGCTCAGCGCGACTGATATCATCACCATTGCCACCTCGATTATTGGTGGACTAGCAGCTCTAGGAACTATCGTCGCATTCTTAGTCCAATTGAAGAAAAAGAGGCACAGAGGTGAGTATTCGACTCGGATTCTGATACTGTTCTGATTGGATCATAGCTGCAGCGAATGCGGAACAAGCAGCGCAACCGAATGACTCTGCTGGGAGTTTGATGAGTCAGACTCAGGAACCACCCATGATCGCATGAGCGCATCATCTTTGTACTCTCCGAGTCCTGAATCCTACATTATTATTCCCTCCATTGTCGTCTGCGACCGATTTGGTTCTTTTCCCATCGACACAGCATGATCCGATGATTCTTAGATCCATCTTGAAACTATTCAATCAAGATCTTTGCCACCTCGATTATTGGTGGCTAGCAGCCCTGGGATCTATCGTCGCATTCTTGGTGAAATTGAAGAAAATGAGGCGCAGAGGTGAATATTCGACTTAGATTTCTTATACTATTCTGACTGGATGATAGCTGCAGCAAATGCGGACCAAGCATTTCAACCGAGGGACTGCTGGGACTCCCCGGTGGTTGTGGAGCGGAAGCTGTCAGTGCTTACGTAAATTTGACCTCCGACCGAGAGCAGGAGTTTTTGATGTCGCCTGTCAATTTTGCCTGGAAACCGCTGGCACACCTGGGGACTGCATGTTGAATCCAAGACTTCGAATTGACGCGAAAGGTCGAGAAAAATCCGAAATCTCTCACACCACAAGTCAACTTATTAACGCGACGAAGCACAGCCTTCCACAGGACGGCTCATTGACGGACAGCATGGACCAGTGTGATATTACTTACTGGCGTCTAGAAGACTGATTGCTCTGCAGTATATCCTCAACCAGAAAAAATCCTGGGCTCAAAAATGAGGACTGGATTGCGGATATTTATTCAATTTCAAAGATCTTCGCACTGGTTTGTAAATCTGCTCATTGAAAGACTCATTTTTACATCAGGGTATCCATCCAATGTTTCATTCAGCTCCAGATTTTCCAATCTATCCAGTCATTGTTTCTGAATCGAGCCACCAGAGTCAACTGAAAGCACTCGAGCTTGGTCCTTTTCGCCAGTTTTAGCTCAAAAAAGCAATTTTACGTCTCTCGACAGCTGCCATCCGTCTTTTACAAAATGTCGTTCAATAGTGGACCAAGGCATCAATAAACCTACCTACCTATCTACCGAGATTAACGACGCCTTCTCAGCCACTCTTCGCCTTCTCCCTCACAGTCCAGTATATATCCAGCTCCATGTCCACGTATGTCTGTCTTCAGAGTTCAGTTTCTGTCACTGATATTGCAGCAGCGGAGAACCATATACCCAGAACAATTGCGGTTCCAATTTTCAGCTCATCAAGGATGGCATGGCAGGTCTCCTCAACCAAACCATCAACTTTATATGTTTTCTCGGTCCAAACATTGAATCTGGCCCATTCTTCACTGCCTGCACAGCCGATCTATGCATTGGGAAGTTTCGGGACCAGCATGCTTGTGCCGTAGGGCTTGAGGGGAAGTGCATCTCCATCGACTGGACGCAGAATATAGCCAGCCAGACTTGTTCTTCTCCTATCTTGTCGTATTTGAAACAACAGCCCGTTGGAGTCGTTACACCCTGCTGCGACGGAAATGACTGTACAGCTTCGACCCGGGCCAGCAATTCTAGTGACGGGTCAACAAGCATTGCTTGTGCTTCGAGCCAAGCGGCTCTGTGGATGTGCGTCAACGACGGGAATGGTGCAGAATGCGCCAATGCGAGCACCAACGATATATGTTCGGGAAACTTTACAAGCTTGGTTGGTGGAGGTGGTTCGAATTCTTCTCCCACTGGTGCGTCGAGAGTCATCTCGTCTTCGCCGTTGACGGTCATCTCGTCTTCGACAGTCATCTCGTCTTCGGCAGTCATCTCGTCTTCGAAAGTCATCTTATCCTCGACAGGCATCTCGTCTTCGACTTTTGGTCCTCAAACTTCAACTACTCAAATCTCGACCCCACCAAATGCCGGAAACGGGCTCAGCACCACCGATATCATCACCATTGTCACCTCGGTTATTGGTGGGCTAGCAGCTCTAGGAACTATCGTCGCATTCTTGGTGAAATTGAACAAAAAGAAGCGCAGAGGTGAGTATCTGACTTGGATTCTTATGCTGTTCTGATTCGATCATAGCTGCGGCGAATGCGAATGCGGCGAATGCGAATGCGGAACAAGCAGTGCAACCGAGTGACTCTGCTGGGACTTCGATGAGCCAGACTCAGGAACCACTCATTATCTTATGAGCTTGTCGTCTTTGTACAGTCCTGAATCCTACATTATTATTCTTTCAATTATTGTCTGCGACCGAGTCCTTTCCCATCGACACAGCTTGAACCATTACTTAAATCCGTCTCGAACGGATCGAGCTGAGTGATGGCAAGTGCCTCTCTTGTCAGGATGCTGTAGGAGAAATATATCAATTCATCCGACGACTTGTCCAGATGCAAGGTGACCGAACGCTGAGCAGGGCTTGGGCAGAAGATGGAACAAAAAAAACGAGCTGGCCGAAAAAATCGGCCCGTAATGACCGCCATCACGTGTCCAAGAAGTTTGTTGGGCAATTCCTTATGGAGCAGTCTTCTCCAGCCTCATGTCGGCTCTCCAGACCCCTCGACGTCGTCCTCGACCAAAATCTCGACCACCATCGGAATCGACGACAAACTATTCCGCCCCGATCTCTCACCCAACGAACCTAGCCTCTGGTCGTTCACCGAACCGCAGCGCGAACTCGCCTGTGAAACGAAGAAAGCCCGTCCCAGCATATTACCCAGAACCCCGGCAAGAGGAAAGGAGAGCAAGGGTAGCGCACAGTGTCGCCACCGGCAGCGTCGGTCGCGCATTTGGGCCATATTCGGTACGCATTCATATCTCTAGCTTTTTTTGCTGCCAGCTAATCTATTGCAGTATGAGGTTCCTCAGTCGAGGGAAGAATCGGTTCTTTCTGAATCAGAGCACGACTATGGAGCCCAAAATACCGCGACGACGACTGTTCCTCAATACATCTGGGATAAAGAGGC
The DNA here is from genome assembly GCA_029320655.1 of Mycena floridula. Classification (NCBI taxonomy): domain Eukaryota; kingdom Fungi; phylum Basidiomycota; class Agaricomycetes; order Agaricales; family Mycenaceae; genus Mycena; species Mycena floridula. Next base: position 694,004 of record JARIHS010000034.1, on the reverse strand, counting down.
AGACGCTGACGACATTTTTCATGACCCAGACCCGCTCCGAGATGTCGAAACAGTCGATCCCTTTTCGCTACGTGGCTGGATGAATGTTGCTGGTCTCGGTGCAATCCTCCTGGCCCTACTATTTCTCTTCATGGGCTACCCAATTATCCTCGCCGTCGAACACCCAAGTCCATCAAAAAACGGCTTCAACATCGGGGGAATCAATGGGAGCGGGCAGATTCCAGAGCTGCCTGGTTTGCCTCGCCTCATCGATCAGGATACGCCAGCTTCCGCTATGACACGTACGGGTACCGACGGAAAAAAGTACAACCTCGTGTTCAGCGATGAATTCAACACCGATGGACGAACCTTCTACCCTGGAGACGACCCCTTCTTCGAGGCGGTCGATCTTTGGTACTGGTGAGCAAAATTCGATGTTTATCGTGGTTAATGTTGAAGAATTTCGCTAGGCCTACCAGTGACATTGAATGGTATGACCCAAGCGTCAGTTTCCTCGTTTTTCTTGATATCGCGCTCTCAGAGTCTCTTTTCCAGGCTGTCACGACAAAAGACGGGTCGTTGCAAATCACTATCACTGAGAAACTGAACCACGGGCTGGATTTCATGAGCGGTATGTCTTTTGCTTTTTATGACGTCCTGCTGATGATCTATTTTCAGGTATGGTCACCTCGTGGAACAAACTCTGCTTCACCACCGGATACGTTGAGGTATCTATCAGCCTGCCAGGTTCTACTAATGCTCCCGGTCTTTGGCCAGGTATGTATTCAATCTTGTACTCGTCCAAAATCATTGAATCTCTTCCAGGCGCATGGACATTGGGAAACCTAGTACGTTCACATTCTCGTTTGTCTCTGGTCGAACTGACAATCTGTTTAGGGTCGAGCTGGCTATGGAGCTACTACTCAAGGCACATGGCCGTACACCTATGACTCCTGCGATTTGGGTACCTATCCAAATTTTTTTTACAAATCAAACTAAAATTTTTCAGGTACCTACCCAAATCAAACTAACCCTGATGGAAGCCCACCGGCGGCTGCTACTGGTGGACTAGGTGGAACTCAACTGAGCGGTCTTCCAGGACAAAGACTTTCTTCTTGCACCTGTCCTGGCTCAGACCATCCTGGTCCTACCACCAGCACAGGTCGAGGTGTTCCAGAAGTCGATATCCTCGAAGCTCGCATCGACCTTTCAAGTATTCCCTTTCGCGGCGAGGTCTCCCAGTCCTACCAAGTTGCACCGTACAACTATCAGTACAAATTCGATGAAAGCAAGTCGACGATATACGATTCGAGCGCCACGTCGTACAATGCGTATCAAGGCGGTCCTTTACAGCAATCCGTCAGCGCTCTCACCTTTGTCGATTCGAACAATTACAACAAAAAGGGCTTCGGGACGTATGGGTTCGAACTGTGGTCGGATCCAGATAAACGGGATGATGGGTACATCACTTGGATAAGCGGGGGCAAAAAGTCGTGGACTCTGCCCGCAGCAGCTATCGGTGCTGATCCCACCTCACAAGTCGGGCCTCGGTTGATTTCGGAAGAACCAATGGTACGTCTTGCTTGCGTTTCTCAGTGACATCTTGCTGATTTGGTTTAGTATCTAAGTAAGCCTCTATATCTATTCTCTCGTCATCCTTCTCACCTTTCCTATAGTTTTCAATCTGGGAATGTCACCTTCATTCCAACCTCAGGATTACAAGCACCTGGTATTCCCGAGCACAATGTATGTCGACTATGTCAGGATATATCAGCGCGACACCGTCAAGCTGCATGATGGTTTGAACTGTAGTCCGTCGAAACGCCCGACCGCCGACTATATAAACAAGTAAGCTTCTTCTTTTCATTTATCCTCTTTCTCATGGCTTTGATAGTCATTTGAACGCATATACGAATCCTAATTGGACGACTTGGGACCAAGCGGGGTACTTCTTCCCGCGAAACTCTGTTTACGACGGATGCTGACGACACCCATGAACGACTGCTTGCTTGCTTGCATATCTCAATGTATTGTATAACCACATTAGAATCTAGAACATTAAAGTATTCGTGGGCAGGGTCCATTCCCGCTATCTTTTAGTGTACTTGGTATCGAATAGCTCTATTTACTTGAATGGTGTTTTCAAGGACTTGATCACAGCACTGTAGAAAGCAATGAGAAGGATAAAGATTGGCAAATGAGGTAGACGAACCCAGGCAGGACCTCCCCAGCATACCGAGCTGGCACTGTCAGCTCTAAAGGCTCTCGATGCGACACCATGACCTCTTCGAGAAACTCCCAATGCTTGCACCTCAATGAGGTGAATGTCATGCGAGAAAGGGAGCTCATTGGCGGTCGAGCCATGACCCATCGCAGAATGGTCTCTATGCTGTCGTCCATTGTCCCCATAATCAGAGTCGTCACTGACATCGGCAGATCATGATCAAATGCACGGTCGGGAGGTAATCCCGCCAAAACGTTATCTCCCAACGTCAGATAAACGATGGAATCAAATGAAGATATGAATTGAAACAAGTTGATGCAAGAGCTGAAGAATGTCGATGACAGATCCAGGGTAGTTATGCCTCGCAAGGCCTTGGAATCGAGAATCCTGTCAAGACCCTCCAGGTTGTCAAAGTACCCATTCCATAGAGTCAGCCTCTTGACTCGGTCGAGGCGAGGGTCGAGGAAGCATGGTGTAAAATCCTTCAGTGACCATGGTACCTCCCATCTTTCGTACCCCCGAACATCTCGAATCCGTATCTCGGATACGAAATGCGGAAAAGTCGCCAGGGGAGAGCTGATAATCTGATTCCAGCTCTCTCTGTTTTGCTCGTCAAGGCTTATGATCCTGAAGAGATGTAGGCGACTAGATGGAACCCAACGCCGACAAGTCAGGGCGCATGCTGAGAGGACCCGGCGGTCTCGATGCGCGAAATCGATAACAATGTCGACGAGCTCTTGCGGAAACATCGAGGCTGGAAGGGAAAGGCGTGCTTGTCGGCAGCGCAGCCAGAGTCACCTCGACTTTTTTATATAGACTTTGCAGATCTAGATTTGACCGATTAGCGCCCGCCGAGGGCTAATGATTTCTTCGACAATCTCCACGGAGCTGTGACCCTTGGGCGCGCAACAAACCCCAATTGAGCAGAGCGGTGAAGAAGTGGTATATAAAGCTGTATGAGGGATAGCTGAGCAGCTTGACTGCGCCCTAGTGCGCCAAACGCTGCTGGAGCAAATTCAGGTCAAGGGGTTCTGTTCCCTTTTGGCCACTAATCGTAAGGGTCGCCGCCACAGAATTTCTGGTTGGCGACGCGAAATGAATTGCTGAGACACTCCGCGAATACGAGTCAGAGATGAATATCGTCGACGGCGATCAGATCAACGGGATGGAGGGAAATATAGCGAAAAAATAGGACGCACGATAGCAACGACGAGAAAAGGACATCTCGCATCCCATCATATATGGCAGCTGGCAGAGCTTCTCAGAGCGATTCTCAGTGGTAGTTCTCCTGGATTGAAGTGGGTCGTGCCGTGAGATTGCTGAACTTTGCATCAAGATTCCCAGGACAATGGAAAGAAAATGTCCATCAGCAAGGGTAGTTCTCCCTGGAGTTGTACGTCTGTGGGATGAAAATAGAAGACCCCGCGTTTTGCGGTAGACGGTTACAGAATTATGACTGTGGAAGGAGTGAAAACCTGGAAATGGAAGAACATGGCGATATCCGAAAACACCAGCGCTGATTGGAGTGAATTCCCGGTTGCGGTCCCGTGTTTCACCGAAGATTAAATGGAATACTGTACAGGAATCTAATACATCGACAGGAGCTACCAAACAAATGTCCGCCATGGCTGCAACGACACTCCAATCGTGGAAGTAATCTCGACGTGAGCTACCAGATGTTCGCGAGGGCGCCATAGCTCTGCAACCGTTTTCCTTTCACGGACGTCAACGGAATATGTTCTGATTCGCCGTTGACCATAAAGTCTTCCTCTCCCTCGAGAGCCATGTCTTCTTCAGCCCATTGTATGAGAGCAAATTCGTCGGCACGTTCGTCTTTCCTTCGCCGTGTCGGAAGATGCCAGATGGACGAATGAGAGAGCATCTCCAAACATCGCAGTGACCAAACTTTCAGGCTCGAGCCATAAAGGTACACCACAAAGGCTATAAGGGCAAGACAACCTCTACAACAAAAGCTTCAGCATCGAAACGCGACGGTTATATACCAGTATGCTTACCCAGTCGACACCATGATCCAGGATATCACTTTACGAGATTTCTGAGGCGCGAGAAGATCACTCTCAGCTCCATTGTCTTCATTTCCGTCTCCGTCGTCGGCTTCTGGATTTGCGGGGGTATCGTCAGGTTGGGTATCAAGGACATTCAATGCAGCGACCGGACAGGCATGCCTACTGGCCCAGGTGAAGATGTGAGTGCCCGATGACTCCGACGTAAAGCGGGGTATCATTGACAATCCCTGGCCAAGCTGTCAATATACTCTTAGTTTGGTGGGTATGTATGGACGTACATCGGGATCACAAACGAGCCTAATGTCGACATCAAAAGCAGAAACTGAAGGGCTTTGTAGATGAATGGCTAGAATCCGTGTAAGCACGGAAATTCGCCGAAATAACCAGCATAAAGTACCTCCATCATCAGCGAGGAAAAAACGAGGCACGGCAATAGCTTTGGTCCGGGCCCGATTTGTTTCTGAGACAAACGAGTCAATTGGCGCGCTCTCTTGGTGCAAGATGAGACATACCGGTGATACAGAGCCATGTTCCTTTAGGACACTGAATGGGAACAGTCAGGAATGCACAGGATCTATTCGAGTTGAAAGCTGTTAACCTGGGAATGGTCATCCGTCGCCCAAAAATCTAATCGATATCTTCGTTGTGCTCGATATGACCTCTGTGGGCTATCGATTATCATAACCCGCGGTCGTTGAAAGAGCGGACATAGGTCGTATTGGCCGAATCGGCAGCTCGATGTAATGCCGTTGGCTTTGTCGCCAGGTGGAAGAGCGAAACACGAAACTGTAGCGAGAAGGAGGCAGAGTTGGATTCGGATGGAGCTTGACATGAGAGGCAGTTCTGGGTTCACAGCGCTAAAAGGCGCGACATGGGTAATTCTGGAAAGGTGACAAAGCGGCTATGTCATGCACTCCAAAAGTCGCAATTGTGGAGAAGCCGGACGCTCGGACCGCCGCTGGGGCCGCCGCTCGACTCGGTGGCTATTGCTGGAGAACTGGTAGTAGAGATAAACATGTTAAACTCATCGAAAGCTCCCAAGACCTCGGGCTTGCAAGAGACGATAATTGGTGATGAGAATTTCGGCCTATGAAAAGAAGTTCATCATGTCGTCGCGTCAGAACAACAACCGGTCTGTTGGCAGTCCGAGGTAATGGATTATGGACAAGGTCATGGTCGCAGAGGTTAGGGGCGCCAGCTACAGTCAGATTGTAAACATGGTTGGCGACGAGTAAATGCGTAGCGGCTTACCTGCCTACACCGCTTCCGGCACGACGACGAAATTCCTACTGCAGCGACCAGGTAAAGCTCAGTTGGTGCGACGCGAGAGGAATGTCCAACCTGTCCCAAACACGTCGATGAAGGCAGGCATGGGAAGGTATAAAGCTGTATCAAGGAACACAATGATGATATGCTGTGAGATTGGAACGGTTGCAGACAGTGCTGGACGAATCAATGATGAACTCTTCATTCAGATGGGAAAGAAAGCTGCTCACCGCCGACGAGGGAACGAGCCAACAATCCCAGAAGGAGAATCGGAAGACGGATTGAAGCTGTAGAAAGCCATTGGAGAAGCTCGTGAGATCCAAGGTGCTGAACACATACTTGTCTGAAATTGAAAAAAAAAAAACACCTTATCCCAGCTCATGAGAGTCGTTTGCGTCCCAACTCAAGGTTCCGAGCAGAATTTTGCAATTCATCAGCTGATATCTGGTGATGGATCCTAGAAAAAGGGCCCTGGGCAGATATATGCGAGAAACGCGTGATGGTGCTGGCTATTTCAAAGATACTGCGGCGGCTGGTGGAGACGTGTCAACGAAACAGACAGAACGATTCCCGTCAAATTTTCAGTCGTGTCTTGCGTCACGTGCCGTCTCCATCAAATCCGGAAATCAAAGAGTTCAAACTCAGAATTGATCCGCAGATCCTGAAACCCGGCAAGACAACGACAAAGAAGAGTCTTCTCTCCGTCCAGACAACGACCAGAAGAAATTGCCGACTTGTCAACTTCTCTAGTTCTGACCTATTGATCACTGGTCCACCCAAAATTTCGCTGCCGATATTCCTCATTGCTCTTTTTTTCACCCGCGGACAACATGCCTGATCGTCCACCGCGAGAGCACTGGCAATGACAGCGAATTGGCAGTAAAAGTGAAGAGTAGACAAGATGTTGTGACATGGAAAGGTACAGACAATAAGAATATCGATGTTTTCACTCAGTTCAAGTGTTTACATCTTTACCATTGCCTTCAGAGTATCTCTGTCCACGGATTCGTTCACCAAGCTGGCGAACTTTCCATTTGCAAGCGCTAGTAGCTCTAGTGGTGTACCAAACTCGACCTATGATACTTGAATCAGCAAAAAGCACGGAAAGAGAGTGAGATTTTACTACCAAGCGCCCGGCATCCAAGACCAGCTAAAAAAAATATTCAGTCTTGACATCGACGAATCCAAGAGAGGTCTCACAATCTTGTCTGCATCCATAATCGTTTGAAGTCTGTGAGCAATCGTAATGACCGTCACATCATTCTTCAGCTCTGTTCGCAGAGTCTGTTGTATCACGGCGTCAGTTTTGTAATCAATGGCGGACCTGAGAGTCGAAGATCAGTCGTGAAACAAAGGAGATGAATTTACTTGCGTCGCTTCGTCCAGAATGAGTAGCTTCGAGTTTCTCACGATAGCTCGGGCGAGAGCTATAATTTGACGCTGACCGACCGAAAGATTCGCCCCGCCCGCTGCGATATTGCTGTCCAAAGTGATCCGAGTATCGTCAGTCTCGTTTTGCAGCGAGTAGAGCCCAGAACAGCGTAATGCATTGTTCAACGTAAGGTCATCGTAGGCGTCGAAGGGGTCCAAATTGTACCGCAGGGTACCGTCGAGCAGTTCGGGCTGAAATCTCATCAGACGATACAAGGAAGAGAGAATGAAGACTGACTATTTGCGGTATGATAGTTATCGCAGTCCGGACGTCATCCAGATTGATCCTAACAGTCGGAATTCCATCCAAATAGACAGTCCCTTCGGTATAGATGCACCGTAAGAGCGAGAGCGTCAAGGAAGACTTTCCGCTCCCTGTTCTGCCTACAACACCGACCCGTTGACCAGACTTGACCTCAAAGGAAATATCTTCCAATACTTTTGGACCGTCAGATGAGTATCTTGCAGAGAGTTTCTCGACTCTTAGCTCCCCACTAGCGGGCCAGTATGCTGGAGGTTTCCCGGCCTCTAAAGGCTTTGGCTCCTGGTCCGCTTCAACATAGCTTTGGACTCGCTGGACGTTAGATTAGTCCTTGCCTTGGAAACAATGAACGAGCTCATACCTCCAGAGAGTTTGCTGACAGCTCAAACAGGTTGACTGTGCCGACCCACCAAAGGATTTGCAGACTTTAGAGCAACATAAGCCTCAATTGAAACCAACTTTCAAGAGAGCGAGCTATTACCTGAAAAGCGCTTCATGGACGAAATGAGATGTGAACCGAAGGAAAAACGGAACAAACCTGATTGTGTCAAGGAGAAACCAGCATTTCCGGAACCCGCAGTCCCAAAGTAGAGGATATAGGTGGCCAACAATGCAGTAGAAAGACCGCCTAGAGGAGCATGCTGGTCAACATGTGCTCTTTCGGGATCAAGAGCCGCTGACCGAGAGTGTCAAGTCGCATAGATATCCAGCAGATAAGATTGCGATAAGGTGTGGCTACTCGCACATAACGATTTAATCGATTGAAGGATTCCTCCAAGACAGCTGAGCCATGGGACGTGGGAGAGATTCAAAGCCCTTACAAGAATGAAAGCCTCTTGTGCTCCGTATGCACGAACAGAAACTAATCCAGCGAATGCAGCACCGAAACTGACGAATTGAGAACCATTACGAAGAAGGAACACCGCGACTTACTGTGCCAAAATGGGCGAGCGAGCATTGCTCATCTCTCTCTTTATCGCTAAACCTGCTGCCATGTACACCTGTTTTCAGTTAGAAACTATAGGCGCTGATACTTTATAATGCTTACCTGTCCCCACAGATATCCTAGAATGGACACAGGGATTACAACATAGATGAATTGAGGAGTTATGGCAACAATGGCACAAATCTCGATGATCATGGTTACACTGAGAGTAACTACCTGCGTTGCCGTCCAGGGAACCATTGTATCCACTAAAGCATGAATTCATTAGAGAATCTTGAAACCAAAAGGAAAGGAATTCACGAGCAGAGATGTCTTGGGTGCATCGCGCAATGATGCGAGAAACAGGAGTCGTATCAAGCCATCTTGCCTAAAGTGTGCCCAGAGTTGCGAAAAGACTCGAGAAACATACCTAAATGTAGCGCCTAGCACAGCTGAAACAAGCTGATTATGGACGACTCTCGAGGCCCTATTAGCAGCAAATGCGAAGATAATGTAGTCTAGCCAATGGAAAGCTAGAGAAATGACCATGATTCCAACTAGAACCAGACATTAGACGCAAGACATGAAGTCGAAGTCACATACTATATACTGCAATGTTGCTGGTGACATATTAGCAGGGAAAGGACAAAAACAGATGAATACTCACTGAGAAACCGATATCTCTGATGCAGGTTTATCAACGTATTCAGAGCTCCAGTGACCCAACCAATATGGCTGAAGAGTCATGAATACTGAAATGATGTAAGTCTTGGTCGACAGGACACCGAGAAATGCACGCGCCGCCCGAAATCGTCACGCATAGCAAATATGAGGCTGGAACCAGTATCTTGCGGTCTCCGGCGAGAGCTGTGATCCAGGGTTTCACTGTATGACAAGTCAGTGATAAGATTTGAACCAGAATATGCTTCCTTACCAGAGTTCCAACTGTACATGTGGATCAGAGAGATAACGATGATAAAACGTCACCTATCTTACCTGACATGTCCAGTCTGGATCTCCTCTGCCATGATGAGTTTGGGGGCGGCTTTGGGAGGCTTCTCCTCGACAATGGGCTCATCTTTATCCACGGTTTCAAAGATCTGCTCTTCCTCCTTCGTTTCTTTGACCAAGCGGGAATCACTGGCAAGGACGTCGGATATCGAGCCTTGGCCCCAGACCCTGCCTCTCTTGATGTCGATGCAGTATCCTGCGACTGGGGCGACAATAGCGACATTATGAGTCTGAGAGATTTTGAGGACTGCAAGTAGAGGAAGAAAAATGTTGAAGCTCACGACCAGGATGATTGTTCGGTTTGCTACCAGGTCACCAGCAAGACATTTCTGAACGATAAAAGTCGACGTGTGGACATCCAGAGCTGCCAGGATATCATCGAGGAGCAGAATATCAGCTCTCGGATTATAAATAGCTCTGAGAAGCAGTCAGCTACCAAGATGTGGTTCACGAACAAGAGAAGTTACCTCGCCAAGGTCAGTCTCATTTTTTGGCCTCCACTGAAATTTATGTAATCGTGAGTTCGATTCCCGGTCGAGCCGTCGATTTCACCAACCTCAATGTCAATCCCTTTTCGCCGACTTCAGTCGCATCGCCATTCTCGAACATGGCGATATCGGGCTCTAGGGCGCATTGGTAGATGACTTTCTTGTAGCGCTCTTCGTCGAAGGGAGAGCCAAATAGGATGTTTTGCTAGAGTTTGAGGTTAGGTCTCTGAACTTTCAGTGATAGATGACCTTACCTTGATCGTCTCGTTCAAAACCCAGGAAGTTTGATCAACATAAGCGATTCCGCCATCTCTGGGAAGATTGAACCATGAATCAGGACCAGAAGGCATGAAATGCATTTCTCCCAAAAGAGCAAGCAGCATACTAGTTTTCCCTGAAACTGTATCAGTAGCGCATTCAGATTGAATTGGAGATGTTTACCTGAACCGGTAGGGCCAACGATAAGATTAATGCATCCCGGACGGAAGATGAGCTCGTCAATATGAAGTTTGAACCGGCTGTGGTACTCGGACTCGGTTGCGCTCCAGGCAAAGGTCGCATTTCTGAAACCTATCTCCTTGTCATTTCGCTCCAAGGCTAGATCTACCGAAGCGTTTCCTGAATAGGTATCCAGTAGTTCTGTCTATGTCGACGAATCAGTGGAGGCTCAATCTCTGATGTGGAAAGCATACGTCATGCAAAAACTCGTTGACCCTGTCAAGAGAGACCTTTCCATTGATAATGTTGGTAACGAAGAAGAGGAATTGCCTCATAAGCCTAAGCCAAGTTCAGTGGAGCATCGTGGTCTAAGTTTTCACCTACTGGTTGATGAAATCAAAGACCGCAACCGAACTGAAGACGATAGCGGGGGTCAAAGCCTGACCCATGAAGACCGTCTGGAAGGAGTCAGCTAGTCCTTCAGTAGAAAGAGAGACCTTGACGCACACTGTGAAGGTAGTTAACAAAGCTTGATCAAATGAAAAATCCGATGAGCTTACTAGCAGACATAGGCGACCGTCATGTTAACGGCGGGCAGGAGGTAACTACAATAGAGTCAACAACAGATCATTAACAAGAAAGAGACATACTTGACGCTCTGGTTCATCATATCCAGTACGCGGCCTCTCATGACATATACGAGCTCTTCTTCACGCTTATCTTCGAGTTTATCCTTCAGTTTCCTTTCCCAGCCAAACATCTTGACCATGCGAAGTACATTCAGGGCTAAGTGAGTTGATTAGCAGTAACATATCTTGATGCATCCAAAAACCTACTTTCAGTGACTGTCTGAACTCTGGCGTCAGTTTTCAGTAGCTGAGTCTTCTTCGCCCTCTGAAGTGCCCGACCGATAAGCCCAGGTATCGGAAGCATGAGGACCATAACTGCCAAGCCGGCGAAAGCAGCCCAACCAAGGATCATATACAAGAAATATGCTCCCACAACAATTGAAGTTGGGACATAGAGAAAGACCCTGAGAAACTGCTGCCCTTGCGAAATGTTCTCCAAATCAGTGGTGACAAGATTATTCAACTTTCCGATGAGGTTTCCAGTCGCCGCTGAGACAGGTGCATCGGCAGTTTTGGTGTTAGTCGATGAAGTTGTCGAGGTATCATCGGCAATAGTTTCGCTAGTCGGAGTTCCAGGACTGGAAACAGTCTTGCTTTCAGGTACATCGGCTTTGACGCCTGTATGATGTAAGATTAGAGAAGACGGCGAAAAAGAACAGAAAACATACGAATTCTGAGGGAATGCTCGAACACAAGCTGGGTGATTATAGATTCCAATTGAAACAATATCTTGTTCATGGTAGAAACATACGCCTCATTCCAGACGACGACGAACGTTGGACCCAGAAAGAGCAGAAGGATCCAGACCCAGGGTTTCACGTAAGCTTCTGTCGGATCATCCATATAACTGGAGATAAGTAGGAGATAGAGTGAGCACCAAAAAAGGCATGGAATACAAAGACCTGCCTTAGGAGCCTGTTTATACCGAGTGGGCCAAGGAAATGTGCAGGATTCATTAAAGTGATGTAGCAGCCCGCTTTGAATAGATCGAAGCGGAACACCTGAATGAAGGTTATATCGGGGAATTGGTACATGCGACAGACAACGAGCCTTGATTATACCCCAGAAGATATGTCGGCTTTTGTTGGCACCAGCGAAAGCGTCAAGCTCCTGGAATAGACACTGTTACTCGAGTTACAGTTGTGAAAGAGAATCGTACTGACCTTGAAACTTCTCTTTTTCAAATTGTTGGCATAGGAATAATCTGGTAAGCTCGGGAGCTGCTCGTACTCGAGATGGTTTCCGCGGGTCTTGAAAGCTTCATAAACGACTGGATCGAGGAACATGAAGAAAAAGGATGATGCAATTGAACAGGTTTGTTCCAAATTCGGTTCTATAGGGTTCTAAAAGGTTATGAGCTTCAAGAAGGTAATGACAGCTAAAGAGAATACCTCCGGATCGTAAGGAATATAGACTCTCGGTACAAAAAGAGGAACAAAGATGGCGATGATAACGAGGACGACCACTTTTGCCCACAGCATAGATCCCTCAGCTCTGTCTAATGGAAGGTCTGTATATGTTGCCAAAGGCCATATGTCGCGATAAACGTAGACGATGGTTTGGACCCCAAGGACAGAATTTGCGTGTCGAATGAAGACTTGTGCCCAAGAGGGAAAGGCAAGGGAGCTCGCGCTCAAGATCGACGCGTAAGCCTGGGATCATCAATGTTTGAATATTTGATGTCCAAACGACATACCGCGGTTGACAACAAGGCCACTTGTTGGAGGACGAACTCGTCCTCCAACTGCACATTATCCTCATCTCTAGCTGTTCCAGTCAACGAAACGGCGGAAAGGACAAGAAGGCCCAGAGAGCCAATCAAACGGATGACTCTGAAAATACAGATGACGATGCCACCATGCTTTTCAGACCGGTGAACTTGAGAACTTTGTGGACGAGCCTTCAAGTTGAGGCCCAGGTGAATGACCAGAGATATTGAGGAGATGGCTGCCGCATAGATAGGGAAGAGATAATGGTTTGTCCATGTTCTGAATGAATGTCAGCCATGTAGATCGGATTGGCAGCCAAGAAGACTTACAGGCGAGTTTGCGAGGCCAGCCAATCTGCCAAATGTTCCGAGAGACCAGCTATTTCATAGGCGCGCAAGACGCTCATGTAAAAGATGATGGAAGGATATCTTGACGGCTTGGTGGTGGTTTTCAGTGATTCGAGATGACTCGGCTAGTGCAGACCGGAGTAGATTGCCGACGGAACAGAAGGACAGGAAGATAGTGTTCCAACTCTGTACACAGCATCGTCTCTGAGAAGCGCTGGTGTCAAGCTGAATGACAAATCATCAAAATTGGCTGAAATAGGAAGGAAGGAACCAAAAAGAGAAGTCGCCGAAAGAAATCGCACCTTTTCATGACGCGACTGCGACGCCAAGATCCAGAATGGGATTCGACGACTTGAAAATAGGTGAGTGAAAGCGAAATCAGCAAGGAAGAGCAAGAGGAAAAAATACCAAATATTACCTCTCGATAGAGAGTCGGGAATCAGGTGGCTGGCGAGCCATAGCAAAGTTCATGTCAAATCGATGTGTCAGGAGTTAACGAGGTGACGAATTCACCATACGTCATCGATTCTTGCTTGCTCGATTATAGCGACGCAACAGCTCTGCTCAGTGTAACAATTCAACCAATCCCACTATATGCCTAAATGCTTCATAACATCCGGAATAAAATGCGTTGGAGAATGCTGACATGTTAGACTCATGTCACGATCAGACAAAGCCCGCTGACGTTTTTTTGATATGGCTCGTCAGCCACCGGCATCAGCCGTGATGCCAGCCTCTCTACGAGTCTACCGAGAAAGACCTCCGCCCATCAAATCTTTCTCCCGTAGAGAGGCTGGTTACGAGCCTATGATGTATCATTCGTTGTTTAAAAAAATGTATCGTTAGTCGATGCGGATGCTCTCTGAACTTGCTGAGGGTGAGGCTTCTTGCTCTGATCCGAAAAGCGAGTAGGAAAGATGGCGAGAATTATCTGGATATATTTTCAGGCAGCACGAAGCCATTCAATTGAGGCATGGAGGAGTTGGCGCCTTCGGGACCAAGACCACAAAAATCAGAGCATCAGAATAGAATCGAATTTAAATGCATAAATATTACATAGAGGAGGTATTACTTGAATCAGAGTCTGATGCAGAACATCCAGCTGCTGAGCTACAACTGCGTCGATCGACGGTTGTGATCAACCGGTCGGACAGACTCGGAATAGCCTAGCACATTGCGGGGGTGCCTTGCATATGGACCAATCAGCGGTCAGAACATAGGCTCGTTTTCAATAAGCGGTTGGCTTTCAGTCCTCGAGCCTATCTGGAATGAAAATGAGTACAACATGAACCGGAGCTTGGTGGAAGGAACAACGTACGTGAAATCTGTTGATGACTAGTACTGGCAATGGAGTGGGGAATTGCCAGAGCCTCGACCCAAACTGCAAATCAGACCAAAGCATTCGAGTCGACCTGCTCAGTCCCCTGAAGCGCCATAGTCACAACGAAGTTTCCCCTTGTACCAAACTCCTTCATTTTCCCCCGAATTACCGTACCATTTCGACCAAGTCTTCATGTAACGCGTAACATCGGAGAAAAAAGACCCTTTCAAAAATCGCGTTAAATCAAAAGAAAAATATTCGGCCTCACCGGCGACCAAAATTTACCAAATCTGTGAAGACTTGGTCGAAATGGTACAGTAGTAGCTCTCACAACACGTCCAGGATTTCTCTCCCCATTTTCCTCACCGGAGACCCCTGGTTCGAAACGAATATTGCGGAGCAGGGCACACTGAGGCAGTCACCGTCAGTGAGATCACCATGACGAGCTGGGACCAGTTGAGCATGTCGAGACAGTTGGACACGGTCCATGGGACGACAAGGGTGAGTTGTTTCAACTTGAATGAATTCGAAGAGGAGAGGCTTTTGAATATCCATTGACTGTACTGTATGGATAATCATTGAGACACGTCTTGAGAGATCGAAGGTTATCTTGATTTGAAAGCTGAATCGCCTCTATATATCTGACGTTAGAAGGTCCACAAAGGTGGAGAGAAGATGCATACCATGATGGTTTTTAAGTGAGATATCGAGGTCGGAGAGATCAGGCACCACAAGCTGGAAGAAATCGTGGTGATGGTTCATCTCTGACAACGTTCGACGACCGGCTACTCTGAAAGACTTGATCTCAACAGGCGAGCATGCTATCCAGTTGTATATATCCTTCAAGTACCCGTCCGCCAAGTCCAAAGACAATGAAATAAGTAAGTTTTGACGAAATGAGATGTAGATTGTGGTCAACCCCATTATGAGGATGAAATCAAATTTGGGATAGGGTGAGAGTCGTGAGGTTGGGGAATTGGAAGAGAAAATGCATGACGTCGAGAACCCGCATACACTGCGTTTCACCGCCACCTAATCCAACCCTGAGCGGGTTTGATCGAGTCTGACTAAGTGCGACTAGGGTCGGATTAGGTACCTAGTCACAGTGATACCGTCGATGCGATGCAGGGCTATCTCATGCACTTTATCGAATGAAGCGACGATGAATGGCGAAAATTTTGGATTCCAATTAACATGGAAAGTTTCAATGTCTGGACAGTGGAGAGCCGTACGCGTAAACGTGGTAGGTCGTACACGAATTAGTTCCATGGGTACGCTGAAAACTTTTTGCATGTATCTGCAAAGTCGAATGTACGTAAATGGTGGAGGAAGGTACATCGCGGTCAGCGGTGATTCTGTAAGATTCAAAACCAGCGAGAATTCTGGCTGTGAATAGACAGGAGACTGAATAGGTGGTGGCGGCATCGAGGAAGCCATGCTCTGCAAACGAGCGAGCCTGATGGGAGAACCTCGGGGTCATCTTTGACATCGTCGATGATAGTGTCGTAGATTTCATTGGGAAACCTTGAGAACATGGCAGAAAACATTGACAGCGAGGACGTTGTTGACACGTGGGAAGGCGTGAAAGATATCGGTATTAGCAAGAACCACAACTGGACGTTATAACTGACGCCTTCTGTATCATTTTGTGGAATGCGAGCTGTGCGGCGCTTACCAAACTCTTACACTGAACAGCACGGCTGGAAATCAAAGATGGCAGGTCTTGGGTCTCTGCGGCTGCAGAACACTTTCGTACAGGATTCAAGTCCCAGCACGGCAAAAGTCGTTGAAACGTTGATTGGTACCATGTGTGGAAAGTAGATCCCAAGTATACAGAGCTTGAGAAAACTCTCTTGGAGTGATACATGGACAAGTCTGGGCGTGTGAATCTAGAGGTGATCTCGGGAGTTTACATTTGCCGAACGACCGCGGCATACTGTTGCATCGGTCAGGGCCGACGGAGTCCCTAAAGCCAGGACTCAAAGGACGCCCTTGGAGTGACTCGATTCTCACTTGAATCCAGCTTGGGTGGATCCCATTGCCTAGCAGGTATTAGGTGGATTCAAAGCAATTCGGAAGACCTTCAATCCGTCGCGGCCGCCGGCATGGAGCTGCGTCTGCTCTTTCTCAGACCCCTGAGAGCAAAACGTAACAACGGCGGCCTAGGAAGGAGCCTCGAATGACTCATCAGTATTGAGCTCTTAAAGATCTGAGACTCATCTCGACATCATTGTTATCACTGCGCAGTATCGTGCAGCAAGAGTAACGACGCTCAATGCTCATCATTCTGCATGTATTATATACGTACTACATGTGTTTTCGGCCGCCGTATCGTCTTGTTTTGCATTTTGTCCAGAACGAGCTAAATTGGCCCCCGTTACTTCTTTGTTCATGCGTACCATCAGTCAAATGACCAGCAACACTCCAGAATCAGATATTGTCGAACGACCTCGTGTTCCTTGTTCACTCTTCCGCCGTTTGGAACTTTGGATTGCCCCATCGTGCCCGTTTTGGTGGACCGTCATCGAAAATCTTATCCTGTACTTGTCAAGTCAAAGTGGAGTCTTTCTTCCTAGTTCGTCTCTCATCTCCAGGAGTCTATGTATGTGCAGTCGACTTGAAGTCGAACTCAGATCAGATCATGTTCAATGGTCGACATGACGGGTGTTTGGTCTGTATCGCGCAAGAAGAGTCGGATGCCATGGTCAGCATCGGTTCCTCGTGTCCGAGCACCTACCAATGCACCTTTGCGAGATAACAGAAGGAGGGGCGCTAGATTAATGCCAGAAGTGTTAATACTATCAATTAGGCCCTCTAAGTCAGCCGCAGAGTCTTCGGTCATTTCTTCAGTCTTGTGACCTCGGTTGCCAAATAAAATTTCACAGAACAAGTTGGTATATATTATGGTGCTGGATTGAGTTATTCTGTGTGTATTGTACGTATCGATGGCCGGAGGATACCAATGGTAGTGAGAGTTACCTGCGTCATAGGCGAAAATTTTCCGGTAAAATATGTATAAATAACCGTACTGAACTGTATTGAATATGACAACAGCGTCTTTCTTGGTAGAGGCTGGAGGGTCGGTCACCGGAGTAACTGTTCTTTTCTTTCTCCATAGTCTTTGCTTTCTCATGACCCTCCAAAGTGAGCATTTTGATAGTTCAGCGTCCAATGTCGAACCACCACGGCGGAAAAATGGCGTCTCATCGTCGTCATCGTCATTCTTCAGTGAGGCTGTGTCATAGGGATCAGGGTGATTAAAGAAAATCCTTCGTCTGGATGTCTGTGGGTTGACGGGAAGAGGATCCTAGTTAGAGGAACATATAAATCACCACAACATCGAGTCTGACAACAAAAAAAATCGACCTGTACAAACGCAGGAAGTTGAAAAATCTGTGAGGATCTATGGTCACGAAAAATCAAACTTCGAACAAATTTCGTGGTGAAGGCCGCGGGGTGGTGAAAAATAAGAAAAATAGCGTAACATTTTACGCATTCATGCATTAAGAGGGAATCGAACCCCCGGCGGGTCGAGCTTGAATTAACTCAATGGCAACGACCCAGGTTACCACTACCCCATTAATGCATGTAAGAGGCACGGACTGGCTTAACATGACATACATGCTGCATATAGCTGCAAAAAAAGCGCTCCAAGGTTTCTTTGCTCCACCGTCTTTATTGCTAGGATTTGAAACATCCGACAAGGTGATCACAGAGAGCGGGGAATGGATATCTTGTTGAAGCTTAAGGTGATCCTGGATCCGTCTAGAACTTCAACTTAGAAGATTTTCGAGCCAGTCGAGTCAGAAGGCTGAACACGGACTGAATTTGTTGGCTTAATGTAGGGTTTTTCCAAATCAAAATTCCGTTGAGCGGAAGTCGTGGCACGTGCCGGACCGTCAGCCGCGACTTGCCCGACGAGACCCAGAAAAATCATTTCTGCTTCTCGAGCTATCTTCGAAGAGCGTCAAATTACATGAACGATAGAACTTTGAACAGAGTGACGGAAGAGAGTAAACTATCAATCGTTTGGACGCTGCAAAACTCTTCACAGCAAAGCAGCTGCCTTCATTTGGCCTTCATATACATTTGGGCGCGTACACTCACGTTCTCCTTCCAGCCGATTTGAGCTAGTCGTCTTGTGGTTTGGCCGAAGATGGAGCTTGAACCTTGAGAAATGTCAATATCGGCTCATGCATGGGCATTGAATAGCCATACCATTCGCACTTGAACCATTTATGGCCGTCCTCTTGATCGATTATACAGCTCTTGTTTCAACTCTGACGCCGCCTTTGATATTCCCTTTGTCGTCGTCGTAGATGATGGTGAGTATCTTGGTATCACCACTGATTTGCTCCGGGAAGGAACTCTGAGAGCTGCGGTCAACAACTGTCAACCAGAAGGGAAATAAACTATGTAGAGATAACGTACCTTGTTACGCCTTTCGAGATCCCAACTGCCGAGCCAGTGTTCCATGAAGCAACCGACAACCTGGCGAGCAAATTGACGATATGCCCAGTCAATACATTGCCGTGAATCCTTCGTCTATGCTCAGGCTGAGGCTTCAGCTGGCTGAGAGGCCTTTCGAAAATCCAAAGAGATAGCGGAAAAGGATGAATGGAGGGGAAGACGAATGCGACATGATAGCTTGGTCAGAGGCAGAGCCAGGGTGCCTGCAGAGATAGTTGAGACAAGGGAGAAAAGTCGAGGAAGGGTCGACAAACCGAAATCATCGACCGAAACCGAGACTGGCCCACGAATCCTTGCACTGGAAATTTCGCAAGAGGTGATCATTCTGAGAGGCCTGCGTTTTCTTCGGCGACCTGCCTCCAAATACAAGCAAAATATCATGTTCGCCGCCAATCTGATACAGAAGTTGGACAAAGTCGTCGGAAAGGATATAAAGTCGACGGACCTAAAGATTTATGCTGTTCTTCATCTGGTTCCGGTGACGGATATCAAGGAACAGCACCCATGTCATGTCTGCTACAGAATTGAGCTTGCTGAGCAATGGCAAGAGTGCCTTGAACGGAGAAGATGGGCTGGGTGGCTGAACACCAGGCGGTTTGTTGAAGCCCACGGTTGCTTTGGAATCAGCTTGGGCTCGGTCATAGCACGTAAAGAGGATCTGGGAACAAAATGAGAACCCAGAAAAGGACCTACGTCGGCCGAGGACCAAGACCAAGCAAAACTTCAACCAGGAACCTTGATCGAGTCTGATCAATGTCGGGTTAAAATTACACATATGATCTCAGCAATTGACGACAGAGATTTGGCGTCCTGAAGAGCAAGGAGCGACATGGTTATTCAGCTCGGGGTCGGGATGGGATGGCGGGAAATTGTGACATTGTGACCAAAGGTCGCATTCATGCTTTTGGATCACGCCGTCAATTGAGTGATGAAGGTAGGCTCTCCAACCACGAATCCACCCAGATTTTGACCGCATTATTTTCAGAATCTCCTGCGGACATTAACAGAGAGCCGCGCAAAGTCTCTGTGCCCAGACAATGACCTCAAGTTATTGTTAACGACTGTCAGAGATGTCCGAGTGAGTGATTAGACTATGGCTCCAAATTTTCACAGCAAGCTCACCCTAGGCTCAGGTTAACGATTCCAAAGCGTCGCTTTCGGATCCCTTCTATGATTCGCTCGAGAATCTCCTCCACGACCTCCGAACCATCAGCCTGGTAAGCGGCTCTATTGGCGGCGGCTTATTGTCTGACGCGTCTGTTTTCAGGATAATCACGACGCAGAGGCCTTTTTGAAGCCAGTTTCGAAGGCCGACGCCCCAGATTACTATGACGGTGCGCTCTATGTCGCTCTAGAATGCGCGGAAGCTAATTATTTTATTCAGTCATTCAAACGCCTATGGACCTACAAACAATGCTCAAGAAGGTCAAGCAGAAGACATACAAGTCTAAGAAAGAGTTCAAGGACGATTTGGATCTTATCTGGTCAAATTGTGTCACCTATAATGCGGTGGAGGTGCGCTCGCTACTTGGTCTTTCGACCAAACCTTTGACCGTTTTGTTCTAGACTCATCCCCTCAGACAATGCGTCAAGCGTCTGAAAGTCAAGGCGGACAAGCTTCTGACCCATATAACCGACCGCAAAGACCGTACAGACCCTGGGCTTGGGGAAGCCCAGAACAGTCGGGTCTCCATCAAGCTCAACGGCCATCTCAATGGTCATTCCACCCCAGGCATTGCCACCCCACTCGTTCGACGTCCCCCCAATGGAAGGCCATCAACCAAAATACCGATAATCCTTCCTCCGAGGAAACTTCCCATATCGCAAAACATCACGTTCGCCGATTCTCCAGCCCTCGTTCGCACACCAGCTGGTATGGGCCAGTTTATGGAGCTCAGCCAAGGCATCGACCAACATTTTGACGCTCCATCAACGAGTACAGACCAACAGCTCCTAGGTCGTCTACGAGAAGTCGTCCCCGGGTCTGTAGAATCGGAAGAAGACGAGGAGATGGACATAAAAGAGGAAGCAGATGAATCCACCGCCTTGGCAGCTCTCGGATCCAAGCGCAAATTGTACGTCGGTCGATGTCTCTTTCTCGTTTTACTCAACTTTTTCTCCAGGAATGGCTCGCCTGCAGAATCAAGGCCTCGGAAACGCGTTCGATATACAAACCAGTGTTCGGTGCCGATCCCTCCAGACGATGATCCCGTTAACAGATTGTGGTGGACAGCGGTGCAATCTACTTCCATGGCAGCCAATGGACTTCCCGACATCCCTTTCGCTTGTTCATCTTCGACGCCAATGGGGCGAGAACCAGAGGTCGTCAAACGGAAACGGAAACGGAAAAGGTCCCCAGAACCTGCGAAACCGAATTCTTTGCTTGCCTTGATGAATACCAATATCCGAACGATGAAGCGGGTTCGACATACGCATAGCAAGTTTGCTGCGTTAGGGCTGGGTGGTTCGAATAATGAAGATGGAGAAGAACCGGTGCCTATGATGAGCGCTGCCGGGCTTCGTTTGGAGAAGTTTGACGACGAAGCAGCGATTGTGGACGACAAGATCGACGAGAAGTCCTGGAGCATGAAGGCAATCGGCAAGCGGAAGATGCTTCCTGATATTGGCGAAGAGAATGCCGCAGACTGTCTTGGTTGGATGGGCGGCAAGGTTTTGGAGCATGCTGGGTTCCAAGGTGCGCTATTCATTCCTCAATTTATCATTCAAATGCTGAGCCTTTGGTCTTAGGGACATCGAAAGTTGCCCTGGACGTTCTTGCGAGCGTAACTTCGGAATATTTGATGAATGTCGGCCGTACTATTCGATATTTAAGCGACAAGCATGGCACAGCCATGACTGCGGAGGTAAGATCCGCTCTACAACCTTATTGTATTGTCTGACAAGATATTTGTATAGGAAATCATATTGCATACTTTATTCGAGAGCGGGATTTCCAAAGTCCAGGATCTCGAGCGCTACATCAAGGACGATGTTGAACGATATGGATCGCGACTGGGAGATCTAGAGAAGAAGCTTGTCGGAGCATATCGCGAGACTGTCACCCGCCTTGTCGACAATTCTTCTCAGACTGCTGTTGATGATGGGGACGACGAAGGGCTGTTTGATGAGGAAGATGAAGAAGAGACGGGCGCTCTTGCACGGTACGTGCTTTTACGCTATATCGATTCATTACCCTGACAATGGTTGTTTAGTGGTGACTTTGCTGATACCCTTGGGGTTGACTTCTTCGGCTTCAAGGAGATGGGTCTCGCAGAAGAATTTGGTCTTTCGAGTCTCAGCATACCGCAGAGCCTGCTCAAGGGCAAGAGGAAGAGAATGAAGCCATCTGAAATGTACGTCTTGACCTTCATTTTTCTCTACCTCAGAGATTAACAATCATCTCTAGCATCAAACCTACAGAACCGCCGCCACCATATCCACCGCCACCACCATTTGTCATTATGACTGCTTCTCAAGTCGACGACCAGATTGGTTTGCTCAGACCCTATTATTTATCGCGCTTCACCGCTCTCTCACAACCAGCACCTCCGCCAGCTCCTTCACAGGCAAATCCTTACCCTTCACATGCAAATGTTATTCCTCATCGACAAGATCATCAGGATAGAGACACGGTCCTTCCAGATGATGCTGCCGCTCCAGCCCAGATGAAACTCGGTCCAATCGGGCATGTCATCAAGCCTTCTGCCAATGCTTCCTCGTCGAAAAAGAAGGCCAAAGTCGCTACACCTGCAGCTGCAGGCGAACCTTCTCCGCCAAAGAAGAAAAAGGCGACTGGTGTTGGGACAGGCAATGGTCGAAAGAAAAAGCTAATGGAGGCACAACTTGCGTCTCAGATGCCTCCATATCCGCCTGTCGTCGCTGCCAGTGCTTGATGTTGCGGTGTCTCCTCATACCATTTGTAGCTTTTCTACGTATTTACCTGACGGATAGCATTTTGTAGCATTATTCATATTTTCTGAGCACGATCTAAATGCTGTTTCTGCTCCTGACACTGCTTGGATCTACAGCGTTTTTCAAATGGTGTTTTTGTGGCTTTTTTCCGGAGAGGCATAGCCTCCGCAGTAAAGTTGCAAATTTCGGTTTTACTGGTTGCTCTGAACGCTCTTTGCTCTGTCTACACCATCTTCGTATATCTCGGCATTCAGGAGATTTTTCTATGAATTTTCTGAATTTTCTGGGCCAGTTCTATATAAAGTGACGTCGAGAATCCTCGAGAAACATCTGGCCGAAGCACAGCCACAATCGGGAAGCTGTGTTCCTTGATACTTTTACGATAAAAGGGCGGGCGCTTCACCTCAGCTCTCCAACACAACTCTTAATTTCATCTCAATCATGTCTTACGGTGGCGGCGTCAGTAATAATCCTGTCTTGCAGTTCATTTCTGATATTGGTCGCCTTACAGTACGGTGGTGCACCTGCAGGAAATTATGGTCAAGGCGGCGGATATCAACCACCCTCGAACTATGGACCGCCGCCGCCTGCTGGTATGCGCTTTGTTAAAGGTCGCTGCTTGTTCTGATGCTAGAAAAAAGGCGGTTATGGCGCTCCAGGCGGCGGACCTGGAGGATTTGCTGCAGCAGGACACGGTGGTGCCCCGCCAGGCGCTGATCCTCAGTCCGTATTCCTTCATCCACGTATCGAAACCCTCGTTGATTCGCGCAATAGATTGTGGAATTGGTTCACCTCGGTCGATACAGACCGATCCGGCGCGATTACTGCTCCAGAGCTAGGTGGGTTCCAGCGTCTGTGGCCACGAAGATTGACTGATCTCGCTACCAGAACGTGCTTTAATCAATGGAGATTGGACCCGTAAGCCTCTTGACTCCATCTGCTCAGCGTCTTGTTGACTCTGGTGGCCATTAGCATTCGATTTGGATACCGTCAAGCTTCTGATGACCATCTTTGTGAGTCGGCTCCATTCGTCGACGCCACTACAGGTTCTGATCCTGTACAATAGGATACCGACCGCAGTGGCACCATCGGCTTCAACGAGTTCGCTGGTCTCTGGAAATACATCAAGGATTGGCAGAACGTTTTCAAGCACTTTGACAGAGATCGCTCGGGATCTATCGATGGCAGGGAATTGCAGGACGCGTTGCGTCAATTTGGGTGCGTTTCATGTCGAGTTTAAACGATTCAGCCTTCTGATCCGTCGTCCAGATACAACTTGTCTCCAGCCCTGGTCGATCTTGTTCAGAAGAAATATGGTGAGTCGGGCCTGGACCTTGATTTCTATGTCTGATTTATCTACCCGTCGGGGTAGATGTTAAAGCCTCTGCAACTGTTGGACATGGGATGCCAACTCCTGGAATCTCCTTCGACAGATTCGTCCGTGCATGTGTCGTGTAAGCTCTTCCAAGGAGCACGTCTATTCAATCTCACTGTCTTTACAGCGTTAAGCAGCTCAGCGAAGCCTTTGGGAGACACGATACCGACCGTGACGGCTGGATCCAAATCAACTATGACCAGTTCATGCAAACTGTGTTGAGCCTTCCTTGAACAAACCTCTTTTCTATTTTCCAATACTGTATGAAATCTGTACGAATACGTGTAGTCGAATGATTTCTGTCTGTAAATATCCTTTCCCAGTTTCCCCACACAGCCCCGTCCAGTGCGTTAAAGTATTTAGCCATGGTTCAATAGGACCTGTTGCAATCAGGCAATCTGATTTTTCTGGAGAGACTTCAGAATCATAACTTGTTGAATGCGGATCGACATGATAGTGCCTCGAACAGGGCATAATGGTATCGGTGTGGTCGTTGTGGCCGCCTACTTCAAGTTCAACCATGTTATTGAGCATATTCCAGTGTACCGGAGAGCGTCTTACCTCCGAATTAGGCTGGCGCTATTGACCTCGAAAATCAAGTGAGATGCAATATGTTGGTCTTTAGGCCAACCCACCATGATACCTTGTACCCGGTACTTTCCCAAGACTGGCAGCCTTGATCAACCATTCGAAGGCATTTTTACTGCTGGCTTCAGGGGGATGTTCGTTGTTCTATTCAGTCTCGAGAGATAGAAAGATCCCGGATTCTGTTCTCGAGCGAAGAAGCCTGGGTGAGACAGTATTGTAGCTGTCGACGCAGTTCACCTGTCCCAGCGAACAGCTCTTGATGAGCCCTATATAATTCCGAGTTCCTGGGACCTGACAGTCTTTAGGCTCCAATTTGTTCTCCAGCGTTAGAGAGCGTCGCCCTATCATAGGTCCAGGACAAGAGGATGTAATATGATGTATATGGCCAAGAAGAACAAAAGAAGAAAGGTTGCTTAAAAAAACACGTGCTTCGCCCAGCTCTGTTCTTTCGGCTTGTCCGACATGCCGTGCTTCTATCATCATTCACATTGGCAGACCATCTAGAGTCTTGGCGCCCTCGTTTCTAGCAGATGCTCGGTAGCTTTGGAACATCATTCTCTACGTCAACTGTTGAACATATCATCTTTTTGCGAATGAATTGGATGCCTCGAACTGGTTCTCGGATTGTTCACGAATGCCTGTTCAAAATGATCCATGATCCAACCAGCATTCTTATAAAGGCCCAGTCTCAGAGGAGAAAGGATTAGTTCGCAAACGATGAAGCTCTTCGCCCTGGTCTCTGTGGCAGCTGCATTTACTCGTGCGTTTCTGCATCCAATATTTCTACTGCCATTCCTGATCGTTGCATTTCAGACGCGTTAGGCCTGACTCTCATTGACAACCCACCACCCTCCAGGTCGTTGGTCCCCGGAGCCTTGATTCTCAACGGCACAGTAACTGATACTACGACCATCGACAATACTGTTGCAATCGTTAACCAAAAATCTGGCCCCTCTGGGGCACCAAACCAGCCTGTCCCACCTGTATTTGTTACCGCTCTCGACGGGAAGCTTACTCACCAAGCTGTGACCCGTCGGGATGTTCTAGAGCGCACTTCTGGTCCTTCAGACAAACGCTCGATTGCCAACTATACCTTGATTTTCAGCGGTACTGGAGTTAGTCCCAATGACCGGGATGGCTCGATTGAAGGTATGTTTCTGACATTTGAACCTCTGAGGTCGTCTTGCTCATGAATATCTAGGCACTGCATTCCTGACCTTCACCACCGTGAACAACTCGACCTACAACATCGAAGCATGTCTCGATTTCTGTGATGGTATCGAACAATGTGGTATGTCTCTCGTTGGATGGTATTTTCTCCTCACTGATCCCTTCGTCTGCAGTTTTCGTCAATTTATATTACGAATTCAACAATCCTGGTTTGGTGACTTCGAACCTCAAATGCGCTGCATATGCCGATATACATAATGCGACCGAGAAAACCAATCGAGGCGGTCAGCAGCTAGCGCTACCACCAATTGGCGTGACGTACATTCAGCAGAGCAGCGGATATGCAGCCAAATCTATCGAGAACCCGGCTACTCCAGAGGGCTTTGAACTTGTTTTTGGTCCAATCAATGGAGCCAATAATGCACCTGGGGTTCGTAATATATCGCCATGTCCGTTTTGTGTTTCTGATGCTTTTTACAGTTTATGGGCTTTGCTTTCCTGGACAGATACGATGTTCAGGCATGTACGGATCTTTGCAGGAGTCGAGGTGCTGACCCGAATGGTGGTGGATGTCAAGTAGGTTTGCATGTCTTTGGGCGCTCTAGACTGACCGCCGTCCAGTTTGTTAACATATGGAGAGCGCTAGTGGATGGGATACCGACCACATATACCTGCTCTTTCGTACGTCTCACCTCTTCGTTTATCTCTGTTCTAATAGATTTCCAGTACTATATCCCAGCAGACCAATCGAGCGCTGTAAACACCGGGCAAGGTGATTTGCAGGTGACATTTTCTCGGGGCTATCGTCGTATCTCTGTCCTTCCAGATGGCGGATTCGAGAGCTTCAGCAACTGCAAAGGTAAAGCAGTCTGCTTCACCGAATCAGATGCCAATTGGATCGGCGCATGCGATTTCGGAGGGCAGTTGGATGCTGTAATCTTCGACTTTCCGCTTTTTGCGCATTCGGGACACTCAGCCGTGGCGCTTGGGTCTGCAAATGGGTTCGACAACCATCCGGGCAGCTTTACTGCCGCTCACCCGTTGACAACGAAACCTGGTCGAAATTATGTTGTGCAATTGTTCCATGGGGGCTTTGTGGCTAGTTCCAAAGCGCAAAAGTCGTCCGTCACGATCAAGTGGAATGGGCAGACTATTGGCACGATCTCCGCCGGGAACAGTCCCTGGACCTTTTTCCAGTTCCCAGTGAAGGCCAAAGGAAAGGATACGTTCTCCTTCACGGGAGGGTCTTTCCCAGCCTATGACTTTCTAGATGATATTTTCATTTTCCTGGCTTGAGGACGCTTTTTGGGGAACTTTGGACGATTATCAATTATTTTTGGTTGTAGAATTGAAGTATGAGCTGAATTGAAGTAGGAGCTGTCCGTCATACTTAGACCCTCGAGGCACCCAAGAACGTCCATTAAGGGCACAGGTGATTAAGGGTCACCATTCAACTATTCTACCATCCAGGTGTACCAGTCCACAGAACAGTCCGGAAAGGCCACCGCATATTTTCACCAGTGCTGGCTTCACCGCGAAGTTCGTTGCTCCTCGAGAGACAGAAAGATCTCGAGCTTTGTTATATCTTTAAGAAGCCTGGGTTGGGCAGTATTGTAGCTGTCGTTGAGCTGTCGATGGTTCAGCTTCCCTAGCGAATAGTTCTTTCGGATGAGCCCTGCAGCTTGCCTGCAGCGATACTTAATAACGTATTAGGCCGCCAGCGGCAGGTCCCGCTACCTAGACCCCGATTCTCTGTTTAACGCGGTTTCTGGGTCGCTATTGTCTACTGTATGAGTAACATTTCGATGGGGATTTATGACGGGAGGAGGCGAGACCGAGCGTGAAGAGTCACCAGACGGAGAGGGCGATCGTGAAGTGTCACCAGCGGTTACTTGCTTCCAGGTACGTGGACTCATTGGGAAACCTAAATCATCATCAACATCCATAGTACTATTTATCTGCTCGAGAGTTCTCTCATTCACCACCCGGGGATCATCAATGTCTGTCGCAATAGTCGTCATTTCAAAAGGATTCAAGGGAGAGTTCAAATGGGTACAAGGTTCAAGTGGTTCAATTGGTTCAACTGGTTCAACTGGTTCAACTGGTTCATTGTTTTCATCATGTCCTGAAATGAGCAACGTCAGAGGATTGTCATGAATAAGAGACAACATGCTTACCGGGACCAGACAAGACATTGGCTTGACCTGACTCAGTCTGGATTAAAGACTGGAGCGGACTCGGAGGGATGGAGGACGACATTGGCACATCTGTTCTCGCCGCATCTCGATCTGAAACGTCGAAAACGTTCAGAAGGCAACAAGAAGAGACGAGTGAACGACCAACTAAGAATTCGGTAGGTTGAAAGGGCATCCAAATAATCTTGTCCGAGCTCAACATCGGTGACGATGGCCTGGTTTCTAGTGAAAACCAGACTGACGGAGAAAGGGTTGCCATCGGAATCTGGACCAGTGAGCAAGGCTCAACGCCTGGACTGGCGGCCGCTGTGTAAGGAAAAGGGAATTCCAGGATTGATGGTGACCGAGACAAGTTTAGCGTCTAATCTGAACGATTGCATGTGGAGGATGGGAATGGAGAGCGGGGATGAACGTGAGAGCCAGAGTCTGCAGATGGAGGACGTCGCTAGTGCCGGGGATTGAACTCGGGTGTATCATACAACCGTGTATCAAACATGTATTAATACGTTCAATACATGGACAGGCTGAAAGTCAGGTATTGAACCTGTATTGAACCCAATATCCCTCAAAAATGTATTCAGGAGGTCCATAGTACATCATAGTCAGTTTCACAGCAATCTGGCATAGTACGAGTAAGCCGCGAAGACCCAAGAGGCGGAGGTCACAGATCTGCCCAATACACATGGTCACACTGTCACATTTGTCATCTTTTTTTTTCTCTCGCTGTCCGGCATGGGCGTCTCCCTGCCGGAGCATGAAGCGCCTCTGCTAAATTCATTACTGATGAAAAATTTGGTGCCCCTCAGCTGAAGAATGTTATGGAAACGGTCTTCGGACCTTATGCAGGGCAGCAGGGAAATCCTGAGGCGGAAACCTGGAAAAAATACGATGATGTATTGAACATTCAAGTCCCAGCGAGTTCAATACATGTTTAATACATGTTTCATACGTTCCATACAGAAATATTTTCGCCTGCGGCGCACCGGCCCGTCTACCGATTGATACGTTCCATACCAATCAATACCAACGATACCGGATGCCTTCAGCATCCATACATTTGAGACAGCCCGAATTAGTTCAATCCCCAGCACTAGACGTCGCGGTTCCCGATCATGTATTGAAGGTACATTCGTAAAACAATCGGGCGAGGCCTTGCTCCTAGACATTGGTTACCTGGGTATTCGTCTTGCCGACCAGGTGAAACTCAGAGGACGACGAAAACACATGATAAAGTCACGGCACCGGCACTCGGTCCGGTCTTTCTCCCTTCGCGCCTGCAGTCGAGTTCCTCAAGAAGTTTAGCCCAGGGCGGCAGGTATCACAATGTATGTCTCGGCTTTGGAACAGCGAGCTCTGACAAACGATCCTCAGCGTTTGAGGCGTCGCCACCGATTTGACACCAAATTCCTACATTTCCAAAGCGTTGCCATGCCGCTGGCCTGGGCTCACTCAAAAATTTTGTCTCTATGACACTATGGGGCCCTCATAAGATTAGGTGTACATTGTGATTCTGAATGAACAGCCACTATTCTTTAGATTAAGATTAGCACGACGTGCGAGCATCCTTTCCAACAACAGCTGTTTCCAGAAGGGGTCCATGAAACACTCCTGGACCGGCCTCCGATCACGAAGCACTAGCCTTACTCAATTTACTTTATTTCGCCAATTTATTTTCTCAATTTATTTTTTGATGCTGGTGATACGACCTCTTTGAGCATAGCATGTGATATCTGGGTTTGAACTGTGTGTGTGCATGCCGAGAGCCCGGCATCAATCAACAAACCTTTCCAAGTCCCAGCCACCATGCTTCCCGTTGGTAATGGAGCCTTTGATAGCCTCGAGATGCTCAGAAATGTAGCCACGGACATGTCCCCAGCTCAGAGCCAATCTCAGACCCAACCTCGAGAATTATATTCAGGTTCCGACATCACATGTAAGGCCCAAAGAGGTCGTATCACC
Organism: Mycena floridula; assembly: GCA_029320655.1. NCBI lineage: Eukaryota > Fungi > Basidiomycota > Agaricomycetes > Agaricales > Mycenaceae > Mycena > Mycena floridula. The sequence goes on along the minus strand of JARIHS010000034.1, from coordinate 664,278 downwards.
GGCATCAAAAAATAAATTGAGAAAATAAATTGGCGAAATAAAGTAAATTGAGTAAGGCTACTGCATGTGTTTCCGACTGCATGCGTGCCAAGTCCCAGCCGTGGCATCGATTGGCATCGGGCATGAGTTTTGGGACGCCCGGTCTATGCTGCCTTTCATTGGTAATTTATTTCGGCTGGGCCTACTATCCTCCAGTGCAGTGTTATGATCTCTGATTCAATAATAGAGCACAAAAACGGCTTGGTTGCCTAGGTTAGGGTAGGCGGGATGGCCACGGTTCGAATTCCCATCATTGATGTCGAGATGCGCTTAGTCACTGCGTTCAAGGTTCTTTAGATGACAGTATTGATGAACGGCAGCACTGGAGGTCCCTTCTGAAGACATTCTTGCAACAAAACAGGCGTAGAATAGCCAAATAACGCGTTTTGGGAGACTCCTGGAAATGCCGACTATGAGCGGCATCTCGGCCATCCAATCTAATCTTATCTGCCCACCTGTGAAATCTCGCAAGTGCGATAAACGGACGTGGAAGGGTCCTAAAGATATCTGGTGGAAGTCCTCTTGGTGTTTAGTTGATTTTACAATAGAGCAATCAGCATTGGTATCAGCAATATCGAGTCATCACACGTGACACACTTCCTATTTTGTATTGCAATGAGCTGCAGATGGCGTTAAAGGTCAATATTGTATCATAATGACCTCTGTTGTATCATCATGACCATTGGAGCTCCTCATACTACAATTACGGTACGCAGGAGAGCAGCAATATGGTATGTGGCGCATTCATCAAATGATAAAAGATAAGATAATATTGGTGCCGAGTTGCCGACAGTGCCCGGCATTTTCCGGAGTGCGCCAAACACATTTTTGGAGCATTTCACAGCCTTTCCAGTGCATTTCCATAGGGTAAAGTGCTTTCTTATATCACAGATATGACTCTGGCCGACTCACAGAATTAATGACCAATGTTTTGACCCATCAATGATGGGAATTCGAACCGTGGCCATCCCGCCTACCGTACTAGGTATTCGTCTTGCCGACCATCATGGCGGTGAAACCCAGAAGACGACGATCCAAACGGCAAACGAGGAAAAATGGTGATGTATTCAAAGAAGAGACACCGAAAAGAGCAAAGATTCACCATGGATTCACCAAAATATGTAGAGAAGACACATGAGGAATACAGTACCGGAAAGGAGAAGAGCACCGGCAGGAGAGAACAGAATGAGTTGACGAACAAATAAGGCACGCCCCATGAACAGAGCTTTGTAAACAAGACACGCCCCATGAACACAGCCACACACCACAAAATACTTTTTTTGGCGGGTACAAATTTAGTGCGTGACAAGACCCACTACCAAGGTAGCGGGAATTCTAGTCGGGGAGAGTTCCTGGGACCTGACAGACTTGAGGCTCCGATTTTGGTTCTCCAGTGTTAGAGCGCGTCGCCATATCACAGGTCCAGTGTCAGGAGAATGTCGTTTGCCGTATAAGCTTAAAGTATTGTAGACTTTGAAGCCGGCGGTCAAGCAAAACACGTGCCACTTTGCCCATCTGTTCTTTCTCCCATCTTCCTGCTCCGATCGCACGACACGCTTCTATCATCATTTGTTAGCAGACCCAGACCATTCAGAGTCGCGAATGGCGCCTTCTTTCTAGCAGAACCTCGGTAGCTTTGGCTGAACTTCCATTCTATATGTCAGCTGAACATGTCACCTCTGTGCGAATGAATTGGATGCTGCGGGCTGGCTTCTTTTTTGTTCACAGATGTCTGTTCAAAAGCTGATCTATGATCCAACCAGCCTTCTTGTAAAGGCCCGGTTTCACAGCAGAAAAGATTAGGACGCAAACGATGAAGCTCTTCGCCCCGGTCTCTGTGGTAACTGCATTTGCTCGTGCGTTTCTGCATCCAATATCGCTACTGTTATTCCTGATCGTTGCATTCTAGACGCGTTAGCCCTGACTCTTATTGACAACCCAGCACCCTCTGGGTCGTTGATTCTCGGAGCCTTGAATCTCAACGGCACAGTAACTGATACCACGACCATCGACAATACTGTTGCAATCGTTAACCAAAAATCTGGCCCTACTGGGGCGCCAAACCAGCCTGTACCACCTGTCTTTGCTACCGCTATCGACGGGAAGCTTACTCACCAAGCTGTGACCCGTCGGGATGTTCTAGAGCGCACTTCTGGTCCTTCAGACAAACGCTCGATTGCCAACTATACCTTGATTTTCAGCGGTACTGGAGTTAGTCCCAATGACCGGGATGGCTCAATTGAAGGTATGTTTCTGACATTTGAACCTCTGGGGTCGTCTTGCTCACGAATTCTAGGCACCGCATTCCTGACCTTCACCACCGTGAACAACTCGACCTACAACGTCGAAGCATGTCTCGATTTCTGTGATGGTATCGAACAATGTGGTATGTCTCTCGTTATATGGTATCTTCTCCTCACTGATTCCTTCATCTGCAGTTTTCGTGAATTTGTATTACGAATTCAACAATCCTGGCTTGGTGACTTCGAACCTCAAATGCGCTGCATATGCCGATATACATAATGCGACCGAGAAAACCAATCGAGGCGGTCAGCAGCTAGCGCTACCACCAATTGGCGTGACGTACATTCAGCAGAGCAGCGGATATGCAGCCAAATCTATCGAGAACCCGGCTACTCCAGAGGGCTTTGAACTTGTTTTTGGTCCAATCAATGGAGCCAATAATGCACCTGGGGTTCGTAATATATCGCCATGTCCGTTTTGTGTTTCTGATGCTTTTTACAGTTTATGGGCTTTGCTTTCCTGGACAGATACGATGTTCAGGCATGTACGGATCTTTGCAGGAGTCGAGGTGCTGACCCGAATGGTGGTGGATGTCAAGTAGGTTTGCGTCATGTCTCTGGGCGGTCTAGACTGACCGCTCATCTAGTTTGTTAACATATGGAGAGCGCTGGTGGATGGGATACCGACCACATATACCTGCTCTTTTGTACGTCTCATCCCCTTCGTTTATCTCTGTTCTGATTGATTCTCAGTACTATATCCCAGCAGACCAATCGAGCGCTGTAAACACCGGGCAAGGTGATTTGCAGGTGACATTTTCTCGGGGCTATCGTCGTATTTCTGTCCTTCCAGATGGCGGATTCGAGAGCTTCAACAGCTGCGGGGACAACGAAATCTGCTTCACCGAATCAGACGCCAATTGGATCGGTAAATCCGATGTTGGAGGGCATCTCGATGCTTTGATCTTCGACTTTCAGCCTTATGCGCATTCGGGACATTCGGTCGCGACCCTCGGGTCTGGAGATGGGTCGGATGCCCATTCGGGTAACTTTACTGCTGCTCACCAGTTAAAAACGATCCCTGGTCGAGATTATGTTGTGCAATTGTTCCATGGGAGCTTTTTGACCGATTCCAAAGAGCAAGGGTCGTTCGTCACGATTAGGTGGAATGGGCAGACCATTGGCGCGATTCTCGCCGGAAATAGTCCCTGGACCTTTTACCAGTTTCCGGTGAAGGCCAAAGGAAAAGATATGTTCTCCTTCAGGGGAGGGTCTTTCCCAGCGTATGACTTTCTGGATGATATTTTTATTTTCTTGGCTTGAGGACGCTTTTTGGACACCTTTGGACAATTATTTTAGTTGTAGAAGTGAACTAGGAGCAAATCATTACTAAATTGTTTTGGACTTGAGGAAACAAACTTGACAATGCACGTGATGTTGCCTTTCTGGCTGCTCCGCAGTCAAGTCCTCGTCGCGCATCTAAATCCGAGGCTAAAACGATACAGAAACGCTCTCATCCTGATTCCTAGCTCATCCTTGACTCATTCTAGCATAGTCGCTTAGAGCTGACCCCTCCGAATATGGAACCCATGATGCAAGACATCGGAAGCCGAGCTCAGGAACATCCTGGAACATCAAGCAGACTGGCCATGTGGACTGGATATCTCATGCTAGAGCCTTAGTTTAGATGCCCATTCTTGCTGCTCGACCTCTCAGACGCACAACTAGTCCAAGTTCAAGGCTTCAAAAATTCTTCGAGATCCAGCCTTGGAACCAGGAACCAGTACCTCAAATTCACAGCACAACTGTTACAGTACACCCAGCCGCGTCCAAAAATGATAACGTATACCAAGCATTCGTTTAGATGCTACAATGTCCCTAGACGATCTCGGTATCCATGGCAGATATTGGATTTCAAAATCCATCAAGACGCCGCATGGTCCGCCGAAACCTATAAGATGTTTCACTGGGATTTGAGCGCCCATTCTTCTTCTCTGTCTCTATCCACTCCTTACAAATGGCCTTCACACTCGCTCGTTCACTCGCCACCGCGTCGCTCCTTCTTGCTGGGGCACAATTAGCTCAAGCGAAATGTCAGAAGTATGTCGACGCTGCTTCAGTTGCAGCAGCCAATCTCCAATCCACATATTTTGCCAATGGAGGCTACATCAACGGCCAGCAGCCTTGGATCGGTGCGGTCGACGCGTACTATCTCATGCAGAGTGAGTTTACCTCATTCCTTCCATCCTTTGACCTCGTCACTAATGATCTCATTCGTTTCCTCCCTTTTCCTTCTTCACTCAATCTCTGATGGAAAAATCACAACACTGTTCAGTTGACGGTTTGGCCGGAACTAATAATTATGGCGGGGTCATCAACACCGTCTTCAATGACTGGTTCGGACAACTCGATAATGGACAGTCTTACGACGATGTCCAATGGGTCGCATTGGCGTATCTTCGCGCAGGCCAGTTCGATAATGCGAAAAAGTACTACAATTTCGCATCCGTTGCTGTCGACGCTTCCTTCTGCGGAGGAGGACGTGAGTAATATTTCGTTAACTGGTCGTCAACGGGCGTTGACATTTTCGTTAGTTTACTGGAGTGGCGCTCGTAATTACAAGAATGCCATCGTACGTCTAGTCGACATCGATGTCCGGTCCTTCTGACGCTTCCTAGACCAATGAACTTTACATGGCCCTTTCTGGTTACATGTACGATACCCTTGGCGACGCGACATACCTCTCCAACCTTCAATCAAGTTTGTCCTTATCTTTCGTTGACGATAATCTTCACCTAACCGATATCCTCAGCTTGGAACTGGCTCAAATCGACGCCTATGCGAGGCAGCAATGGCTGTCAGTGACCTTGAATTACTTTTACGACATGTTCTGATAGTGCTTCAGTGTTCAATGATGGTCTCAACTCGGCTTGTGGCAATAATGGCCAAACACAATGGTTCGTCGATTTTCTACTGAACCTTTCCCGAGTTAGCTAACGAGCATAACAGGACTTACAACCAGGGTGTCATTCTAGTCGGTCTTGCCTACCTTTACAAGCGTAAGTCTTCTGAAAAGAGGTCGACGAATGAAAATTTACAGTTCTGCAGACACCGGAGACGAGACGGCCGTCACTTCTGCTTTCTCCATCATGGACTCTGTCATCGCCAGCCTCACCGTCAACGGCGGTCTTCGTGAAGGCTGTGAATCCACGACCCAGAACCTTTGCAATGCCGACCAACAGACCTTCAAGGGAATTCTCGCATACTATATGTAAGGTTCGCGCGTCTTGTCTGTTACATCGACTGACCTTTTTTTCGAATAGGGCTTGGTTCCTCCAGATCACAAACCGCGACAACAACTCGAAATACAGCAACTTCCTCAAGGCTCAGGGAGACAAAGTGCTCCAGAATGCCGTTGGACCTAGCGGGTTCTACAGCAACTTGTGGTTCGATCACAATGCTGGAGGAGCTGCTTGGACTGCCTCGAGTCAGGCTTCTGCCCTCGGTGCTCTTATTGCTGCCGGTCAACAGAACTGCTGATGACTCGAACAATCTTTTCATGATGTACCAAGTTTAAATAATATATCTATTCATTCGCTGTGAGGACTGGAAAATCGAACAAGGTCTATCTACATGGCGGGTACTTCGATCTTGAACCCTTTCGCGATCCATTCCTGTTCCAGGGCCAGAATGTCATCGACAGTATCCAGAACAGTATCCTCAAAGCTCGTAAAATCGCTCCTGGTGAAGCCCAAAACCTCCTCGAGTCGGTGGACGTCGAAAGGAATGCCCTCGGCTTCTTTCTCAGGCAATGGCGCCTTGGTGAGCCTTTGAGCGAGCTCCGGTCTCTTCTCTCTGACAATTTCGAGGAAACGGGCATAGTTGAAGCCGTAGAGCGAGGAGATTATGAGCCGCTTCTTCCCCACGTCCCGCGAAGACTTGAGCGCCAGGACATGGGCCTTGGCGGTATCACGCACGTCGACATGATTGGGACCTGGTGGGAGCTGACCTGTAGACGTCAAGAGACGATAGATATACAGGTTGGTTGAAATCGCGGTGTAGTTGGGCGTAGGGACTTTGAAACCGCGGGCAAATGGCCCATATATCCAGGTTGGGTTCACTGTCATTGGAATCAGTTTCGCGAACAAATTATGCATGAAAGAAGGTACTTACAGACAGTGAAGTCGACGTGGGGATGGGCCTCGGCAAAGTCCCAGACTGCTTGCTCCGCAAAGAGCTTTGAGGCGCGATATCCTGTGAGACCTTTCTCCTTCTTGGCTTGTTCTCGGGTAACACTTGTCCAATCTGAATTCCAATTAGCGCAGCGGCAGGAAGACATTCCGAACAACAAACCTGTATCTTTGTATGAACCACGGGCATTCATGACTGTCGCAATAGAGCTGGTGACGACGATCTTGCGAATACCAGCTTTCTCGGCTTGACGAATGATATTCAACGTGCCTTCCACAGCGGTTTTCAGCATTTCTTCCGTATCATTCGTTTGAAGCAGCGGTGAAGCTACATGAATGACTGCATGAACACCTTCCAGGGCTGAAGGGAACTGGTCCGACGCGATGTCGGATATGACGACGATTTCTAGCTCGTCAGCACTGTAGCTGGCCCTGAGGTATTCAACTTTGGATGCACGGACAGCCCTGTACAAAGTCAGTCCGAAGACCGCTAGTAAACAAGAAACAAGCTCACGCTCTAACGCGATAACCATTCTCCACTAGCTGTTGAACAACATGGCTTCCGAGGAATCCTGAGGCACCAGTCACCTTTCTCAAAAGTCAGTACGTTAACAAAGATAGTAGCTTGGACGTACAAATATGAGGTCAGAGGTAGACATTGTTGAAAAGTATTCGAGTTTTTCTGAGGTTTCCTTGAACAGAATAGCTGCATATTTATACAGCAGAAGGTTTCGGGCCAAGCGCAGGCCTCGTCATTGTGCCTGCTGTGCTGAGTCAATATTTGGATGACAAGTTCGGTCGGTCGGTGGTGACCAATTATAGAAATGATTCAGCGTCGGCTATTGGTCCAGACCATGCCCGGTAGATACGGCACAAACTTGAAGAAAAATAAGGTCAAGGGGGCGTCAAAGGGAGATAGCAGATCGGTTGCTTTGTGCAAGCAGCCCGATAGATGCGGTCCAAAGAAAAAGAAGGCAAAGAGGGCGTCAAAGGGAGATAGCAAATCGGTTGCTTCGTGCAAGCAGTCTCGTCAAAAAGCACAAAAAAAGCACAAAAAAAGTTCCGACACGGGGAATCGAACCCCGAGCTGCCGCGAAACAGATATAGCTTAAGCCCTCGTGAGAGGCGGCAATGTTAACCATTACACCATATCGGATTGGGAGGTGGCAATGGTTCAACATTGAGTGCACGTCCAGGCCGGACGCCGACACCGAAAAACAATGGAAGACAATCCACATGGGCGGGGCGCGTCGGAAAGGAATGACCATCATCGTCTGGTGGTTGCATCGGCTGAGATTTGCATATTCGGGGTGATGGACGAGGGCCGAGGTGCTGAATAATAGTTCGTCTAATGCACTGCGAGGGAAATTATCAGCACGAGAAATGAAACAAGTCGTTGTCTACGCACCTCTTGGTCTATCTCCGATGCCCCAATACTGTTATCGTTTATCTTGGTTTGTTAAACCTCTCTCCTCTGGTTGCAAGACGTCCTCTTCAGTTCCCAAACCGACTTCCTTCCCAACTGAGCAGAGCAGGGCAGTGGATCCGACAGGCAGGTACTTCCTGCCGCCATTGCTGGTATTCTGGACAATTCTCAGCATCTCTCGACTTTTCGGGATGATGTTCCCACAGTTTCCTTTCGGTATCCTTGAATACGGGCGATAACGAGACGATTTCGGTTTCATGGCCTCGGTTCAACGCATATTGAACAGTTCGCGTCGTTTCAGGGCCATCTACGGGAACTATGAGCACCAAAAGATATGGGAAAAAATGTCTGTACGCACCGGAGTCACCGAGTGAAACCTTGAGACCCAATTTGCTTGGGTAAATGTCTTCGCCATATTTTTTTCGACCTTGGATAAAGTCTAAGGTTCAGCAGAGTCAATTTCCAGGTGTAATGGTAAAGAAAGAGATAGCTTGCATAATTCTCTGCTGGAGCATCCAAACGGACAGCAGAAAGGTCATCCAGCATCAAGCCACATATCTTCGCGCTCTCGTTAGGACGCTGTGAATGGAGATGAGCTCTGGCCTTATGAGGTTTATAATCTGGATTACCGATCAATTGCCAAAGGGCTGCTGCCGTTTTTTTTCGACGCCTTGAAATGGTCTCTTGACCGAGGACCTTGTATTACACCTCTCTGTGGGCTCAAGGTCGCAATCCTAGCCGTAAACGACTGAGATGCCCAGAGGCGAGCTGTGAACTGCTGGACAGGGCTGTTGCAAGATTTGGTGCGCCAGAGGTTGCCAAAATTTGCATTGCTTGCGTATACGCCGATACGGTCTTCGAGAGAGATGGAAATTCCTGGAAATCGATTGATTCCCAGAGTAACAGGAAGGTTACTGTAATGGCTGTCATCGAGTCGCTGGTCAAATTGCTTTGTCGCCGTGGTCACTTTCACGTGGAGTTGTGACGCGTGATGCAGGTAAACTTGGCACCTCTTGCACTCTTGCACCGTCATCCTTCACGTCCACGTCCAGTCTACGGTGAATTTCCGCGTCCCGAAAGCTCTCAATTCGAACGTCAAACGAAGGCCGGGATAAAGGAGGAATACTTGGGTGGCTGAGCAGCCCCGTGCACCATCAATGGACATGGATCATAATGGCTGGGGAGATTTCGCAGAATCTTTTCTTTCCCTTGTGCGTATATATCCGACCTTCCTCGCGAACGACATGCTCATCTTTTCACAGGACGCCTTGTTGAAGAACCTGTCCTTACCCATCCATCAAACCGTATTCAATCTTTCCGAGGCTGAGGCTTTGCTCGTCGAATCTCCGGAACATTTGCTCGTCGAATTCACCGTCCTCCTGTTCTTCTCGACGAGGTCTGGTAGAAATTGCGGATCGGGGGTAGAATGTAATGATGTTATTTATCCTCGGCTTCAGCTGGCGACGTTTACGAAAAAGCTGAGGAATGCTTGCTCGGCCGAATCAGTGCGTTGCCTTGTGACTTTATTTCTTTTTCTTGCGATGACCGAACACTGTTTTTTTCAATTCCGTAGTCGTCGCTTTGACAACCTGAATCACGGGTGTTCGATTCACGGTCAGGGTGAAGCGCTTTCTCGCGACTATAACGCGTGGATAAGTCCCGAGCTCGTGTCGAAAACCTCATTTCGCGAGGCACCGCTAGCAGGACACGCAAGTTCGTTTTCTACTCCTGCAACGACTTTTCCTCATTTTTTACTGACATACTGCGTTCTTCAGGCACAAATCACGAAACATGGCTGACATTATTCCCGGTTGCGAGGTTGAAAAAGCGTCGCCATGCGGTTTACTCCGAGAACATTGCATCATCCAGGGAGCGCCCTCGTGCAAAACGTAAGGTTCATGGGAAATTGTTGAACATTTTCAAATCATTTGAAATTGTTTAAAACTGGGTCAAGGGCGACGGGAGTGACCCTTGACGCCCTCTCATCCCAGAAATCGCGCTCATCCAGTTCTGCACTCTGAAAATGCTCGCGTCATCCAGCATTATCGTACTTGTCGCTGCTTGGGCTGTCGTGGCGAGCCCGTACCAAAACGCGCCTGTAAAGCGTGTCAAAGGCTCCGAGAACAGTACTGTCTCCTTTGTCAAAAGGGATACCTTTGTGAACAAGGAGATGACTTGGTATCCGACCGACACTGGCGCGTAAGTCGGGTTTATTTCTCTTGGCTCCCTTTACTGATCTGTCGCTTCAGTGACGCGTGTACTGGCAAAAACCATCAAGACAGCGACTGGGTGAGCCACTTGTTTCTGTCTATCATGGTTGTGCTCATCATTGACCTATAGTATGTCGCCATGGGCTCTGCTGTTAGTAAAAATCACCTTTGCATCTGCTGGTTGATTCTCATCTTGTTGACAGCAATACGGTGATGGGTCCGCCTGTTGTGGCAAACAACTCCGGATAACATACAACGGAAAGTCGACTGTCGCGACTTGCGTCGACGAGGTTCGTCTCTTTCCTCCCATCGCCAAACTCTTGCCAACTCCTTCTCCTTTCACAGTGCACGAGTTGCCCTCAATGGGGCCAGATCGACCTGACCAAAGGTCTCTTTGAGTTTTTCACCAATGGAGACCTGGGTATCGGTACCATTTATGGGTCGTGGTCATATGTCGGTAGTGGCGACGATGAGGATGATGAGCCTGCACCGACGACGACCAAAAAGCCAGCGACGACGACGACGACGACGACGCATAAAACGACGCCGACCACTACTCCGAAAGCTGATCCGACAACAACAATAGAGACCACCATTGCAGTCGAAGATACCACCAGCGTAGCTGCTTCATTCACAGCGCAACCGACATCTTCTGCTGAGCCAGTTCAGTCATCGTCTTCCGTTTCATCTTCCGTCGAAGCGTCTTCCTCGACCTCGGCGGCTGTTTCGACCCAAGCCGTCGTGAACCCTGGTTCTGGGAGCAATGGGACAGACCAAATTTCCGGTGGTATTACGACTGGCGACTCTAATGGTGCCGCATCCATCAGCGTCAGCAGACTTGTCGCAAGTCTCGCGGCAGCTCTGCTTGTTGTTCGCGCTCTCTAGTTGCTGTTCATCTTTTCGCCGACTTGTCCTTGTAATCTCTCACATTGTTATCTGGTAAATCTGTAGACCTCTTCACTGTCGCCATTAGAATTAGAAATCTTGTAGCATGGTTGCGCAAAATAGAGAAACTTTGCGCTCGATCAAAAATTGGGGCTGTGCTCATTCAGCGTGCTTTTGACCGCCAATTTGAATTTCGACGCCAATAGCGGGTAGACGTAACCTATCCGTGCAATTCCTATCCTTGTCCTTCTTCAGAACCTTCTCCTCCATCCGAAACTGGGACAAAGAAAATAGGACAACGAAAATAAGCTTCCAACTTTTCCTTCAATCTGTGCGTTGAACCCACCGTTTGTTTGTCCTGACCGTTAAATCTTCAAGGTAGTAGGATGCCCCAGTGCGACTGTCAATGCCCTCGTTGTGGCTATACCTCGCAGGAAATCCCTCGCTGGTTCGCGATGAGATATTTGGCCTCGACGACCTCATCACCTCCAACAATCCCCTACATGCTTCCGACGAAGCTTCATTACGCGGCAAGCGATCCAATCGCATCGAATTCCTTTAGAAACAGACGAAGGAGGTACGACTGCAGGGTGCTGAGGTTTTGGACTTGGTAGAATTTATCTCCTACAGAATCCCACCTCTGTGCAATAGCAACCTGCCGAACTCCGAGGTCACCTTGTCTCCGTCAACCAAATCGATGTTTCTGGTCAATTGAGTCCGCGTGGCGGGGATTGGTCGAGACCATCCGAGTTTTCAAGCTGGGCTGAAAGAGAACCATATACAGAACTGAAGCATTGGCTCTAGTGGTCTAGTGAGAGACTTTGGAACGCATGGAAGACAAGGTGAGTCCAAGGGTTATTATTCTGTCCGACCGACAACCAGTCTTACCATGATTTACAGAACGTCTGCTGCGGTTTCCAATATTCACGTCCCCAGTCAGCCTGACTATCTGTCCGTCCATTCATGTCCAATACGAGTTACCGCTCCGAAACCATTTTCGTCGCAGCCTATCTCGTCAAGCTGGTCACCTCCAGCGTCAATAAACCCGAGGGTGACAGACCCTTTGGCAGCCTGCCGCTGCATTTAGGAATGAGAATCCGTCGAGGATGAGCTGTTTCGCTGGTGAGCACCTTATGAGCACCCTTTCGCACCCAAAATGTGTTCTCATTTCTCAGCGGTTAGCATATACTACCCCCGTAAAGGCAATGGATAGATGAGGTAGAAATCGAGGCAAGGTTGTTGGAAAGGATTATAGATGTTATTTCAACACCATGTTGCTCTGGTCAATCCACAACTCTGGCCGAGCTTGCATTCGAGGCGACATTAGCTGATAAATCATCACAGGCCCTCTCGCATTCGACATTCTACCGCCAATTTTCTTTCCTGGACGCTCGAGTGTCTGCCAAAGAATGTAAACCTCGTCCGTGTCGTTCGTTGGATCCATTCTTCCATCTCTCGACCTCAGCTCGACCTCTGAAATCATCATTCGTATTCAATTACTTCCCTCTGCCCGATAAACCGACAAAATCCAACCAGGACTGGCAGATCCTTGCAGCCACCGCAGCCTGGGCCCATATCTAGAATTCATCGACCTTCCCACTTGCCTTTCCAATCCAATGATGAGCTTTTCCCGGAATTTTCTTTGTTCTTCAACCAGATCGCGAAGAGCGTCGTAGCGGACCGGCAATGGCATATGGGGTGACGTTGTCTCGAACTGGAGGTGGGATAGACCAGCAGAACAGCGTCATATTGTCCTGCCTCGATGGCAAAGTCCACAAACCTTGCAGCGTTTCTCCAGCACCGGACCTGGGCGGTCAACCTTCTAGCGAGTCATCGCTTCTTCATTCCGAGGTCAAGACCTTACCCACAGGACATGGATCCTCGATCGCCATGCTAAACAGCAAAGCTCTCGAGCAAGCCACAAAAGATGGGGATTCAGACACCTTAATGTTTCACGGTTTATCGCGAGGGCCAGCTTCCAGCTCGAACGGCCCTGAGCCTACCCATGCGACGAGACTATGGACCAGAGAGGTCTGCCAAACGGGCCAGGGCTTTCCATCTAGTGAAATAGACAGTTTCGGATGTAAAAAGAATATACAAGGCAAACTTCTTTCTACATACGAGTCGAAGAATTCAATCAGCGCAAGAAAGAGAGGGACTAGGATGTATTAAAGCTCTGCTCGACGTCACTGAAGCTTATAAGAATCGCCGGGAGATGAGCGCAAGCAAAACGAACCTCTGGTCTATCCTCTATGGAACAAGATCTCGGAAGAGACAAGATGTCGAGGCGGCCGTCATCAATCAGAAAGAGCGGACCGGCGTCTACCATAAAAGACGGGTGACTCGTGAGCATGCGGAGAGGGAGAGGGAAAACTATGCACCTTGACCTATTGTTCCATCCGCTGAATGAATTTCTTCAACGTCTTCTTGCAACGATACGAGTGAAGGATGACTGGTCGTCAAGCCTGTGAGAACAATTGACACATCTCGTCGCCAGGCTAGCCAGCCGAGTCGTCAACAAAGACCCGGTGAAGCATCTGTTCAAAGAGCGTCTAAAAGATATTAGCACGTAAAATGAAAGAGTCGGGGGACGGACCTTGTCGCATGACCATTTTGTTGTGTCTCCTGCACCACCATTGAATCTCTTTGACCTTCTCGAATCGTGGTGTCCGGCGAAGATCTGTTCTCAAGGTGTAGGCTGAGCAGCGATGCACCGTCGAAGTCTAACGCAACGATGTTGAAATCTGTCTTGGTGCTGATCCGACACCTCAGGCCGAAGGAGTGACGGTCCGCTGAACTGTTTCTCCGACAATTCCTGGTCCAGGCCTTTCGCCAAGAGGTAATCGTCTTGCGACGAGACTATATAGGACGACACCGCAAGCCCAGGCATCTGTCTCTCGAGCATCGTATCCACCGCCCGATCCAGATGCCCAAAGGATATCAGGCTCGCGATACCTCGTCTTCCTGTCCCGATAACCAATTTCGGAGCAGCATAAGCCTCGCTTCCACATTTCGTACTCAGTAAAGGCTTCCCAGGATCTATGAACCGCGACAATCCAAAGTCGGTAAGCTTTATCAATGGCTGCGGTGGTGCCGGATAAGAGGTTCTGGGAAACACGATTGCGTCACAGATATTATGATACCAGGCGGGGTACAATGGGACCGTCAATACGATATCTATGGACAAGAAATGAGCAAGGAAAGACCCAAACGAAAAGGACTTACTCTCGAGCTTGATATCCCGATGCACGAGCCCGACATCATGCATCCATCCGACAGCTTTACAGAGTTCATTGAAAATCCGTGTAAGAGTCGTCTCGCCTGAATATGATCAGATATGGTTCAGAAATAGTAAAACGACGAACCTAAGGTATCCCATCCATTACTATTGACCAGCGCCAGCAATTCATCACCAGGCAAATATGGCAGCACCAAGACATGATGGGTCCGTGTCGTGAGATGCGAAAGGAGCGACGTGATGTTCGGATGCCAAATATGCTGAAAAGGAATCAACAATGAATATAAGCAAACGAAAAACCTGGCTTGCCTTGAGAATCTCAACCTCTCTGACAAAACTGACTCTCGTCCTATCTCGCTCCCTCTCTTCCTCGGCGCTTCCTTCATGCGACGGGTTCTCAATTACGCCTCTGAGCGTCAATTTGACAGCAACAAGCCTCTTTGGAGCACTGCGCGTCCGTTTTAAGGACCCACTTCGAACACTTTCTCCGTCGGACGAAACAGATTGCCAGGATAATGATGACGCTCTCGAAAGCGACGAGATTCCGCCCTCTCCGTCTCGTCTTCAAGGCGCTCTTGAAAGAGACGAAACCTCTGGATTCGACCCATCTCTAGCAAGGAATGAGTGAGCTTTTGACAAGGTCATGGTCGATGAGCGACGCACATAATTGCTTCCTCTTAGAACACAAAAATTGTCTGTCTCTGCTGATTGGCAGATAGATCTCTGCAGCGGTGAGCGATTCCACATTGCCGACAATCAACGGCGGAGAGAGAAGATTCAAGAAGCTGTGTGATTTTGGATGGGTCTAAGCGGCTATGGCAGCATAGAATAAGTGAGGGCAAAAGCGAAGTGGAAGCACAGGCAGACCAGCAAATCCGTTATTTCGACTCATGAACGTCCAACTCCAAATAAGCTGTAAGGCCGTCGAGCGGCAGGGCCCGCTACCGAGCTCCCGAGCGCCGATCCTTGACTCATCCATTCTTTAGACCGTAATCACAAAAGCTCATATAAACTGACACTCGAGAATCCCCAATGTAAATTCAAATAAATTCAGAGCTTCGCGCAAAACAGATATCAGAGCGACACAGGTGAACAGCATAGCAAGTGAACAAAGCAGGACCAGTTTTGACAGCAAGAGACTTCCCTGAATGTCTCGAGGACGCGAAAAACGAAGGGCTCACCGTTTATGCCAACTTCACCATCTCCCCATCCTCCATTTCGTCAGGACCAGTCAGCAAGCCTCGGATTACGCGATTATGTGGTCGGCAGTGGTAAGAGTGTGGGCAAAGGTTGATGTTTTCGGCGATGACGGGAAGACCATCCAGGTGAACCGAGCTGTACGAAGGGGATTTAGAGATTGACGGTGTCGGAGCTGTGGACGGAACGGCTTCTGGGCGGGGTTGAGCTTGGCGACAGAAGTCAGGCAATTTCTCTCTCTCTCACCTGCAGGAGTTGCTACACGAATCTTGACCGAGGACTAAACCCGAGGCGGTTGAAGAGTAAAGGAGGTCCACTTGAGCTGAGAAGCGGTGACCCGAAGCGTCAACCTGAGCGACATTTGCTTGGAACGTTTGGCGACGGCTATCGGAATGCCAGGAACAAGAGGAGTCGGAGCTGATTCGAGCAGGCACCGAAGCGCCGTTGAGATAGAATTTGTCATTCATCGTTGTTTGGATGGTGCTGAAACTGCGAGAGCGATAGCTGTACTGGGTGAGCAAAAATTTTTTTAGGGGCACATGTGACTGCGCAAATATGGCACGCACGATCCCACAGCCACTGTGATCACGTTTTGACACCCACGATCGATTATGAGAAGGGCGGTATAAGACCCGTACCTAACAAGTTAGGTAGCGGGCATGTCACTCCGTGACAAGTTGCGTAATCAGCACGTGCTTAGTTTGTCACAGGGATGGCGTCACTGCAGTGCGGCATGCCAAATAAACAGTTTTTTCTTTTTCTTTTTAGCAGACAATTTATTCAGAGAGACTGTAAAAATTCGGCTTGCAGAATCACCTTTGGCTTCAACAGAACGTCCACTCGCCGCTCTCTCCGA
Source organism: Mycena floridula (assembly GCA_029320655.1). Lineage (NCBI taxonomy): Eukaryota > Fungi > Basidiomycota > Agaricomycetes > Agaricales > Mycenaceae > Mycena > Mycena floridula. The sequence continues at coordinate 647,994 of JARIHS010000034.1, read as the reverse complement.
TCACCCTGCGCTACCATTTGAATGTTTTCGATACCCATATCGGTGCAGCAAAGAATTCGGGCGCTTGGATAGCTAGTTTCAGAACCAGGGTCCGCATACGCGTCAGCATGGTTTTCGAGACGAAAAAGCTGCCCATTTTGTGCTGCACGGATGGCAAGGTGCTGCGAAGTAATCCCTTCGGTAATCGCCCTGTCGACCTTCTGAATCATCTTAGCAATGGCCATCAACCGACCCCAGTATCCTCTCTTCACCGTATCCTCCATGGTCAGCATGTCCTCGAAGAACAGACATCCAACGTCAATCAAGGTATCAATTATCGTTCGCAGCAGCTCGGAAGAGACGTCTTCTGTTCTCACATGAGCTTTGATCTGCGAGTGGGTCAATGCACGCCATTTTGCAGTGACCGCTGGCGGTTCTGCTCAGAAGGTGAGCTTTATCGTTCGTTGACTCAGAGGGATTGAGCTGACCTGATTCCTCGATATTCCGATAGGCTTCGTCTAGTAATTTGTCAATCCATCCTTGGTTCGACCAACTCCCGATCTCGGAGGAGCAGTACGCAACAAGCCTAGCCTGGAGTGAGGCTTGGACTCTCGTCTCGCGATCAATCTGACAAGGTACACCTTGTATCAGCACCGGCATGCTCTGTTCTTCTCCATGTTCCCCTCGTCCCAGCACTAAGCGGCTCTTTGATGTCTCGGTTTCAGACACTAGAGCCGCTGTTTGTAGGATTTCGGAATTCAGAATGTCGACCATGCGAATGACATCTGAGACCGCCAAGGCATCAACGGTTGTGAAAAGTGACTGGAAGCCGTTCAGCTCTGTGGTCCTCATATCCAAAAGCTGACGATTCTTGTCGTAGAGCTCCGATTGCTGCGACAAATCCTGCTTCAGTGACAGCACCTGCCTCTCTAAAATCCTTCGCTGCGAAGCCTCTGAGAGGAGCTGTCGCTTCAGATCCTCAACCTCGTCTCTCAGCAATTGGGATGCATTTTCGTGGGCGAGCTCGTCGACTTGTGAGAGGGATCGTGGCGGACGGTAGATGGTAGATATTTCTCTTTGCAACTCCTCGCCACAGCGCTCATCATCCGGCAGTCGCCACTCTGTCGCACGACTATTGGTCATCTCCGCTGCAGCAGAAATGTCATTCTCATGGGGTTGAAAGCTATTCTGTGGGCTCTTTTTAGTATTTGACTTTCGAGGCAGGAAGAGAAAGAAGGAAGGAAGGAAGAAACCGAAACGAGGTTCAATCGCTCGGGGGCGTCGGACCAAGTGGCCATTGCCTCTGGGCGAGATCATTGCCGTCAACGACGGTCTCCATTCCCAATGCGAATCAAAAATTTGGTTTATAAAGTACTAACAGAGTCACAAGAATATTGACGGACCACTAGGGAGCGATCATGATCAAACGACGGACCAGCTTCTGGGTCACACTGTGGTAGCGGTGGTTCATAATTGACTGTAAACGTGTTGAAGAAGTTGAGAATGTTGAGAATGTTGAACATGGAGACAAGGAGATGTGAGTGGAAGCCTAAAGCGAAGGGTCGCTGATCAATCTCAACCAGTTATTTGACGCTGTGTGGCAAAATACACTTGACATATATTTGTACTGCACTTCTTCACTCAGCCCTTGAACTACCATGAGACCTCGCAGCGCATACACAGGCTCCACTCGAAAACTTGTTCTTGCTTTCGATATTGGCACCACCTATAGTGGTATTTCGTACAGGTTTGTGGCCCTTTGATATTTTGATCCCGGAACAGCCTCAGAACTAGTCGAGCAGCATTTTGGATCCAGGACTGGTACCTACTATACGAGGTGTAACAAGGTATTTGATTCAATCTCAAGCCATTCATTCTATTGTATCTTCACAGGTTCCCGGCCCAAACGAGAATAGGCGGGAATGCCAAAATTCCGTCTGTCCTATATTATAACCAGCATGGTTGTCTCAAAGGTGTCGGCGCAGAAACCATGGAAATTGATAATTCCATTTCCCATGACCCGTCGGTCGGCAAACAGTGGTCGAAGTGTGAATGGTACGCCCCTTCTCTACCGATGCCGACGAGCTATTCATGGAAAGACAATAGGTTCAAGTTGCATTTGAGACCCAAGCAGGAAGTCTTAGATCTTGAATATGAAGAAGCTCTTCACCCTCTGCCGCTCCGAAAGACTGTCGTCGACACTTTCGCCGACTTCATGAGATACCTTTACAAGTGCTCCAAGGATTTCATCACCGATAGTCAGCCTAATGGATCAGAATATTGGGCCAGACTCCAAAATAATATCGAATACGTGTTGACACACCCGAACGGCTGGGAGGGAGCGCCACAAATTCAGCTGAGACGCGCAGCTGTGATGGCCGGCCTGGTATCTGATAACGACGCCGGGCATGCTCGAATCCATTTCGTCACTGAAGGTGAAGCCAGCCTTCACTATTGCCTTCAAAACGGTCTGGAAGCAAACATTTCTCCTGTGAGTCGTTGTCTCTTCTGTTTGGTGTCCTTTAATTTTTCCCTCAGGGCAAAGGTATCATAATAGTCGATGCGGGGGGTGGAACAATTGATCTCAGCGCGTATGTTCCAAAACCTCTATCCAAAGGTCCCTACACATTCAAAGAAATCGCGAAGGCCACATGTATGTGTTTGAATATCCTTGCAAGTCTCTCGTAGCTCATGTTGCCAGGTGTTGTTCAAGGTTCGATATTTGTCACTCGCCGAGCAAGGAAGCATCTCCACGGTATGCCGCTATCGATAACCCTTTCATGTCGTATAAACCTGCTCACTACAGAATGTGATAGAGTTACTCTGTACCTCGAACTTCTCCGACACTGCTAGTCAAGAACGAATGCTAAGCTACTTCGACGACATAACAAAGTTACAATTCAGAGATATTCAAGGCCCTGTATACATAAAATTTGCACCCGCAAAGGGTTCTGAGTACGACGACGTTGATTTTGGCATCAAAGGAGGGCTGCTTCGTCTTACTGGGTATTTTCACCGCGTTAGATGGGCAGGAACATCAGCTAACTTTTTTTAAAAAAAAACAGAACTACTGTCGCAAAATTCTTTGACCCCTCAGTTGCCATGACCAGTACGGCCATCTTGGCTCAGAAGGACACGGCGAAGACTCCCATATCCGTCAGCTCGTCTGCTTAGCTTGAATAACACCATGGACTCTGATATTTTTTCAGTCGGTTTTTCTCGTTGGAGGGTTTGGAGCCAATGATTACTTGTTCAACCAGCTGCGGACCACTATGCAGTCACATGGTCTGAGCCTCAGCCGACCTGATAGTCATATGTACGTCTGTCTTCTTATTCACCTCAAGCGAAACACTGAATTGAGTCGTTAGAAATAAGGCGGTCGCGGACGGCGCTGTTTCGTTCTACCTGGACCACTTTGTCTCTATCAGGGTGTCCAGAGGCACTTACGGCGTTTCCTGCGACTTGGACTATGACTCGTCTGATCCTGAACACTATGATCGGAGGAAGACGGCTCAATACGACGAGGCAGGAAATCTCAATCTTCCCAATTGTTTCAGTGTCATTTTACCGAAGGTAATGTGATTTTTCCTATGCCGGTGCCCAGGATCTTGGCAAGATCTCAAGTGTTTGAAATTTAGGACACTCAGGTGGCAGAAACCAAGGAGTACAGGAGTCAATTTTACTCCATCTCCCAGAATCGCGACCTGTATTCAGTTTCTGAAGAGATAATATGTTATCGCGGTCAAGAAGGCAGCCCCAGATGGACCGATATCGATCCAGGTACCCTTGCACCCCAATGTTTGACATTGGACTAACGAGAGCAGCTGCCTTTTCACGTCTATGCTGCATTCAAGCGGACACCACGGTTCTGAATTCAACGCTTCAACCTCAACAGAGCCGGGGTGGTCGTCCTCCACACTATCGAATCGAGTTCGAAATCATTTTGTTATTCGGACTGACTGAGCTTAAAGCCCAGATAGCCTGGAAAGAGAATGTATGTGCTTCTTATTACCTTCCGAGACCCACACTAATTTCGGTTAGGGCATCGAGAGAAGGTACATTCGTTTTATCGTAATACGACCTTGCATTTGACATATGATCAGAGGACCAGCACGTATCGTGTACGACTAGACCCCTGCAGTGTTTTTTGTATTTTTGTACTTGATATGTACATGTAGTGAGACTCGTAGGAAAGTTGTAACCTGAGATCTATCTGATTGGATGTACAGTATAATAGGTCATAACGCATACGGCCGAGCCTGCTCTCTTCGGAGCAAGATGGTGTGACAGAGCTGATTGAGAAAATTCAAGGACCTCTTCTTTTCGAGTGGCAAAGTGCTGAGCAATTTCCGTCTGATCTCATGTCGGATGAGCATCTGTAAACTCAATGACAAGCATCCAGTCGTAAAGAGTTGATCGCTCTTTCTTTGCAGCTATGGGCTTCTGGATGGTTCGAGGCGTTGACTGAGTGGATTTGTGTGGTCTAGACTCTACGAGGCTCTAAATTGGTGGCTTTCTTTTGATTTGGACGTGGGTGGCCGCTTTTTCGGCTCTTTGGGCATGGTGAGAGAGTGCAGATTTAGTCGGAGTTGAACACTCCGCCCTATCCGGCTGGACGGGTATCCGGCGACTCTCGTCTGGCTGCACTTTCAGGCTTGTACTGAAGAATATGTTCTCTTGTGAAAGCCTTGACTATACCCAAGTAGTTTGAACAGGCCCTTGAGCAACATCCTCGAGCTCGAGGATCTCCATGTGATATGATAAGATAGCACTCGTCCCCTTAAATGGCATTACCCCCTATGCTTCAAAGTTCCTGTGGCTCAGCAACGGCTCAGTTTATTGTCTTTTCTTATCACTTCAATGTGAATATGTGAGTAAATCTATTGATTTCAATCATTTTGGTTGAAGAATACTGTAGTGCCAGATGTTACCCAGATGAGTTTGAGAGCACCGCATTTATTGAGCCCACATTTATTGTACATCCTGGAACATTTTAGAGAGTGCTGGTACCTAATAGTAATGCTGTGAAGGCTTGTCTTGGTAAGGACCAAAAGTATAAAAGACCGGTGACTTGTGAGTCAATGACCACCCCTTTTTATGGGTATGTGTAGGTGAAGGCATGTATTTAGATCAATTATGCAGAGTTAAATACCTTCAATGTGTAGCTCTGGCCTAGTATGTCCATATTCCTCCTAGAGGAAGAGCTGAACTGCGGGTGAAAAGGCTCAGAGCCCCGAACATGGCTCATGTCATATTTTCTAGAATTCGGGACATGATTGGATTTACTTGCTCTTTGCTCATCAAATGTCATTTGATGACTGAGTTTCTTGCTAAATAATGTCCTCAGAGCCTCTAGCAAGCTCTAGGAAAATTATTTTGGCCGGACAGCCGGACAGGGCGGATTGTTGAGTTCCGACTGGTTCTCAGAGAGTGAGGAGGTTCACTCGGAGCTTGAAAATCTTTTAAATTGCCGAGAATTGCCTTTTTGGGTCGCCGCCAAAATGCATACAGCGGCCCGCGGCCCACTTTCACGCATTATACCATATGCAAAACAGCGAATTTTCCCCGCCTCCCGATGTGGGACCCACAAAATTGTATGCATTATGACATATTACTGTATGTGAACAAACCGAAAGAGTCCACACATATTGAACCCAACTGACCGTCGGCCGAAGACTGAGGTCAAATGTGTCACGCCGTGACCATCGTGACAGCTTGCAGCCATGTTTCTTCACAATTCTGTCGTCGATACTGAGATCATACGCGTAATTCCAACTAGACATATTATTGATCACGGACTCGATAAAGGTTCCTGGTTGAAGTTTTGCTCGACCTTGGCCCTTAGCAGACGTAGGTCCTTCCCTAGCTTTTTCTTTCCGATCTCTCATTTGTTCGCAGGTGGCTCTATGACCGAGCCCAAGCCGATTCCAAAACAACCGTCGCCTTCAACAAATCACCTCCTCGCTTCCCGCCCCAACTTCTACGTTGAATGCTCCTTTGCCACTGTCCCTGAGCAAGCCCAATTCAGTAGCCGACAGGACGCGAGTGCTCCCTCTGTGAAATTCGTCGCCAGGACCAGAGGCGCAGCCATCTTGATGGTATTTGGGGTCGGAAGAGTCTCCAGGAGAAACAGCATAAACCTTCAGGTCCGTCGACGTTATATTTTCCCCGGTGACTTTGTCCTGTTTCTGGATCAGACTGGCGACGAGCGCGAATCGAGTGTTTCGCTTGTATTTCGGAGCAGGTCACCAACAAAAAGGAGCTTCCTAGAACCAGCACGTCCACGACCTGTCGCAAAATTTCCTGTGCAAGGATTTCTGGGCCAGCATCGGTTTTGGTTTCTGCGCGTGTTAATGCCCGCCATCTAGCCGAGACTGAAGGAAGCTCTGCAAAAGTTTTCATTTTCGCTCTTTTCACGCCTCGTCACCCACCTTTTCCCCGGATCCTCCCATGAGCATTCTCCAATATCTTGCTCATTTCGGGGACCCGACTCCAGCTCATAGTTTCACGACGACAGAGATTCACGAACACCGCCTGGAGAGCAGTCTGGACTAGGGTTGCGTGGTCTTCTCTGCCACGAGAGCGACGCATCAACGTCGTCAGCCTATGGCTCACAATTTGATTTATCTCTATCGAAGAAGGAGGGAACTTCAACATTCCGCAGAACGTCCAGGTATCCGAAACCAAGGAATATAGACACTCTTATCGACAAATTGCCTCCGAGCGAAATTTGGATGTCATTGCAACGAATCTGATCTGCTATCGAGGCGATCTGGATCGCCCTTACTGGATCGATGAGGACCGAGGCAAGTCTTTGATAGACTGGTAGACATGCTCTTCAACATTTGCAGGAATGTACTCTGTCCTATGTGCTATCGAGGCGGATACATCGGTCATCAACAATACATTGAAGCCTCGTTCAAGTCGACGCGGCAAGCCGCCTCACTATCGCATCGACTTTGACATCATTCTGTCCTTTGGGCTCACTGAGCTCAAGGCTCAAATCTGTTGGAAAGAGGACGTGAGTATCTCATTCCATATAAATGTTTACACCTCTGAACTTCCAGCAGGGCGTCGAGAAGAGGTAACCGCTTCTCTTACCTTCTAATACGGCTTTAACACACCCACAGAGGACCGGCTCAGGTTGTCTATAACCAGGCCCATTCTGCCTTCTAAATATTTACGAAGGTAGCTCTATAGGTTGCTGTAACGAGGTCTCCAGTTGTGGATGTTTTTTTCCCCCAGAGCGTCGCAGGCAAATAAATACTTGGTTTAATCTCTTATCGTCACACTGTTCGGATGTCTATCATTCGAATCTTTCTGAACTGAAATGGTGCTCCTCAAAGATGGCTCGAGAAGCAAAACAAGAAAATTTTCCGGGCCTCGTGGGAGCAAGTCGCTGCTAACGGTCCGGCACGTGCGACCTCCGCTGGAGTCTGAACAACAAATCTGGTTCGTATTCAGTCTGCGCGCTACATATACAATTATTGGCAGGCAATTCGGTCAGGATAACTGAACTGACTGGGAAACCTTCCAGGCGGATTCCAGGATCACCTTGGGCTTCAACAAAATATCCCTTCCCTGCTCTCTGCCACGATCTTCTTGTCCTATGTTTCGAATGCTGGCAAGTCCCAGGTCTGTGGAACAAAGAATCCGCCCAAGTGGAGCGTTTTTCGCAGTGCGGGAATCGCCATATACGTCGGAATGGCGGTCAGGATGGAATAACTCTCCAAAGGGTGCCGTATAAACTATCAGGTGCTTCGAGGTAATCTCTTCCCCAATCGCCTTGTCCACCTTCTGAATCAGCTCAGACAGGAGCATCAATCTGCCCCAATATTTCGCCTTTAGTGCATCTCCAGCAGTCGGACGATCAGTGGGCGACGAGCATCGACCTGCAATCAGAGTCTTGGTAGCGGTCGCCAATAGGCTGGTAGCGATCTGCTCTGTCGAGAAATGTGATTTGAATTGGGCATGAGTCAAGGCGCGCCATTTGGCTGCAACCGTTGGAATTTCTGCACAAGGTTCAGAAGGTTCGTTTCGTTCTGCATAGTCGTAGAGGAAGCAACTGACCTTTTTCTGAAATATTCCGATAGGCCCGAGCTAGTCCTTCGCTGACGTTGGGATCTTGCGACCAGCTGTTAATCTGCCAAGCGGAGTGGCCAGCCAAAGCAGTTTGGAGCGCTGTCTGGATTATCGTCTCGCGATCGTCCTGAGCTTGAACCTCTAACATCAACGTCGCCATGCCTGGTCCAACCATTCGTTCAATTCCTTCTCTGCTTCCCAATCCCAGATCGTCATGGAATGTCTCCGTTTCAGCCATGAAAGCGGCGGTTTGAAGAATTTCGGAGTTCAAAGTGTCGACCATTCGAATGACCTCTGAAGGTGAGAGGATGTCATCCGTTGCAAGTAAAGACTGAAATCCCTTCAGCTCCTCCGCCCTCATATCTAGAAGCCGACGATTCTTGTCGTCGAGTTCTGTTTGCCTCGACAAATCATTCTTCAGCGTTTGCACCTGCCTCAATAGACCTTGGTACATGCTGTTTCTCTGCATGATGTCTGACTGCAGCTGATCAACTTGTCGTTTCAGGTCATAAATCTCGCTTTTCAGCTCTCTGTTCTCTTTCCCCAGTTTGTCGGGTTGACGAAACAGAGAGCGGGCCTGATCAACTTCCCGCCTCTCCGTCGTACGCTCTCTTCCGGCAGATCTGTCCATCTCTCGCGGCCTGTACTGGCGATTGTTCCGAGGGTCTCTGTATTGCCTGGCAAGAATGTGTTCACCGACACCCTCAGTCGTCTCCGAGGCAACGGCTTCGACGCAACTGGCAGTGGATGGAATAGCATCGTGACTCTGGACAGACTGGGTTGGTCCTTCTTTCGCGATTTCACAGTGTCCAACTGATTCTACTCCAACCGTAGCTGGAGAACCGCATTGGCTACCCCGCTCAGAAACAACAATGCCTCGTCGATAATTTAGGCCTCCGTCGGGGACAATTTCCATGGCTCTGTTGTAAGATGCATCATTGTCCATGGTTGGGGATTGCCGGTCGTCTCTCGACAAAGCGTTGTAGACTTTGGTCATCAAGTCCATGGTAGAGGAATAGAGCGGGAATGGCTGTCGAAAACGTTGCAACGAAGCAAGAGCACATGTCCAATCGATGGATGAGCGTCTGAGCTGATTTGCTGCTTAGCGCTTGATAAGGTTTTCCGTGGCAGCCTCGAGGTCATTCTTTTCTTTGTTCCTCACGACCATGAAGCCTCGCAGCCCCTACAATGGTACCTCTCGCAAGCTTCTCCTTGCCTTTGACATTGGTACTACTTACAGTGGAATCTCGTATAGGTTCATCCTAAATTTCTGCGCTGGACGCTTCTCATTGTTCCTACAGCATTTTGGACCCAGGGCTGGTGCCCGAAATACGAGGCGTGACAAGGTACCGCTTACTTCTTTCTCCGGATGTAATTGCTGAAATATCCTCAAGGTTTCCCGCCCAAGAGAAAATTGGTGGCGACGCCAAGATTCCTTCCATGATCTACTATGACCAGCATGGAGCTGTCAAGGGTGTCGGCGCTGAAGCCAGAGCTCTCGAAGAATGGGTCCTCGATGAAGACGAAGCCGAGAACTGGTCCAAATGTGAATGGTAGGGCGTTTGTTTGTGTACGATTCGGATCAGCTGACGGACTAAAACAGGTTCAAGTTGCATTTGAGACCAGGACACCAAAGCACGATGGACCTCGAATCCGAAGATGCTCTGCATCCTCTTCCTCCTAACAAGACAGTTGTCGACGTTTTCGCCGACATGATGGAATACCTTTTTCAATGCTCCAAGGCATTTATCTCCAAGAGCCATCCCAATGGTTTGCAGTACTGGGAAACACTCGAGAATGACATTGAATACGTCTTGACGCATCCAAACGGCTGGGAAGGAGCGCAGCAGAGTCAGATGAGGCGTGCGGCTATCACGGCTGGGCTGATACCTGATACCGAGGCCGGTCACGCTCGAATTCATTTCGTAACTGAGGGTGAAGCCAGCCTTCATTATTGTCTTCAAAATGGTCTGGATAAGAGTGTTTCTGATGTGAGTGTTCTAAATCATCCGCTTTATGGTGCTAAGATGTTTTCATTAGGGTCAAGGCATTATCATCGTCGACGCCGGGGGCGGAACAGTAGATTTGAGCGCCTATGCTCGCACGTCGACTTCTTCTGGCTACTTATTCGAAGAGATCGCCAAATCTGAATGTATGTGCTCGTTTCAGCCGCCCTGGTCAACATTGACGCTGTAGCAGGTGTTGTCAAAGGTTCGATATTCGTGACACGCCGAGCCGGCAAGTATCTCCAACGTGTGTCCTTCTCCCTGTTGTAACGAGGTCGCTCAATCATTCTTGGCTAGGTATTTTGCGAGATTCCAAGTTTTCGGGAAGCCAAGAGCGGATGTTGGAAATCTTCGACGATACGACAAAGTTGCGATTCAGGAATCCGGGAGAACCCGTGTACATACGGTTTGGAAATCCCGGGGACAAGGATCCTTCTGTCGGCATCAAGGCTGGACAACTTCGTCTTGATGGGTAACTTGTCTGTATTCTGCTTGTCGTGCTCGTACTGAAGATCATTTCCATTAGGACTGTTGTCGCTGACTTCTTTGAACCATCTATCGGATTGATCATCAAGGCCATATTGGCCCAGAAAAAGTCTGCGAAGAAGCCCATATCTGTAAAGCTGTCTTTTACATTGACAATCCCCGCTCTAACTTTCTTCCAGTCTGTTTTTCTTGTCGGAGGGTACGGCTCGAGCGAGTACCTCTTCGACAGGCTCCAGGAGAATGTCCAGTCTATCGGCTTGAGTTTCAGCCGACCTGATAGCCATGTGTACGGGACTTGGCTCCTTGGCTCTTTTTGGCTAATTTCTTTGTTAGAAATAAAGCGGTCGCTGACGGGGCAGTTTCGTTTTACCTAGATCATTTCGTTTCTACTCGAGTTTCCAGGATGACCTATGGAACAAAATGCTCAAACCAATTCATCAGCTCGAATCTGGAGCATATACGACGCCGCTCGACTGTGTTCATCGATGCCGAGGGAACAAGTCGTATTCCCAAGTGCTTCAGTGTGCTCCTGCCCAAGGTAAGTATGTCAACCTCCCGGGATCGCCAGAGAATAACTTGTCATCTACAGGATGTCCAGGTCTCTGAAACAAAGGAATACAAAAAGACATTTTACCGTGTTTCCCGGAAACGCAACTTTTTTCTAATTTCTGAAACGATCACCTGCTATCGAGGTGAAGAACCAGACCCTCACTGGATCGATGTTGATGCAGGTATTTGATAGACCTAATTTGCTATCTGACATTCTAACAATGATCAGCCATGTACTCCACCTTGTGCGTCATCGAGGCAGACACTTCTGCGCTCAACGCAAGCTTGAAGCCCCGACCGGGCCAAGGTGGACGAATTTCCTACCGGATCGACTACGACATCATTCTGGCATTTGGTCTCACTGAATTGAAAGCCCAAATTTGCTGGAAAGAGAATGTAAGCAATCCACAGTCTGCTTGTGATGCCACAACTGATATACCATTGGTTCAGGGCGTTGAGAAAAGGTACATTTCTACTTTACTGTCTATAGCTTTCATTGACGGATATGGATTCAGAGGGCCTGCGCGCGTTATATATGACTAGAAAGGTCAAAGTGCGGTTCATATGCGAATGTAAAGCAAGTTGAATTGTTTTTTTGATGTGTCGGAGTCTCCGAATGTCTTTTCCAAAAGCAGCCTTCGCACTGTTTCTGATGAGTGTCTCGAAGGTTCATGAAGCGGATTAAGAGAGCTACAGAGGGCCGGCCCAGGTTGTCCATGATTAGACTCATTCTGCCTTGTAAATGTACTTATACGAAAGTGGCTCTCTACAGGTAGTTGTAACAAAGTCTCCGGTACAGACAAGTAAATAGTTTACTCTCTTGGACCGTCACACTGTTCAGATTTCTATCATTAAAATATCTTTCTGACCCGTAATTCGCACTTGCGAATCCTCCAAGATACTTAGCTGTCGGAAAGTAGAAAATTCTCGTTTAGGAACGGCGGGCTTCGTGGGAGCAGACCTGAGCAGACTCGCTCAGCGGTACCGGTCCGACACGTGCCGACATCCTCGGAGAAAACTCTCTTACAAAAATTCAGTTCGTATTCAGTCTACGGACGCTGCATATACAATTATTCATTCATTCAAGCAGGAAATTCGTTCAGGGCAACTGGACTGACTGGGAAACCTTCCAGGCGGATTCCAGGATCACCTTGGGCTTCAACAAAATATCGAAACCCCGCTCTCTGCGATCCCCCTTTCCTATGTTTCGAATGCTGGCAAGTCCCAGGTCTGTGGAACAAAGAATCCGCCCAAGTGGAGCGTTTTTCGCAGTGCGGGAGTCGCCATATACGTCGGAATGGTACTCGGGATGGAAAAACTCTCCAAATGGTGCCGTATAAACTATCAGGTGCTTCGAGGTGATCTCTTCCCCAACCGCCTTGTCCACCTTCTGAATCAGCTCAGACAGGAGCATCAATCTGCCCCAATATTTCGCCTTTAGTGCATTTCCAGCAGTCGGACGATCAGCGGGCAACAAGCATCGACCTGCAATGAGGGTCTCGGTAGCGGTCGCCAATAGACCGGTAGCGATCTGCTCTGTCGAGAAATGCGATTTGAATTGGGCATGAGTCAAGGCACGCCATTTTGCTGCAACCGTTGGAATTTCTGCACGAGGTTCAGAAGGTTCGTTTCTGTTTGCATGGTCGTAGAGGAAGCAACTGACCTTTTTCTGAAATATTCCGATAGGCCCGAGCTAGTCCTTCGCTGACGTTGGGATCTTGCGACCAGCTGTTAATCTGCCAAGCGGAGTAGCCAGCCAAAGCAGTTTGGAGCGCTGTCTGGATTATCGTCTCGCGATCGTCCTGAGCTTGAACCTCTAACATCAACGTCGCCATGCCTGGTCCAACCATTCGTTCAATTCCTTCTATGCTTCCCAATCCCAGATCGTCGTGGAATGTCTCCGTTTCAGCCATGAAAGCGGCGGTTTGAAGAATTTCGGAGTTCAAAGTGTCGACCATTCGTATGACCTCTGAAGGTGAGAGGATGTCATCAGTTGCGAGTAAAGACTGAAACCCCTTCAGCTCCTCCGTCCTCATATCTAGAAGCCGACGATTTTTTTCGTCGAGTTCCGCTTGCCTCGACAAATCATTCTTCAGCGTCTGCACCTGCGTCGATAGACCTTGGCACATGCTGTTTCTCTGCGTGATGTCTGACTGCAGCTGATCAACTTGTCGTTTCAGGTCATAAATCTCGCTTTTCAGCTCTCTGTTCTCTTTACCCAGTCTGTCGGGTTGACGAAACAGAGAACGGGTCTGTTCAACTTCCCGCCTCTCGGTCGTACGCTCTCTTCCGGCAGATATGTTGTACTGGCGATTGTTCCGAGGGTCTCTGGATTGCCCGGCCAGAATGCGCTCACCGACACCCTCAGTCGTCTCCGAGGCAATGGCTTCGACGCAACTGGCAGTGGATGGAATAGCATCGTGACTCTGGACAGGCTGGGTTGGTCCTTCCTTCGCAATTTCACAGGGCCCAACTGACTCTGCTTCGAGCATAGCTGAAGAATTGTATTGGCCACCGCGCTCAGAAGCAGCAATGCATCGTCGAGAGTTTAGGCCTTCCTCGGGGACAATTTCCGCGGCTCTGTTGTAGGATGCATCATTGTCCATGGTTGGAGATTGTCGGTCGTCTCTCGACAAAGCGTTGTAGACTTTGGACACGAAGTGCATGGTAGAGGAATTTGAGCGGGAATTGCTGTGGAAAACGCTGCAGCGAAGCAAGAGCACATGTCCAATCGATGGATGAGCGGCTGAGCTTATTTGCAGCTTAGCGCTTGATAAGGTTTTCCGTGGCAGCCTCGAGGTCATTCTTTGTTCCTCACGACCATGAAGCCTCGCAGCCCCTACGATGGTTCCTCTCGCAAGCTTCTTCTTGCCTTTGACATTGGCACTACATACAGTGGAATCTCTTATAGGTTCGTTCTAAACTTCTGCGCTGGACACTTCAACTCATTGTTCCTACAGCATTTTGGACCCAGGGTTAGTGCCCGAAATACGAGGCGTGACAAGGTATTGCTTGCTTCATTCCTCTGGATGTGATAGCTGAAGTATCCTCAAGGTTTCCCGCCCAAGAGAAAATCGGTAGCGACGCCAAGATTCCTTCCATGATCTACTATGACCAGCATGGAGCTGTCAAGGGTGTCGGCGCTGAAGCCAGAGCTCTCGAAGAATGGGTCCTCGATGAAGACGAAGCCGAGAACTGGTCCAAATGTGAATGGTAGGGCGTTTGTTTGTGTACGATTCGGATCAGCTGACGGACTAAAACAGGTTCAAGTTGCATTTGAGACCGGGACACCAAAGTACGATGGACCTCGATTCCGAAGATGCTCTGCATCCTCTTCCTCCTAACAAGACAGCTGTCGACGTTTTCGCCGACATGATGGAATACCTTTTTCAATGCTCCAAGGCCTTTATCTCCGAGAGCCATCCCAATGGTTTGCAGTACTGGGCAACACTCGAGAATGACATTGAATACGTCTTGACGCATCCAAACGGGTGGGAAGGAGCGCAGCAGAGTCAGATGAGGTCCGCAGCTATCATGGCTGGGCTGATACCTGATACCGAGGCCGGTCACGCTCGAATTCATTTCGTAACTGAGGGTGAAGCCAGCCTTCATTATTGTCTTCAAAATGGTCTGGGAGAGTGTGTTTCTGATGTGAGTGTTCTAAATCATCCGCCACATGCTGCTAAGATATTCTCATCAGGATCAAGGCATTATCATCGTCGACGCCGGGGGCGGAACAGTAGATTTGAGCGCCTATGCTCGCACATCGACTTCTTCTAGTTACGTATTCGAGGAAATCGCCAAAACTGAATGTATGTGCTCGTTTCAGCCGCCCTTGGTCAACATTGACGCTGTGGCAGGTGTTGTCAAAGGCTCAATATTCGTGACCCGCAGAGCTGGCAAGTATCTCCAGCGTAACTATGTCCTTCTCTTCGTTGTAGCGAGTCGCTCAATCATTCTTGGCTAGGTATCCTGCGAAATTCCAAGTTCTCGGGAAGTCAAGAGCGGATGCTGGAAATCTTCGACGATACGACGAAGTTGAGATTTAGGAATCCGGACGAGCCCGTGTACATACGGTTTGGAAATCCTGGCGACAAGGATCCTTCCGTCGGCATCAAGGCTGGACAACTTCGTCTTGATGGGTAACTTGTCTATGTCCTGCTTGCCAGTCTCATACTGAAAATCATTTCTATTAGGACTGTTGTCGCCGACTTCTTTGAACCATCCATCGGATTGATCATCAACGCCATACTGGCCCAGAAGAAGTCTGCAAAGAAGCCTATATTCGTAAATTTGTCTCCCACATCCACAATCCCGGCCTCTAACTTTCTTCCAGTCTGTTTTTCTCGTCGGAGGGTACGGCTCGAGCGGTTTCCTTTTCGACAGGCTCCAGGAGAATGTCCAGTCCATCGGTTTGAGTTTCAGTCGACCTGATAGTCATGTGTATGTTGGCTGCACTTTGTCTCTTGATTCTACTTACTTACTTCGCTGAATAGAAATAAAGCAGTTGCTGACGGCGCAGTTTCTTTTTACCTGGATCACTACGTTTCTACTCGCGTTTCCAGAATCACCTATGGAATAGAATGTTCACCGCAGTTCATCAGCTCGAATTTGGAGCACATGCGACGCCGCTCGATCATGTTCATTGATGCCGAGGGAACAAGTCGTATTTCAAAGTGCTTCAGCGTGATTCTGCCCAAGGTCAGTATATCAATGTTCCGGGACTGCCAGAGAATAACTCGCCGTCTACAGGATGTGCAGGTCTCAGAAACAAAGGAGTACAGAAATGCATTTTACCGCGTCTCCAGTGGACGCGACTTTGCTCTAATTTCTGAAACGCTTACCTGCTATCGAGGTAAAGAGTCGGACCCTCAGTGGACCGATGTTGATGCAGGTATTTGAGGGACCCGATTTGCTATCATCGACAGTCTAATGATGATCAGGAATGTACTCCATTTTGTGCACCGTGGAGGCAGATACTTCTGCGCTCAACACAAGCTTGATGCCCCGACCGAGCCAGGGTGGACGAGCGCCTCACTATCGCATTGATTTCGAGATCATTTTGTCGTTCGGTCTCACTGAGTTGAAAGCCCAAATTTGCTGGAAGGAGCATGTAAGCGATCCACAGTCTGCTTGTGATACTAGAACTGACCTACCATTGGCTCAGGGCGTTGAGAAAAGGTAAATTTCTGATTCACTGTCTCCAGCTTTGATTGATGGATATGGATTCAGAGGGCCTGCGCGCGTTATATATGACTAGGAAGGTCAAAGTGCGATTCATATGCGAATGTGAAGCAAGTTGGATTGTTTTCTTGATGTATTATCTGCGAACGTCTTTTTCAAAGCTTTGGACTGTTTTTGTTTCTAGCAAAGATGATGAGTGTCGAAGCCTCGAAGGAGCACAAAGCGCCGAAGTGATTGATGGTCTTCGGCCCGGCTATGATCCGGTCAAATGAAAAAAAATTATTGTTTCTTTGTTTGATCACGCATTCACGGTCTGTCTAGCGACTCTAGCCCAACGTCCTCCCCATCAAAATGCCACCCAAATCGACATCAGGGAACAAACCAGCTGTCGTCTTTGTCGAGACTCCAGCGACAACCGAGAGGAAGCGGGCTCGGTCTGGCACCATCCACGAAAATGCCCCTGCGGCCACGTTTAAGAGGGCCAAGACTGATGCAGAAGAGACTGTTGAACCCGTCGCTCTTGCAGCTGACGAGGATGACGAAGATGAAGATGCAGAAGGCTCAGACGAAGATTTCGAAGACATTGATGAAGCGCTTCCACCAGTCGTCAAGGTGCTTATAGACTGTCTTTTTCATTACATGTTCTTGACACTCTTCATGCAGGATCGTCTGAGATATATCGAGAGAAATGTCCGCGACTTGACCAGCACATTCCTTCGGGATATCGTTCGGGATCTTATCCATTACATGGGACCTCGCAGTGGAGGAAACGCAATGGTTGGTCAGTGCATTGTGAATCACTGTCGCAACCAAGCCCTTCGAGGAATTACCAATCTGAAGAATGAGAAACGCAGTGTGCAATCTGCTCGACGACAATGTTACGGAAGCTGTGGGGATGACGAGGAAGAGGAGGAGGACTACATCATTCCGGACGAGGTCGATGTGCGTATACCAGTTATCCCTTGTTCAGATGGTTCATTTAGCGAACTCAACAGAAACGCCTGATTCGATGTATGACGATGCTTGTGCAGCTTCCAGAGGAACATCTTGAAACGGTCATTGGATTCCTCCCGAAATACAAGCCAAATGCACTGGCAGCCGAAGAGCAAGGGCTGACGGTATGTGATATGATTGTCGACCATCTCGATATGCTTGCCGAAGAGGACAAGGCGGATATCATTGCAGAGGAGCGGTTCATCGAGAATCTCCACACGAAACATTGCTGAAGGAAGAGGTTCAAAAAATCTAGTTACGCGTCCTGTAACATACACGTGACATCTGTGACATTCTTGATTCTTCATAACTCAGACTGAGACTGTTGGATATTTTCTTTCATTGCATCTCTGCGATATTATTATTACATATTAGTCTTCCAGGCTCCAGCGGCTCGTGTTGCAGATAGGCGCCAGGGTATCCGAGTGACCCTGAGAAATTACAATTTTAAAGTACTTTGTTCAGGCTATTGTTCAAGCTTTCAAGTTGAGCTGACCATAGTTGATCGAAACCACCATTTTTCTTTCTCGCCTCCACCATCATGTCCTTTCCAGCTTCACCAGCGTTCGTCCTGTCCATGCGATGCCAGGGTGGGATGATCGCTGCGAAATCATGATGACGGCACTGTCTTTCACATGTCTGCATGACAACAACAATCACTGATGTTTCCTTCTCGATACCCCGCTCTACTATAGTATAAGCTCAAGGCTCTAATACTATTAAGAGGATATTATTGCCCTGGTACTCTCGCTCAGTCCTATCTCACCACATCGACACTCACTTGTAATGTTCGCTCCCCAGTCTCGACGCCTGCCTCGTCACAGCCGCTTTGGCATCTCCAGCATTGCTGGACGACACTGTTGGTTGCCTCGTCAGTCTTGAATATACCGATCGGAATGCCACGAAAATGCCCCAGTTCATGGTCTCTAGGCAAGGCTGACTCGGAATCCATCCTAAAAGCCCAGGTTAGATATTAACCCAAGCCATCTGAACAGACTCACATTGAATAACGCTGGCACAGTAACGCCCATTAAAATTGTACGCCACACTCTTTGGCTCTATGTCGATCTCAGTGGACTGACCTTGATGGCAGAGCGACGTTGTACTTCAAACAGCTCTTCCCTTTTCCGTGTTCCCCAAAGAGAATCCCGCGATTGGCTCTACTGTAACAATCAATATGGTTACTCGAGTGCTCACCTGTCACAATTGTAGCTCCCAGTGGGTTGGAACCTTGCTCTCTGAGGACACGTCGGCTTTTGATACGGGAGAATACCTCGACTATACCATTACGGCTATAACGTGCACCTCGTAGAAATGTCTGTATATAGTCAATACTTCGGGAGATCGTCCACAATTGTTTCCTGGTACAGACCCGGGAATTCACTTATTGCATTGTTTCTCGAGAAAACCCCAGGATTTGAGCATAAGACGGCTACAATACAGTATGATAAGTACAGGTCAATGAATCCGAACAAGAGACTACAAAGAAAAGAGTGTCCAGGCTGTCACCGAATTGAGCTCCCAGACTTCAACGGACTTCTATCGTGCCCGAAAGACTCTACTGGCTGTCCGGGAAATACATTCCAGAACCTCAAGGTCTCGTCCCCGCTCCCAGTTACAATGTTCTCGCCACTCGGACTGAGCCCAAGATGCAGCACACCCTTTGTATGGCCAGTCAACGACACCACCATGTCCAATGTCGGATATTTCCAGACCATAATCTGGTTTGGTGCCGTCTTCAACGAAAACCCATGTGTGGAAACGAGCTCCAAGCTATTCGGCGACCATGCGAGGTTGCAAACCTGAAGCTTCATCAGTCCTCTGCCAATGGATACGATCAGAAGAAAGGACCAACCTGACTTCGTGTATTGATCTGCGCAATCTTGGTCCCATGTAGGATATTCCAGAACCTGATGCGCTCATCTCGATTTCCTCCGCCAGTAGCCAGAACCCCAGCCTCATGCGGACTCCATGCAATCCCTTTTACCGCCGCCAAATGATCTCGAAACTTCCACAAAGGGACATCCTCGTCGTTTTTCCGTCGACCAGAACCTCGAGCATCCCAGATGCAGACATTGTTGTCGTTTCCCCCACTGGCAATCTTGCTTCCATCCAAGCTCCATTTCAAACCGCAAACTTCACGTTTATGACCGACCGAGCGCTTCGACGGTCGTTTTGTCGTTGGTTCTCGAATGTCGCGGTGTTGAATAGAGCCGTCTCGATGGCCCGAAGAGATGACTGAACCATTCCAAGATAATACTGCTATGCGGCGAGAGGAAGATTCAGGTAATTCTCGAGGCGCTCGGTGGTTGTATGCCCGTAATAGAAGGTTCGTGGTGGAATCATAGATACGTAGCTGGCCACCAAGGGTGCCGGTAGCCACATAGGAGCTCTAAAACTGTCGGTGAGATATCGTTGGTCATGGAAAAAGAGCTAGATAGATACCTGAGGCATCCAGGAGAGGGAGCTGATGGTATCAGGGAAAAGGTCGCATAGCATGGAGACATTGGTGGAAGTCAGAGGCGACAGGACAGTCATTGTGGTGTAATAGATCGCAGATTCCAGGCCCACTCCAACGATATTTGAGGACGACCAGTCGACAAGGTTGAGATACCAATTGGGTTCTAGGCCTGGAGCATCCACGACGCGATATGGAGAATTGGCTATGCTGCGACTAGGCGGTCGAGGTTTCCGGAGAAGCTCTGAGCTGTCGTTAGATAATGAGCTGTTGAGGGCATATGCAGGATGGCTAGGTGATCCCAATTGAGGGTCTGACGAAATAGCAGGAAGACTGTATCTGAAAACGCGATTCAGAGCCTTTCGTTTCGAAGGTGACCTCGTCTCTGTATGAAGAACTGTCTTGAAAAGCGCGTTTGCTGTCTCTGTCGACTGACGAAATCAATCTAAAATGCTTTCCTGGCTATTATAGCGACGCACGGGTTTGGATATTCGAACCTGGTGACGGCCGCTTGGCCTTTGGGTATTTCCCAATCATATTGAACGACGTTCTCATGTCGCCGGTGTCCTGCGATGGGATGAATCTGTCTCGAGAATCTGAGCATTTGCGTGGTTTTCTGGCAGGTTCCTCCTCGTCAGAGGCTGGTGGATCAAGCGCTTGGTCCAGCGGTTTCTGTTCATTTTCGTCGTCGGAATGCTGCTGGGAAGCCCTGATCCGACGGGCAAAAGTGGAATTCAGCATCGTGTGGCAATGAGAATGAATAGGGTAATGGTCATCAGAAGGTCGAGGAAGAGATAAAGGTGTGGTCAATGTCGGGTCTGGGGTTGTCAAGGGATGTAGATTGCAAAAAGCCAGTTTGGTCTGAATTCAGAATTTGGTCATCACAATGACGTAGGTCGACAATAGCGTCAAGACAAAAGCTGCTCATTTCCATACTATATCCTGTACCACTTTGGGCTTCAAAATGACTGTTCGAATAGGAAGGGTTTCACCTGGCCCTCGCAAGATATGTAAAAGTCCCAAATCACAAGCGCAAAGTACCTTTCCAAATTCCTCGAGAGCCCTGACTCTCTTCAGACAATACATCCACGCATTTATCAGGATAGAATTCCGTCCCAGATCTCTCCATGGTAGTCGCGTGAAGTCACTCCCTCTCTCATTGCTCTGTCCAGTTTGAAAAGCAGCTGCAGGATGACCGTCAAGTTCTTCTTGCATCTGTCGTTCAGACCTGTATGGCGTTAGCTCCGTGTAGTTTCCATCCACAAACGAATAGAACAGCGCCGATTGTATCAAGGAGCGCGTCGAGGAGGTGAGAAATACGGACATCATCTGAGGTTTCGTTTTTGGCATATTTTCGTGTCAGAGCGCGCCATCTAGCAGAGACAGCTTGGATTTCTGCGAAAGACGAATGGATAAGAAGCGGTAGATTCAGATGAAGAGACGGCACGCACCTTTGTTACTCATTTCCGAATAGAATAGCCCCAGCTGTGTGCCCAGATTCCCGTCCTGGTCTGACCACTTCGATACCTGACTGTTGCAGAAGGAAACAAGGGATGCCTGAATTGCGTATTGGAGTAGTGCATCGAATAGCTCGTGCGAACGTTTGGAGATGATGAATTCGACTACAGCATCGCCTAGGCATTCCTCAGGAGCATGAATCGTCGCAGCAGCTAGATGGTCGTCGAGTTGACTTTGTGCGTCGATTTCCAGCTGCTCCAGCGAATGAATCTGTTGTGGTAAGGAGCGTCTGCGCGACTTCTAGCTCCTTTGAACGCGATTCGAGGAGCTCGGAAACCTCGGAAAGACGTACATCTTTCTCGTGTAGCTCGGCTTCAGCCTGCTGCAGGCGAGACTGCTGCCTTTGAAGACGAATTTCCAGCTCGGCGCACCTTTCTAACCGAGCCGCGTCAATGCCGTATTTCTCGAAGAGCTGGTCGAGCTGCTTATTCGTGCTGGTCTCTCTTGTTCCTTCTTCCTCACCACGGTTGCGTTTCACTGGAATGATTGGACTGGTGGAGCCAGACCTGCGTCATTTCTCTGCAGTATGAGAGCCATCCAAAGAGTCGGTCATTTGTTGCTCTGGTGTCTGCGTAGTACGGGTTTTGCTAGCTCCTGACCAACATGGAGCAGATTCCGGAGGCGCTGACATTCTTCCAGCGTGAGGATTACGCGACTGTGGCATGACAAAAAAGCCTGGTTTGGTCCAAGTTTGGTCGAATTGAGAAATCAGTCTGGCACGTGCCGACTGTACTTGTCTGCTTCATCCACCATGCCATTGGCGTCTCGCCGTCCATACGCTGGCAGCCGTCGAAAGATCGTTTTAGCATTCGTTGTCGACTACATTTAGCGGAATTTCTTTCAGGTTAGTCGCTTTTTCCCCCACTCGATGGCACTGACCTCGACACCTTCAGCATCCTGGATCCAGGCGTAATTCCAGTAATCAAATTTGTAACAAGGTTGGCTTGTCCATAACACGGTCTGGATTGGACAAGACCTTATTTGCCCAGATTTCCAGCTCAAGAGCATGTTGGCGGGGACACCAAGATACCTTCCATAATCTACTACGATGAAGCCGGAATTGTTAGAGGAGTTGGAGCTGAGGCTTTGGAGCTGAAGGACTGGGTGCTGGAGACGGACAGCAAGTGGTTCTTGGTAGAATGGTGAGTCAGACCAAGCTTTGTCTCAAATTGGGCTAACGGTGACCAGGTTCAAGCTGCATATGCGGCCGTTTAGTCTCTCGAATATCGCTGTCGAGGATGTAATTCCTGCTCTGCCTCCAGACAAAACTGCTCTCCAAGTCTTTGGGGATTTTCTCAAATATCTTTTTCAATGTGCCGAGTCGTATATCCAAGAAACAAATAGGCTCGATTTCTGGAGCTCCATTCAGAGTCAAATCGACTTTGTGCTTCCGCATCCTAATGGTTGGGGTGGGCTGCAATAAAATCAGATGAGACAAGCTGCAGTGTTGGGGGTTTGGTTCCCGATCTAGAGGCTGCTCAGGCTCGAATTCGATTCGTGACTGAAGGTGAAGCCAGTTTACATTTTGCATTCAACATGGCCTCGAACAATACACGTCCAAGGTCAGTAATCAGCTTGTTTTGAATCCAGACTGACATTCCTTTCAGCCCGATGAGGCGGTCATGGTGGTCGATGTTGGGGGAGGGACTATAGATTTAACCATATATTCTGGGAGCTCTGGATCCTCTTTTTAAGAGATTGCTCGATCTGAATGTGAGCTGCGACATTTCCAAAAAGGATCTCGATTCTAATAAAAGAATAGGTCACTTCAAAGGCTCTATCTTCGTCATTCGTAATGCCCGGGTTTTGCTGGAACGTAGGCGGGAGGTCTTTTCCGACTACCTTATTTCTAACCACATTGATCAGACAAACTCAACAGTACTCGGTTCGAAGGTGACATCGACGAGATGGTATATATTTTCGACGTTGGTGGCAAAACCAGATTTAGAAGTGCAGAGGAGCCGGTCAACATTCGGTTTGGCTCTATACGGGAGAGGGATCTGGCTCCCGACATCCGAAATGGCCAAATCAAGCTCACTGGCGCTGATGTCGCGACATTCTTCGAGCCGTCAATAAGAGTCATCATTCAGTCTGTATTGGAACAGCAAAGAGCTTGCGTAAAGCTATCACAGTATGTGGCAGTATCTTATCTTTACACCGCTAATACGTCTTTACAGTCCATTTTCTTTGTCGGCGGCTTCGCGGCCAGTGAGTATATGTTCTCGCAATTGCAGAAGAGACTTGGGCATTTGAAGTTTTGCCGTCCTGAGAGTCATGTGTAAGTTTTCGTGGCTTTACCCTACCCTTACTGACTGCAGACAGGAATAAAGCAGCCGTAGATGGTGCTGTGTCGTTCTATCTGGACCGTTTCGTCACGAAGCGAATGTCGAGAGCGACCTATGGAATACAATGCTCCCGTTTATTCAACCCTGACGATAGAGCTCATGCTTCGAGAGTCGCCGAGATGTATACCTCCCGAGATGGCGAACAAAGGATTCCCTCAGCATTCAGCGTTATACTACCCAAAGTCCGTGCACTTTTGCTTGTCTTGCATACATAGCTCACCGTTTGCAGGATACTGTCGTCGCAGAAACAAAGGAGTTCCGTCAATCATACTTCCGGCAAGTCCTCTCGCCGATAGATAGCGTATTTCGAGCCGAGATACTCTCGTATGAAGGTTGAGACACCGATCCAAGCTGGACTGACATTGACGCGGGTGAGTAGACACGTTTCTTTCTTTCTTTCTAGACCTTGGACCTCTTACCTGAAAATGCGTCAGGGATGTATTCGACCGTATGTACCGTGGTAGCGGATCTCCACCCCTTATGGAAGACTTTAGCACCTCGACCTGGTGTTCGAGGGCCTTGTCATCGTCTGCAATTCGATGTTATGTTTTTTTATGCTGCTATTTGGTTTGACGGAGCTAAAAGCCATGGTAGCATGGGTCGAAAACGTAGGTGCCTCATTCTCTCGTGTACTTTGGCGTTGAGCGCAAGTTCGTGAATTGCCAATGTCCTTGATCGTCATCTGATTTGAGTCAGGAGTCCTGCAAGGATAATATACAGTTGATCTTATTTCTTTATAGTATGCCATCTAAGATTCTAATCCTATCGTATCCAGCCTTGTATAGTAGCAGTATATCAACGCTTAGGCATAAAATAGATATCTGTGATATTGTTCCTTCATTCAAGGTCGTCCTCCTCGTCCATTGTCTCAATGACAAGGTGCATACCAGGCTCAACACCAGCTCGCGCCATGGTTTCCTCATTTTCGCACTCGAAGCGATGTTCTTCTTCGAGCCCATCTGCGCTGATAATCACCATCAATCGAGCACTGTATAAAACATTAGACTGGAATAGCAGGACAGAAACTGGGCATACCCATGTGGGTCAAGACCGAATGTTTTACACGCTCCAGACAAGACCTTGCGAACAAGATGGCCACCACGCGTCATAAACTCTGCCATCTGACCGGGAAGAGGACCGCTAATATAAACCTTGAATCGCTCGTCGGTCAGAGCTTTCGCTTGAGTGGTGATACCCGTGACAGGTTCATGGGTGATATCTGTCGGTTCACGTTTGATTTTCTGAACGCGCGGGGAAGGTTCTTTCTTCACTGGTAGAGCAAGGTAAGCCATATATCACGACGATGAAGAGGAGAAAAAGAACCTGAAGGTGCTGAAACGACATGTTCCCAATGGTCACTCGATCTCTCATTCTCGTCCGTGTGCTCCTCTTCTTCTTCAAGCTCCTCTTCATCTCCAGCGTCATTTCCATCATCCTGGGCCGCGTCAAACGACAGTTCTGGCTCGTCCTGGGTCGTCATCATGAGCGTATTCTGGGCTTCTATCATCTCCTCCTCCTCCTCATTTTCTGTCAGTGTGTCCACAGGCGCCGCTGTCTTGTTATCTTGTTGCTGCTCTATAATGGACGTGATTGAGGAGCTGAACAAAGAAAACCACAGACTTACCTTTTAATCGCTCCACCGCGATTCCGCCTCGTTCAACCACCTTTAATTCGTCGAGAAATGGTGCCACTGTCTCATAGACCTCCCGGCCAATTTCGACGTCGACGCCATTGCAGATGTTTAGCGACGAAACCAGAATGCGTGGGTCATCCATATGAAATTGTCTTTGTATTTGAGCTATCAATTGCTGGAGGAAGGAGTCAGTCAGCGTCGGAGAAGAAAACGAGGAAGCTGCAGGAAAAGCCAGGAAGCTGGAAGAGAGAGCTAGGAAGCTTGGAGAGGAATCAAGAGGCTCGAAGTGAGAGCAAGAAACTAGCCTGTACTGACATCGTAATGGGGCGGTCTCATCATAAGCGCCCGTTGCTCCGCCAAACAGACTACGACCACAGGGACATCCACAGAGGTATTTTGGGTCAATTTTGAGGACAGATGCATGGTAAAGATCGAGGTTTCGGACAATGGGTGATTGGAATTTGGGAAGGAGGAGCAGGAGCAAGCGAGAGCAGGCGGCGGGACCACGGTGGAAATCAATGAACAAATGGGTCACGTGTGAAATTCGCAAGACTCGCTCGACGCCCGATGCAGGTCAGGTTATGTTGAGTCTTTTTCGGGTTCAACGTCAATTTAGTGTACAACATCAGCTCTCTTGATCCGGTACTGCCACCTTCAATTACTTTCCCACGGCCTCGGCCCAGCCAGGTCTGTCGGAAAGGTGCAGAATCAGGTCATAGTGTAGCGTAGACCTTCATATACTCTCGTTAAACTCTCCTTATAATCACCATACCTCTCTTTTCGCGGTCTTTTCTCCAAAAAACACGAAATAATGGCCGAGAGCGCCCAG
Source organism: Mycena floridula (assembly GCA_029320655.1). Taxonomy (NCBI): domain Eukaryota; kingdom Fungi; phylum Basidiomycota; class Agaricomycetes; order Agaricales; family Mycenaceae; genus Mycena; species Mycena floridula. The sequence goes on along the minus strand of JARIHS010000034.1, from coordinate 621,932 downwards.
GTTCAACGAGCGACACCTCAACCGACGACGATTCCCCGTGAAGTCACTGGAGACAAGCAGAAGGCAAACCTGAGCATCTTCAGAAAGCGAGGGGAGGCGAGCCTTATGGGTGACCCTCCGCCAACGGGCCTCCGGGAAGTCGATCCGTCAACCTCATCGAGAGCTAACAATTCCGGCATCTCTACAGGGAAAACGACAAACGCGAAGCGAAACACAAGAACCACGACCAAAGCAGCAGACATCTTCCCTTTCCCCAGCGCTACCTGGTCGAAGGTCGAGCCGTCGCGTTCAACAGAGACAACGAAAGCTTCATCGCCATCTGCATTGTTACCCGACCCAGCTCCAATTCCGGTCGACTCCGATGAGGAAATCTACCACGAATGTCTTCCCCCGCACGTCACCCAGGGATCGCAGAAGACTGACAACCTTGGCGCCTTGGGAAAGCTAGGGGGAGAGAAGAGCCACGAGCACGGTTCTCCTCTCTCTCCCGCCTCGACGGCGAGGGAAGCATCATCTCAAACCCTTCTCGAAAAGATTACTGACCTGGGCAACAAGGACAATATCACGGCAAACGAGATTGCAGACAGCATCAACCCGCTGCAGCTCATGTCGGCCCTCAGTGCTCTTAACGCGATTTTTCAGATCACGGACGCCCACAACAAGTCCAAGAATCGCACGAAAGGTCTTGGGATAAACGCGGTTAAGAAGATTTGCCATATTGCAGACGTTGGTAGAGGTTGGGCAATTAAAGATGACAACACAGCTTGGAAGGGTGCAGCAGGAAAAGCGGAATCTCCGATTGGTGAATCTCTAGGCCAGCTTAATTCCAAGCTCGACGACATCCTTCATTCCATCGCGTCACAACCGAAACCCACGGTGAAATGCTGCCCTTCACCTTCGCCTTCATCTCCTGCTGCCCAAAACCACCGAATCCCTTCTCCCAGCTCTTCCCACTCTTCACGTCCAGCACCGGCACCTTCGAAGCCGCCTTCGCCCCGTCACTCTGTTTCAGTCTCCTTGTCGAAGTCACCGCAGGGATCTCGACTGCGCTCTCTTCCGAGGAAAGAGCTATCAGCCAAGGTTCAGCTAGCTATCCATAGCTGCGACTTAGAGTCGCTCAACGCTGTCAACATTGTCGCTGTTAACCTCGAGGGCAGAGACCACCTCAAGGTCTTCACCAAAACAGAATCGGACGCGAATACTCTCCTTCAGCACTCGGATAAATGGATATCGATGCTCGCGCCAGGCGTCACCCTTATCACAAAGGTGTTTCGCCTCGTCATCCATTCTGTCCCGACCTCTTTCAACCCCAAAAGCGAGTCTGATGTTCAACTCGTCATCGACAACAACCCAGACCTCAACGGGTTCAATTTGAGAGAGGTTCGCTGGCTGAACGAGAAGTCCATTACGAGAGGAAAAGCAGCATCCTCGGTCGTCATCGCCATCTCCGATGAAGCCGTCGCCAACAAAATTTACGACCACGGCATCGTCATAGAACATGCGCTCTGTTACGGCGAGACTTACCGAAACAGCCCGAATCAATGTTTCCGATGCCAGCATTGGGGACACCTTTCGTACCGATGCAAACAAATAACGGCTACCTGTGCCAGATGCGCTCAACCTCATTCTACCTCTACCTGCCCTTGTCCGCATAAAGGCAAGTGCAAATCGGTTCGCGACTGTCAAATTACCCCATTGTGCTGTCTCTGTGGAGGACGACACTTTGCTTTCGACAAGTCCTGCACCAAGAGGTTCGTAATTGACGATGAAGGAGAAGCCCAGGTCGAAGGCAGCTCGAGCCATGTCTCGCTGCGATACACTGCATGAATTCCTTCTCCACCTCAGCGATACCTTTACGTACAAGGAGTTTAAACATAGGAAAATCCACAACAATTCTACAGTCGACCCTACAAAATGTTACACCCAATAATACCGACCTTCTCTTCATTCAAGAATGTCCTAAGGACTTCGACATACCATCTTTGTCACCGAATCACTGGACGCGACTTGTCCCGACTAAGAAACCAGGAAAAGACGGACGCTGGGGAAGCGCCCTTTACATTAGTAACCTCATCAACTCCTCTTCCTGGTCCCAGATCCCAGTCGACAGCACCCACGTCACTGCGATTTCTCTTACTGTCGGAGACAAGTCCATTTCGCTCTATAATGTCTACAACGTCCCCGATTCTAACAAAACAATACTAGAGCTTCGAAAGCATTTCCGCCTTCACCGTGAAACCAATCCAGTCATGATGCTTGGTGATTTCAACAAACACCACGCTTGGTGGGCCGGACCTGGTCATTCGAGAAGATGCGATGCAAGTGACACTGAAGACTTTCTCCAGCTCATTGCTTCTCTCGATCTCGACTTATGCACCAAACCTGGCACTGTCACCCACACCTCTTGCTCCCACAAAACGACATCGACTATCGACCTGGTCTTCGCAGAGAGAGAAACGCTGGCGATGTGTGTCACTAAATGTGACACCACATTCGGTGAGGGCTCATGGCACCAATGTATAGTTGCTGACCTCGACCTCTCTCTTCTGCGAAACGAACCCGCTTCACGCCCTCTGCTAAGAGACGTGGACTGGGATTCGTTCAAGGCTCGCGTGGAAGTTAGCCCCAAGCTTTCACGCCTGGTCGGTGAGATCCGAGCTGCAATCTCAAACGATAACCTCGATGAACTAACTACTGAACTGTTGAATGAGACCAAGTCGATCCTTAACCTAGAAGTCAAGATGTCGAGACCGTCAAAATACTCGAAGCGCTGGTGGTCGAAGGAGCTTTCGGAGAAGAGAAGAGAAACGCAGAGTAGTCAGAGAGCTTGGTCGAAGAAGAAGACAGATGCGAACTGGGAGCAGATGAAGAGAATGAAGAAAGAGTTTCGGAAGGCAGTCAGGAAGCAGAAGAGAAGACATTGGAGGGACTGGCTGACAGAGATTTTGGACACGGAGATCTGGAAAGCGGCGAAATATGCGACAGAACCGGGGGAAAAGTCTGGTCCAGCAAGGACGCCTGAGATGAGGAAACCCGGGGGACAGGCCACAGCAGACCCTCGGGTAAAAGCTAAGCTCTTCGCCTCGACCTTTTTCCCCGATGCTCCTGACGTCGAACCACGAGAAGTTTCCTTGACCTCGAAACCCCTCACCTCTTCCAACGCCACTCTGGAAGACGTTCGTCGAGCCATTAACAAAGCGAAGCCCTTTTCAGCCCCAGGACCCTCTGGAATCCCGAACATCGCCCTTCAAAAAGGAATCTCAGTCTTCGCTCCCATCATCTATGCCCTTCTCATCTCTTCCCTTCGTCTCAGTCACTTCCCTGCCCCACTGAAGCTCTTCAAAACAATCGTTCTCCGAAAACCTGGCCGAGATGATTATACCGTCGCCAAATCCTACCGACCCATAGCTCTCGAAGAGACTATTGGCAAGGCCCTGGAAGCGACGGTTACTGAAGTAATGACACGTGCACTGGAAGACGCCAAGGTCTTGCCAGAGCACCATTACGGGGGAAGAGCAGGAAGGTGTACAACCGACCCGCTTCTTCTCCTCACTCAGACCATCAAAGACGCCTGGCGAGTAGGAAAAGTGGCCAGTGTCCTTTATATGGACATCTCGGCCGCTTTCCCGAACGTTTCCCATGTCAGACTTCTGGAAAGAATGAAGTCGATGGGACTAAGTGACGAACTTGTCGCTTGGACGAAGAGCTTCCTCTCCCACCGCTTTACCTCACTTATCTTCGACGACTACAATTCCCCAAATGTCCTAGTCCCGACTGGTCTCCCCCAAGGCTCCCCATTAAGTGTCATCCTTTACCTTATTTACAGCTCAGGTCTTTTAGGCATTGGGAAAGACGTACTAGAACGAAACGACAAGATCCTTGGTTTCATCGATGACACAGCAATGGTGGTAGTAGGAGAAACAGTCCAAGGGAACGTCGAGAAGTTGCAGAAGCTGGGAGAAGAAAGTTTAGCATGGGGCCGTGACTCGGCATCGAAGTTTGACATTGGGAAGTATCAACTCGTACACCACGTTCGCTCTTCGACTCCAGATGCTGATTCACTCCTTCCTGTCGTCATCTCAGGGACCACGGTCAAACCAACCCAAGACGCCAAGTATCTGGGCATACATGTCGATTCCAAGCTCAACTTCAACAAACACGTCGAGTACGCGATAGCAAAGGGCACTAAAGCAGCAATCGCTCTCGCTAGGCTGTCCAATTCGTCCACGGGCATGCCTCAGAAGTTTGTGCGACGACTGTACATTGGTCTCGTGGTCCCGAGGATGGAGTACGCTCTGGCGGTTTGGTTCACCCCAGTCCATAAAGGTGAAAAGATAATGATTGGATCGGTCGGCACAGCCAGGAAACTGGGGAAACCGCAAAGACTAGCCAGCAGAATTGCAATTGGAGGCATGAGATCCACAGCTTCTGAAGCGCTCGACCTCCATGCCAATCTGCTTCCCACTACGCTACGTCTTAACCTTTCGATCTTCTCTTTCGCCACCAGACTATGCTGCTTACCGGCTTCCCACCCCCTTTTCAAGGTCGTCGAACGCTGCAAAACTGTCCCAAAGTTTCACAAATCAGCCATCCATTTCATGTTCGACGCTTTTCCGATCCTCTACGAAAACCTGGAAACGATCGACACGTCACGAATTCCAAATGTCCCTGACACTTTGTCTTTCAACATGGCTGGCAGCAAAGACGACGCGGAAGCTGGAGTGGAAGTTCTGGAAGGAAACTTGAAGTGCATCTACAGCGATGGCTCAGGTTTCCAAGATAACATCGGGGCGGCAGCGTGGTGCAAGTCACAATCCGCCCCGAACGGGGAAGTCTCTCGACGTCGACATCTTGGCAGTGACACTCACTTTACCGTTTTTCAAGGTGAACTAGTCGGCTCGCTATTGGCCCTAGACATCATCGAGTCGACTCCGCGTCTCACCAAAGCAGCGATAATGATCGACTCCCAAGCGGCTATCCTTGCACTGAAGGAAAGACGCCCAGGTCCAGGAGGAGAGTTAATCAGAGAGTTCTACAAGAGGCTGGGACAGTTGAAGAAGGCGAGAAAAACGCTAAAAGTCACGATAGCATGGGTCCCAGGACACAGAGGCACTGAAGGGAATGAAAAAGCAGACGAAGAGGCGAAGAAAGCTTCACTAGGAGACGAGACAACCATCTTCAACAGAAGCTCCATTCTCCACCGACCCATTCACTGCAGCAAATCGGCAATCATCGCGTTTCAGAGAAAGACAGCCCAGACTGCTCAGCTCGATGCTTGGAAATCATCGTCGAAATGCCGTTTCCTAAAGAAAATCGACCCAATACCTTCCCCTTCCCGCATCCAGCGAATCTACGACACCTTGTCCCGCCCTGAAGCGAGCATCTTCACACAGCTTCGAACAGCCCACGTGGGTCTCAACTCGCACCTCTTCCGTATCAGAGCAGTCGAATCCCCTCTCTGCTCCTTCTGCCAACAAGAAGAGACGGTCTCACATTACCTACTTGCTTGTCGCCGATTTGATTCTCAGCGCCGCCAGCTTCGTTCGTCCACCAATCTCAGGTCGCTCCAGATTCGCCACCTTTTGAGCGATAGATCGAAACATATCAGGCCGCTCATGACATTCGTGCGTACTACTAATCGTTTCCCGGTCATCTTTGGCAACAAGGGTGATCACCCCGGGGAAACGTCCCAAGGCTCTTCACAGGACACCTCGGCTTGACCGGTTTTACTGTGCCTTGGGCATACGAGGGAAGAAGGAGGTTCCACAGACCTCCTTCTGTCCTCCTTTTGGAGGCCAGTTACCTTTTCCCTACCTCACTACCTGAGACTAACAACTTTTGCCCTTATGTTGCTTCGAGTCACATTTCATTTCTATTTTTCTCGACATTATCATCATCGACCACAGCGTCGACTCTTCGGCCTAGGATCTGTTGCCCCATTATTCCTCCCCCCAGATTCTCTCTACTCGTGCAACCTCGCTCAGTATCCCTAGGCCACCACCTGATCTCACCACAGTCCTTCACCTCATGCAACTTACGACAAGGCAACAACCATCCACTGCCTCTAAGCAGAACAGCAGCACGACAAGCGACGACCTAACGCTCAAAGACACTCTCTCAGCTCCGACAAATCACATAGATATCACTGGCCTCTATCCGACCTGATTTCCTTTTTCACTAGATACTACTATTTAGTTTTACTTACAAGGGTTTTTGGCCAAGAAGAGGACTGCTTAGTTACAGACATCATGTTTAGGCTACATGGGCCGCTTCGGGCCCGGAATGCGACAAAGACTTCATCATCATTAGTGTACAACAGATTTTCAATCGGACCTTAGCTAATGAACACCGAAACCTCTACAGCTCAGTGACGGTGACACGATCACGTGTCATGCGCGTACGTATGGTCTCTGGATGGAGAATGGGCTGAAAGATTCGGAAAAGGCTGATACTTGACTAATCAATATACTATATGGGTAAATCGTGTCAACTAGTATGATATAGTAGCAGGTATTAACACAGAAGATGCTTATACAAAAACCGGAAGGAAATAAGGACATAGGACAAACGACGATTCAGGTGTATATTATTTTTGCAGGACTTCTGAAAGCGTATATGAGCGCATCGTTCATCGCACAAAGAATCACAAACCGCTTTTCTACACCCTGGGACGAATAGTCATCAGCGGCGGTCACGAATCCTGAACAAAAGAGACACCTACATTCTCTTTCCACGAGATCATAGCTTTGAGCTCTGTCAATCCAAATAGTAGAATGATCTGATAATGAAAACGATAGAAAGTTCCTCCGTCAGTCCTCTTCTGAGGTACCAGCGTCTGGCACGCTTTCGAGACGTCGGCTGAGACCTCACAAACCGTTGAATACATGCCTGGAGATGTCAGTTCCAGTAAGCCCAGATCAAGGAATCGTTTACTGGAGTCAATGTCTATCCACTTCGGGTTGTTGTCGCGTCCCCGATAGCAGAGTAGCTCTTTGGGCCGGAACTTGGGTTTGCTGGTGCTAGTGATATTATAATGCCGAACGAATTCTGTGCTCTCAGAAACCAAGGTGCCCTGTATTCAGGATGGTTAGTAGGACTATCACTATTCGGCTGTGAATGGTCACCTTGGGCAATATGACATCAAAGTGGTGCGGAAGACGCTGTTCCCCCGCGTCATTCACATACATATCATATCTTCGTGATGTGTGGTCCGGATCCAGTTCGTTGAACACCATATTACATTCAACGCCATACGTGAGCTTGGCGACTCTTTCCTTAACGAAATGGTCCAGGTAAAAAGAGACCGCTCCATCTGCGACAGCTTTGTTTCTATGAAACAGTGAGTGACTTATCGAATAGAGGAATGAGACATACACATGGCTGTCAGGACGACAAAAAGTCAACCCAGCAATGCTCAGACGCTCCTGCAGCTGCGAAAACACATATTCACTGGCAGCGAAACCGCCGACAAGGAAGATGGACTGTCAAGGAATCTGTTAAACCTGCAGTGAATCGAGGAGATAAGTACTGACTGTGATTTTCTTCAGGGTGGACCGCCTTTGTTGTTGAACTGTTTCGCAAATGGCGGCAATGGATGGTTCAAAGAATTGGGCAACATCGGGGCCATAAAGTTTCAACTGGCCGCTACGGATTTCGAGAGCTGGGTCTTTATCGCGCATGGAACCAAACTTGACGTAGGTCGGATCGCCTTGGCTTTTGAATCTCATTTTCGCACCATGATCGAAACAATGGACGATGTTTTCGAGATCATCAGCAAATTTGGACCCAGCGAGCTTTCCTATACACGATCAGTATCAGCTAGAAGATGTGATCTCAAGCTAGGACGAACGTTGGAGAAAGGCTTTGGCTTCGCGGGTCACAAAGATGGATCCTTTGAAATGGCCTATGTTGAAGGTAGTCAGATGAAGGCTCGCAGATGGAATGAGAAAGGACGAACATTCGGGGACAGCAATTTCGCGGAATGAGAAATCGGGGTCACTAGAATACGTTGATATGTCAATGGTTCCTCCACCAGCATCAACGATTATGACCCCTTCGTCGGGCTTTGCGTCGTGTTGAGAGCACTGAGCAAGAGCTTAACGAATGGACCTACCTTGGATGCGTACTCTGAGAGCCCATTATGGACACAGAAGTGAAGGCTTGCCTCTCCTTCGGTGACGAACTGTAGGCGAACATGACCGTCGTCAGAGTCAGGTATAAGCCCCGCCATGGTTGCTGCCTGTCTCATCAGACCCTGCTGTGCTCCTTCCCAGCCATTTGGGTGGGTCAGTACGAAGTCGATCTCGTTTCCAAAAGATTCCCAGAATTCGATGCCGTTCGGGTGGCTTTCTTGTATGTAGGTCTGTGCACATCGGAAAAGGTATGCAAGGAAATCGGCAAAGACTTGGGTTACGGTCTTGTTTGGTGGTAGAGAAGGGATTCGTTGAGACATGTTGTCGGATGACGGACGCATGTGCAGTTTGAACCTTCAGATTATTGTCAGATGGAACTTTCAGCGAGAAATTCAAGTTTGTCGAAGCGCACCATTCTGCGAGATGCCATTTATCCTCCTGACCATTCTCTATAATTGACTCCTTTAATTCCAGAGCCTCTGCTCCGACTCCTCCAACCTTTCCGTATGCGTCATAATAAATTATGGACGGTATCTTCGCATCGCCTCCGACATGCTCTTGGGCAGGGAATCTGGGGATTCTCAGAATGAATTCAAGGTCGGACTCGATATACTTATTTACCTAGTGACTGACTTGATTTCTGGAACAATACCAGGATCGAGCACGCTGGAAAGAGTTGGTCAAGTTATGGTCAAGCCACTCATTTGAGGAACAAAAGAGGCCAAACCTATATGAAATGCCACTGAAGGTCGTGCCAATGTCGAATCCAATGACTAGCTTACGGCGTTTCCCATCAAAGGGTTCGCGAGATGCCATGAGAGGCTAGGTTTTTGGGTAGCGCAAGAGTAAGAAAAGATCGGCACGTGCTCTGTGCTCCTTGCTCCATTGGCCGACCGGTGCTTCGACAAATTAGCACTGCCATTTTATGTCTCAGCGCGTTAGCGTTCAAACACCGGGTCCCAGCAGAAGCGGCAACGTGACATCGGTGGCTACAAGATCTGAAGAGGACCAGACGCAGGCAAGGCCTCTGAATCCCGATTCCGGCCTTGCTCAAGCTTCAGTCCGAGAATCTGGCTCCACCGGGAGAGCGAAGAAGCGGAGGTCAGATCCACCTGGGCCAGAAATCTCACCAAAGCCCAAGCGAGATCGCAAGGAGGGGGAACCATCGTCTAGCAAAGAGCTCACGAATCAACTAGAGCGTGCTCTTCGCAAAAAGGACAAGAAATATGATAAACTCTTTCACGAAAACGCTACTCTGAGAGAGAGAGTCGAGGTCCTGGAGGCAGAAGCTCGCCATCGTCAGATTACACCCCGTACATCGGATAACCATGTGTCCAACGACCTCTCCGACTCATGCCATGAGCTGGAGCAGAGAGTCAAAGAGCTAGAAGCGACATTATCCGCTACAGAATCACAATTAAAGCAAGCCACCGCTCAAAATTCTCAGCCTTGCCATGAAGGAGACGCCGAACGACATCGCGCTGACCTGTGGAATAGCGAGAAAGAAGCTTTGCTTGTCGAAAGGTCACGACTTCTTGCAACCAGAACGAAGGAGCTGCAAGGGATGCAGGCTTTTCTCAGCACGGAAGATATTTTCTCTGTTGCGGATGTCACTAGGATGTTGGAGGCGTTGAATCAAGAAGTCTTCCAGACCTCTGCATTCATGACGGACATCCTCTCTTTCGAATTGTCATCAACAGCATCCGTTGAAGAACAGGCGACTTCCAGGGAAATCTCTCGCACCTGCATAGGGCCCAGAATCACAAATTTGTTGGGTTCATGTCGTTCGCATGACGCATTCGACACCATGGTCCAATGTGCCCTGCAGTCAGCGTTACTCAGATGTTGTCGTGTCGAAATCATGAAATGGGCCAATGGCGGACGGGCTCAAGAGGTCCTCAGCTCCCTTTACGAAGCAATGGTTCAATCAGGTGCGTGTCATCCTAAGGATTTCTGGATTTGGTCATTGATTTTCCTTGTTCCATAGAACCGCAAGCAGTTTCTGGTCGTTGGAGAGCTCTTACCCAAATTCACTTCAAAAAAATCACGCCAGACAGCGAAAAGATTCCGATTGCAGTTGCCCATTTTCTCGACGTCCTTTCCGCCATTCTAGTAGCATCTGGATGGTCTCTGCATGGACCGGAGGGTAACAAGGTCTTACGCCAAGAATGCGAGTCCAAGGTCATCAGCATCGTCAAGTCGGCATTGGAGCTCAATACAGCGATTCGGTCGGGAGTTACCTCTCGCGATTTACAAATTTATATGTGCCGGGATGGTGATGCGTTTAATTCAAAGATCATGATAGACGCGTATGGTGACTCCGGTGGTTCGGGGAGTAAGCGGAAGGCAGGGCGAGTGCTATCCACCTGTGACCTTGGCCTAGTCCAATGTGAAACTGGCACTACGGCGAAAAGGACACTGATTATGAAACCGAAGGTAGCTTTGGATATTTCTTGGGTTGAGTGTTGAACAACCTCCTATAACATATCTTTGTATTTCCCCAATTGAAAGAATTCTGACTCATATGTGTGGCGCAATCCGAAAGATTCTGATTCTGTATCCTGCGTTACATACATCCTAAAGGTTCGATTTGAATGGCGTAACCTGGCCAGTTAATGCAACCTGCAAAATCATCGTACATGGCACTGTATACTAATGTCAATGATGAAATACTTCTACAAAAAGATAAGGAAATCTGTAGATACTGGAAGGTCTGGAATTTACCCAATGTGACCAGCAATTCGACGGCTGGCCTTTGCAATGTCGCAGCATCAGATATATATCAACTTGGCCGGGCTCCTACGGATGATGTTAGCAATTATACGCGTCGACAAGATGAAACAAGGGACCTCTTTTCAACACCCTGTGAAGCTGATCAGCGAAGTTTGACGTCGATTAACCACATTCCATACATCTTCTTTCCAAGCTACTAATGCTTTCAATTCGGTGAGCCCGAACAACATAATAATGTCGTAGTGCAGCTTGTAGTGCGGTGGCATTCCATCAGACGTCGGGGTAGGCTTCAATTTCTTCAAGACTGTTGAAAAGTCTGTGACGACAGAACAAGCGACCGTGTACATGGCTAGAGTTGATCAATGGCGCTGTTAAAACGTCGCAATATTGACCCAGGCTTACCAGCATCGACGTCAATCCAACGAGGATTCGGGTCCCTTCCCCTATAGCACAATATGTCGTCGGTAAAGATTGTCTGGGTGATCTCGGTCTGAGATCGAGCAAAGCTTTCGCGAAACTCTGTAGTCTCAGACACCAAAGTATCCTTGGACTCTCGTTAGCCAACTGCTTCTATGGAAAAAATAGCCCACCTTGGCAAGTAAGATCGAGAAGCCTGATGGGATCCGCTCCGCACCGTCGAAACAGGTGAAGGAATCGGACGCTCTTGCTAAATGCTCAGGATCGCCTGCATCATAATCGACATCATATTCTGTGCCGTATGTTACCTTGGATACGCGTTCAGTGACAAAGTGGTCCAGATAGAATGACACTGCTCCATCCGCGACTGCCTTGTTGCTGTTCAAGATACATTAGCCGTGTTCGAGAGACGAAATTCGAAGCCGAGATGAACGTACACATGACCATCGGGTCTACAGAAGGTCAAATTGTAGGCTTGAAGTCTTTGCTGAAGAGTGGCGAACAAATACTCGCTGGCGGCAAAGCCTCCAACGAGAAACACGGTCTGTTTCATGTATGTCAGGGTCTAAAATACGTCCACGGAAAGATGACTGACGGTTATCTTTTTCTGGGTAGAAGCTCTCTGAGCTAGAACAGTCTGACAGATTGTATGTATCGAGGGCTCGAAAAATGCAGCAATATCAGCCCCTGTGACAGCGATCAATCATCGAGCAGAAAAGGTTCAACAAAGTTTAGACTTGCCCGCCAATTTGAGTTGACCCGACTTGATATCGCGTGCTGGGTCGTTGTCGCCCATGGATCCAAACTTTATGAAACTTGGGTCAGCGGGCGTCTTGAACTTCATTTTTGGCCCTCGATCAAAGCACTGCAAGATGTGCTCCAGGTCAGCTGAGTATTTAGAGCCTTGAAGTCGTTCTATAAAGGTGTCAAACAAGGTCGACGAGGATAAACTGTAGAACACTTTACGCCATAGAAAAAGTCTTGCATGACGAAGAACATAGACCGAGCCTGCGAAGTGGCCTGCGTGGAGTGTCACGATGGTTTCCAGCGATAAGTAGGAAGCTTACATGCGGGGCGAGCGATTTCCTGAAACGAACCATTGGAGCTCCCTGCGTAACTCGTAATGTCTATGGTTCCTCCACCTGCATCCACGATGATGACAGCTTCTTCAGGCTGGTAAGAAGCTGATTAGGATGGTCTAGAGGCCGACAAAGTGAGGCAGTGTACCTTTGAAGTATATCCTGCTAGCCCATGGTGGATACAGAAGTGAAGACTGGCTTCACCCTCAGTCACGAAACGTATCCGAGCCTGACCATCATCGGAATTGGGAATGATTCCTGCTAACGCAGCAGCTTGTCGCATCTGATTTTGTTGCGCGCCTTCCCATCCATTCGGATGCGTCAAAACGAACTCGATGTCGTTTGCAATGGTGGCCCAAAATTCCAAGCCGTTGGGACAGCTCTCCTGGATGTAAATTTTCGCGCATCGAAAGAGATAACCGAGAAAATCGGCGAAGACCTGAACAATGGTCTTTCCAGGTGGTAATAGGTTTCGCCTCGCTGCGTTGACTGGTAACGTGGATTTAGGTCGTAATTCGAGCTTGAACCTAGGATTGTTATGGGATGGCCGAAATATAGGTCGTCGGGATAGCGCTCACCATTCTGCCAAGAACCAGTTCTTCTCTTGGTTATTCTCCACAACCCAGTCTTTGAGCTCCAGGGCCTCAGCGCCAACTCCTTTCAGCACGCCTTTTTCATCGTAATAGATTATCGAAGGAATTTTCGCGTCACCACCGACTTGCTCTTGGGCAGGGAACCTTGAAAACAGTCGGAAGATATCCAGCAAAGTCAGCTAATAGAACATACCTAGTAACCGATTTGATTTCCGGTGCAATACCGGGATCAAGGATACTGAAGTCGCGTCAATTACGGTTGATGATATGTCGAGAACGTCGGCCAAACCTATAAGATATGCCACTAAACGTGGTACCGACATCGAATCCAAGGACGAGCTTGCGTCGCGTGCCGCTGAAGGGCTGTCGAGGGCTCATAGCAGCCTAAGCAGGAAATACGCGGGATTATTGAACAAGGTGGTTTCGGTCGGAGCACCATGGCACGTGCACTCGAACAAAAGTGTTACCGGCTGCCCATACAAAATAAAAAAGGTGCTGCTTGTCGTCCAAGGACAAGACGTGGTATAATACATTATTGTGGCTATTGGTTAGGTCCGAGTCACCAAACGATATTTGAAACGAGCTCGATATCGAATTCTAAAAAAATCCCGCCTAGTGCCAGGACGAATCAAGGACCACCTTTGGCTTCAGCACCGTAGCCCATTCGCCAGTGGTCCCATAAGACAAGAGCCCCAAATCCGACGTCCCGATAATTGTCCCTTGTGATGGAATGGAGCCATCCTCGTTGAACATGTCTATCGCATCTTGAGGATCGAAGGCGGAACCTGGGCTACCTCTGCCGACCATAAAGTCTTTTGAGGTTACACCGCATCCCATAGCCGTGTCCAGCTCTAAAAGCAGCTTGATAATAGCCAGAGCTTTCTCTTCGCATCTCTCGATGACGCTTTGTTCAGCCTCTGGACCACGCATCGGCCAGCCAGATACAACCAAAATGGCTTCAATGGTTTTGATTATGCTGGTGGATAATCGTGTTGTACGGTCTCCAGATTCCTCCTTGCTGTATTTTAGAGTGAGCGAGCGCCACCTCCCGGCAACAGCTTGACTTTCTGTGGAAGATGATCAATATTATTGACTGGGGCCATTCAATGAAAGAAGACATGCCATTCTTTTTCAATGCTCGATGTAGATCAACGAGGACTTCGGAATGTTCCTCAAGAGGACACCATCGGTCACATTCCAAGGCGCAAATAGCGACGACGGCTGCTTGAATAGCGCATTGCACCAAGGTTTCGAAACTTTCGTGCGCTTTCTTCGACTGGATAAGAGCAACAAGTTCGTCTCCGAGGAGCTGTCTTGCGGTGGCATTGGCTGTTGTAAGGGAAGGATCTTCGTCGGTGCTCATCATGACGGTGACATCTGCGATGTCTAAGGCGTCGACGAGATATGCGGCTGTCTGGAATATCTCGGCATTCAAGGATTCCACCATCCTGATTATATCCGCACCGGCAACCGAATCCTCTGTCCCAAGGAAAGTCTGGGCACCCTGGAGCTCCTTGGTCCTTGTTTCCAGAAGCTTGGAGGTTTCGCTGAGCAAATATTCGCTCTCAGTTGTTCGACGATTGAGATTGCGAAGCTCTCGCTTGGAACGGTCATTCTCGACGGTCAACTGGTGCAATCGATTCTGGGCGCTGGAGTTTTCTTTCTGGATTGCACGAATGTGCGATTCTTTTTCCTTCGAGGTATACCGTAGATCCTTGATTTCGGTGGTTAACTGGTGCAATCGATTTTTTGTGTCGGAGTGCTCACGCTGAATTGCAAGAATATACGATTCTTGCTCGTCCAATTGGCGACGCAGAGCTACGTTGTCGGACTCTATGCGGTTCTGCACGACGGAATTCTGCTCGATGGTATAGGCGAATTGACTGGAAGCTGATTTCTCTTCCTCTAATTGGTGGCGGAGGTCTGCGCTTTCACGAAGTAATTGTTCGTGTTTCGTCGTTTGGCTCTTCACAATACGTTGGAGCTTCTCTAGTTCGACAGCCATGAAAGGTTCCTTGTCATCTTTAGGATCTCGTCTCGCCCCTGGCTGAAGAGAGACGACGTCTTCTTCGGACGAGGTCCGTCTGCGTTTCCCCCGCCCCTGCGTCTCCAGCTCGTCTGTCCCGAGAACTTCTTTTCCCGATGCTGGGGGCTTTTCATCATCAACTCCTTTCACAAGAATAGGCACCTGAGAGGATGAAGTAGTCTCGTTCGTTGAGATTTGGGTTTTGGGAGACGTGGTGGCTGTAGATTCTGCAGTCCTGGATGCGGGCCGTGAGTGTGTGGAAACCGGTCGAAACAACAAAGAGCGCGGTATAAACGCAAATCCGTCAAAGACAGACATTGGAGGAGCTGAAAATTGATGCTGAGAATGACGATGAAAGCGCGCCTTCAAGACCTTGTCCTTTAGTAACCGTTTAGGGCAGGTCTGGCAGTCTGCTTATTTCACGTGATCCGAAATTTTTGCTCCCCACCAGTAATCATCTTCGACGAATTGGGTTCCTCTTGCAACATGGATGCGCGTGAGCCTTTCACTGGGCCTCGCCGTAAACTCGTACTCGGCTTTGATGTCGGTACCACATTCAGTGGCGTTTCTTATAGGTCCGTCTCCTTCAAAATTCTCCAACAACGATCTTGAGCTGGTTATATCCAGCGTTTTGGATCCTGGTACTGTCCCTGAAATCAAAGCGGTTACGAGGTGAGGATATCAATTTTTTTTCTTCTGTACGTCTTGACGTCCGACTTTAGATTTCCCGCTCAGGAGCAGGTTGGTGGTGACGCGAAAATTCCTTCAATAATCTACTACGACGAACATGGGACCTTCCAAGGCGCTGGAGCTGAAGCACTAGAATTGAAGGATTGGATCGTTGAAAACGACAAGCAAAAAGCCTGGTCTCTAGCGCAGTGGTGAGAGCAGAGACCATCATCATGCAGAATCCTCCAACGCTTTTCAGGTTCAAGCTACATCTACGACCGCGAAATGTCCAGGGTTATCAGATTGGTTCATTGATACCTTCTCTACCCCCGGGAAAGACTGTAGTCCAAGTCTTTGCCGATTTCCTCAAATACCTCTTCCACTGCGCCAAAATCTATATTCAAGAAAGCTACCCAAATGGCTTGGACTTTTGGGCGACTATTGAAGACAACATTGACTTCGTTTTGACGCATCCGAACGGTTGGGGAGGCGCACAGCAAGCGCAGATGAGACAAGCCGCTGAGTTAGCGGGAATCATCCCTAATTCCGGTGATGGTCAGGCTCGGATTCGTTTCGTGACTGAGGGTGAAGCCAGTCTTCACTTCTGTATCCATCATGGTCTGGCAGGTTATGCCTCAAGGGTCCGTCTTACCATTGTCTTTCTGCTCTCTCCCAATCTGATGAGCACCTACTAGCCCGATGAAGGAGTAATTATTGTTGATGCAGGTGGAGGGACCCTTGACATTACCAGCTATGCAGGGAGTCCCAGCGGCTCCTTTCAGGAAATCGCTCGGCCGGCGTGTAAGTCTGTTTGTTCAAGTTTTAATGTGAACCCCGTTTGAACTCTCCTAGGTCATTTCAAGGGTTCTGTCTTCGTTCGCGATCAAGCTGAAACCTTCCTTGCGCGTATGTCCCCGAATTCTTCTCGTCTCAGATGCTTATGTCCGCCACCAGAACATCTTAGTGGCCCTCGTTTCACTGTCGATCTGGAACATATTACACATTGTTTTGATAGCGGTGCCAAAATGAAGTTTAAAACTGCTGCTGATCCCAGCTTCATAAAGTTTGGATCCATGAGTGATAAGGATCCGGAGCGAGGAATCAAAGGTGGGACACTAAAGCTGGCTGGTAAGCCCCGTTTTTGTCTTATTCCGTTGCCTATTTTGATCATCTGTACAACAGGCGCTGAGGTTGCAGGCTTCTTCGAACCATCGATCCAGGCAATCTGCCAAACTGTTCTGGCACAGCAGGCTGCCACCCCGAAGACAATCACGGTCAGACAGTGTGCAGTACTATTCTTTTCCCAAACTCACAGTTCAACTAGTCTATTTTCCTCGTCGGTGGCTTCGCTGCAAGCGAGTATCTGTTCACGACGCTTCAGGCGCGACTGGAATCGCAGAACCTGACATTCTGTCGACCTGATAGTCATGTGTATGTGCTAACCGCTGCACATTTCTTGGCTCATTAGCTCATAGTAACAAAGCTGTCGCTGACGGGGCCGTTTCTTTCTATCTAGACCACTTCGTCACCGACCGCATGTCAAAGTTTACATATGGCGTTCGCTGCTCTACCCAGTTCGACCCCAGCAACATCGAACATTCTTCCAGAGATTCTGACATGTACACCGACGTGGATGGCACACAGATGCTTCCGAATAAGTTTGATATCATTTTGCCAAAGGTGAGACCCCATCTGCCTGCGAGGCTCTTTCTGAACTTGAATTAGGACACCTTAGTGTCCGAAACCAAAGAGTTTCGTCGACCGTACGTGCAAAGCTTTAGGACACCACTACCCGAGAAGAAGAGCTGTCAAGTGTTCATACTTTGCTATTCTGGTCGAGATCCCAAGCCTCGCTGGACTGATATTGATACAGGTAAATGTTTTCTCTGGAGCTAAGATCGCGCTCAAGGTCGCAGCGATGTATTCTCGGGTGTGCTCCATTGTAGGAGATTTCTCCGATGCATTCCGGACATTACAACCTCAAACGCGCATCGAAGGATTGCCTCCATACTATAGGATTCACTATGAGGTCGTTCTCATGTTTGGGCTGACGGAACTGAAAGCTCATATCGCATGGAAGGAAGACGTGAGTCAATATTTGCCCTCATTATGCTCGCAGCTCATTGCGGTTATCATGGCAGGGCGTTGAAAAGAGGTTTGCTGCACTCAGTTCACATCCCACTTGACAATCAAAAGCTGACGCTGCCGGTTCAAGATCTCCCGCAAGACTAATCTATAGCTAATGTTATTGCCACATCATGTTGCATCTCAAATTGTACTAAGTATCACAAATGTTGTTTGTATAGCGCTAGCTGTTTGGCTCTATCCGTGTACTTACTCTTGTCATTTTGATTAAAATACTCGAGTACACTAGTACTGATGAAAAGCTTCTGCTCAACAATTGCAAGTTTTTATCACGGCTGGAGGACCGGGGCGTCCCGTGACGGTCCGACCGGTTCATTCAACTTCACCAATTTTCGCATGTGCTCAACTTGTGCTCAATGCTTTTGCGGTTTGATAATCCACCGAGAAAATACCTCATTCAACTACATTTTTCTCTGGCCTGAACCGCGTTCGGAGCAGATAGCATGGCCAGGGATCTTTCTGCTGGCTCCATCGAAAAAGACAGGCGAAGCAGGTCGGCTTCAATCCGTTCATTGGCCACAGATCCTTCACCTGGCGATTCAGAAGATGCCCTCGCTACTTTGACGGAGCGCTGTGGCTTTTTGGAGCATCGGTTGCTTGAATTCGAAAACCTCTGTCATCGGTACGGGATAAAGGACCTCGAAGCGCTATCTGCTCGCCTCCAGCGATGTGAGAAGCTGGAATCCAGGTGCGACAGGTTACGCCGTGACTTGGAGGTGCGCCAAAACGCGCTTGTGGAGGTCTCTGAACTTCTCGAGACACGGTCGAAGGAGCTGAAGGGAGTACAGGCATTCTTGTCCACGGCAGATTCATTCTCCGGGGCAGATATAACCAGCATGGTGCAATCATTGAACACCGAAATCCACCAAATCGCTGCGAACCTGGTTGACGAGCTGCCTTGGGATGCTGCCTTGGAGGCAGACCAAGAAGCCATTGATGTTGCACGGGAGGCTGTTGGTGAAAGAGTCGTCCATTTGCTTGTCTCAAAACGCTCTCATGAGTACTTCGAGCCATTGCTTCAATCCGCAGTGCAGGCGTCTCTCGTCGGATTTTGTCGTGGTCAGATCCTGAAATGGACAGACTCTGACGAAAGCCTGGGCACTCAACTTGGTCTGGTATATGCCGAGCTCAGCACGAAAGGTATGTTGACCTTGATGAATCGATATTATTCGTTTGACAAACCTGTCCACAGAGGATCAAACCGTCTCTGGTCGATGGCGCTCCTTGGCCCGAAAATACGCCAAAAACCATAGCTCGGATGAAGACCAGATAGCTGAGCTTGTTCCGGAACTTTTTACGACGGTTGGAGCGGTCTTAAACGTTGGCGGATGGAACCTTCGTAGATCTAAAGCTAGGCGATACCTGACCAACAAGTGCACCAATGGCTTCAATGAGGTTGTTCAACTTGTGGTGAAGCTGGATCGCGCTATGGGAGAGGAGGTCACCTCGAAAGACTATCATGTCATCACTGTGAAACCTGGCGCAGAATTCAATGCAGAGAATCATGTCGATGCCTTTGCAGCGGAACAGGACGGACGTATTGGGAAAGTACTTTGCACCTGCGATCTCGGTCTCCTGTCCATCATACGGGGTGTCCCCATGAAACGAACATTGCTTCTCAAGCCTAACGTAGTCCAGGACCTCGCATGGGATTAGTAGATAAAGATACGATTGTTGTAGATACAGTATACACACTATAGTGCTATTAGAACCCAAGAACAGAGGAGGATAAATATGAAGGCGAAACTAAACAAGAAACTCGGAAAAACTAGGTATAGATCAACTTCGCTAGAGTCCTGAAAAATCTTCGTAAATGTCTCCAATACAGTATCTCGAAGCCACACACCTTTTTTCCACACCCTACACGTAAAAGAGCGTCAGCTAATGTCAACGAGTGAGGTCTAACAGTAGTTACATTTGACTTCCATGCTATTTGCGCCTTCAGCTCGGTTAGCCCGAACAGGAGAATGATATCGTAGCACAACGGGTAATGTGGTGGCAAACCCCCTTTGCTTTGCTTCGGTTCCAGTTCCCTGATGACTTCAGAGAAATCAACGACGACGGAGCAAACAATTGAGTACATCGCTGCAATGATACTGTAAGAACTGGCTCGAGTTTGAAGAAAGCTTTTACCAGCATCGATATCTGTCCAGCGAGGGTTGCTATCGCGTCCGCGATAGCACATTATTTGTTCTTGGAACGAAGTTTGGGTTCTGTTTTTCAGGGTGCGGACGTACGTCTTTCGGAATTCCTTCGTCTCTGAAACCAACGTATCCTGAAGTTCATCAATTTGGGTAGAACGACTAGCATGACTTTGCTTACTTTAGGCAGAATCGCATTGAAGAAGGAAGGTATGAGCTTTGACCCGTCTCCGCCGATAAACATATCCCCAGCTCTTGAAATATGCTCGGGATTGGTCTCGTCGAAATAGGCGTTGATTTGGACTCCATATGTGACTTTCGCCACTCTGTCAGAAACACAATGATCGAGATAAAAGGACACAGCGCCGTCTGCTACGGCCTTGTTCCTGGGCTAAAGTTAGAGAGCAGAATACGACGACGACGAGGATACATACACATGACTGTCAGGTCGAGAGAAGGTGAGACCTTGAGGCCGCAAACGCTCTTGCAGTGCCGAAAACATGTATTCGCTGGCGGCGAAACCACCAACGAGAAATATGGACTGAACATGGTGTTGGAAGGCTGTGGATGAGAAAAAACAATCTACTGACTGTGATCGTCTTCTTTGTGGCAGCAACTTGGGTCAAAACGGACTGACTTATTGCTTTGATCGACGGTTCGAAGAATCTCGCGACATCAGCACCTGAATTAGCAGAGTTAGCTCTGAACTGTTCAAGACCATCGCACTGACCAGACAATTTGAGCTGTCCCGATTTGATATCATACGCCAAGTCCTTGTCGCGCATACTCCCAAACTTGATGAAACTGGGATCGGCCGCTGTCTTGAACTTCATTTTGGCCCCACGGTCGAAGCAATATACAATATGGTCCAAATCCGCTGCGAAGCGCGATCCCTGAAGTCTACCTGTGGCCTGCGTCAGCACTCAAGAAAAGGGAAAAGATCGGACATACTGGCTAGCCAGACTTGAGCCTCCCGTTTCACGAAAACAGAGCCTTTAAAGTGGCCTGTTCTTCTTTAACCATCTTCCATGCGTCAGACTTGTGGATACTCACATTCAGGTGGTGCGATTTCTTGGAATGAGCCATTGGAGCTTCCAGAGTAGCTGGAAATATCAATAGTCCCTCCTCCAGCGTCGATGATGATGACCCCTTCCTCTGGCTAATATCGATGAGAAATTTGCTAATCGTGAGAGGAAGAATTGAAGTACTTTCGAGGCATAATCGGCGAGTCCGTGATGAATACAGAAATGCAGGCTGGCTTCGCCTTCAGTGACGAAACGAACACGAGCCTGGCCATCGTCAGAGTCGGGGATGAGACAAGCTAACACTGCGGCTCTTCTCATCATGCCTTGCTGAGCACCTTCCCAGCCGTTCGGATGGGTCAACACAAAGTCGATATCCCTCTCGACGGTGCCCCAAAAGTCAAGTCCATTCGGGTGTGCTTCTTGGATATAGATCTTGGCGCATCTGAAGAGATAGGCGAGGAAATCGGCAAAGACCTGGGTTACGGACTTTCGAGGAGGAAGAGCTGGTATTGCCGGGCCAATGGCATAGGCAGCTGTCGATGCTGGTCTCATGTGAAGCTTGAACCTGTTCATACGGTCAGATGGTAAAGACGGCCTATTTTGTTTTCACGCACCATTCAGCCAAAAACCATTTGTCCTCCTGGTCATTTTCGACCACCCAGTCTTTTAATTCCAACGCTTCTGCACCGACTCCTTTGACTTGACCATGTTCGTCGTAGTAGATGATCGACGGAATCTTCGCGTCGCCCCCGACCTGCTCTTGAGCTGGAAAGCTGCATATTATGAGGACTTTAACCGCGATTTCCAGCACATTATGGTCTTACCGTGTCACTGACTTGATTTCTGGGACAATACCGGGATCCAAAACGCTGAAAAGTCGCGTCAGCTTCAATGTCGTCGGGAGAACAAAGGAAAAAGCGGCAAACCTATAAGAAATCCCGCTAAATGTCGTTCCAACATCAAAAGCGAGGA